>JACDOX010000004.1:8936567-9017787 GCA_014549065.1 Cardinalis cardinalis | reverse complement strand
AAGGAAGGAAGGAAGGAAGGAAGGAAGGAAGGAAGGAAGGAAGGAAGGAAGGAAGGAAGCTGATGAAAGTTCATTCAGTTAGACAAACACATTAATATTAAAATAATGTTAGGACCGTTTCTGGAGAATATTTTGAAGAAATTCCATGGGCTGGTTCTCTCCACTGAAGTCACTGGCATCCAGACAAATTAGGAAATGGATGGGAAGAATTAGATGTGTGATCTGTTTTTAAAACTAAGTCAGCAGCTGGGATAGGAGAGAAAAAGTAATAAAGAGGAGAGCTTGACTGTGTTAATGTCCAGATGTTAGTGATTGGGCAAAAATAGATGACTTCYGTTTCCTGGGAATTGTTATTTTCCATTTAAGAAACCCTTGTGGAATAAACCACTGACTGTCCAACATTAGAAAGTTCTGAGCCAGTTTAAGTCTGTAGGAGCTCCAAACATTGTTCAAAGTCTGTCAGTTAATCTCTAAGCTGCTCACCTGGCTGATCTATGGGATGAGAGGGGGTAGCCAGGAGAGSTTGCCCAAAAGATGACTCTCTGGTCTTTCATGCCTTGTCTCTCAGTGTAGATGGAGCTGAGTGCCCAGGCTGTATGCACAGAGGGAGGAAGCTCATTTGCAGTTCCAAATTGCTATTGAGTGTCAACACTTCCATTGTAATAAATTTTGTTTTCACTTTGTAACGCAGCTGTAAAACCTTTGCTGATGAGGATTTTTTATTTTAAAAGTGTCTGCCAAGATTAATTATGCTTGCTTCCCCTTATGTGCTTTCACATGTGCTCATTTATTTCCACATATTTGCATAAATTTTTTAAAAAGAGAAAAGTGCTGATTTAAAACTTGTTAAGATACTGACTGGAAACATTGCAGACAGCAAGACMGATTTGAATGAGAAAAAAGGCTTTGCACTGTGGAGCCTCTGTATGATGCTTCTTAAAACAACAAAAACCTGTCCTTCTGAGTGCTATGAAGAAAAACGTTAGCATATCTGTCAAACCAAAAACAATCTACTAACTCTGTATTGGAGAGAGAATTATATGGTAATTGGTTATGCTGCCTGTGACACAAATCTTCACCTGTAAGAAAATTTATACAAAAAACCTGCTTCTAAAGCTAGTAAACTGTACTCATATTTGGAAAACTGACCCCAAGATTAGCACACAGATTGCTACCCATTCCCCTTATGASTGTATTTATATTCTCCTAAATACAGTAATGGAGGAAGTGCTTTAAAAAAAATATAATTTGGAATTGTTTTCTGATTGTTGCACTGCTGCATGTCACAACTGTTGCACTTTTCAGGATCCTCCCACAGCTGTTAAACCCTTGACATTTGAGGAACAAGAAAGGATAATGGTCGTCTTTCCCCTTATGAGCATTTTAGAGGCAATACGAAACCAAAATTGCAAGATAAAAARAGCATAAAGGTGGGCTGAAACGTCCCCCTCCCACCCACACACCTAAATCCTTGCTTCAGCAATTTACTCAGCTGTGCTGTCACCTTCATGTCCATAAGGTGAACCACCTTCAGCAGCATCTAGAGCACATTTGGAAAGCAGGTGGCAGGCTAGAATGGCAGCTGGTGACAGGAAAACATGGCAAGCTTGGTATTATAGGCAAAGTTCTTTTTCATCATTACAGTTTGTCTTCCAGATTAGTTTAGGGATTATTCTAAAATTTCTAGGGCACTGGGGGAAGGGRGGAGGAAGGATGGAAGGAGGGTGTAATTTGGTTTTTCTGGTGGTTTGTTTGTTTGTTTGCATTTAATTTATAGTGACCAACTACTGAATTCTATTCCTGTCCCAAAATCTCAGGACAGCAAGGTCTTCACACACCAGGTATATGTGCGTGCATGTACCAGTAATGGCCACCTTTTCCTCTTWCAGAAAATGTGGAGCATTGCCAAAGAGACATGGATGTAGCTTACATCTAATTTCTGTCAAAGTGCAGTAGCTGTCAATATTGCCTCAATGCGTTTTCTCAGAGGGAATTTCTTTCTATTTTCAAATAATCCATGTTCCTTTGAAGAGCAGAGTCCTTGAGGGAACTGGGTTTGTGTTCAAATATTTTCTCTGCTGAAATGAGATCTCTCCAGAGGTTTTGGTTGCTGTTTTGAGCTATTTTTATGTCTTGCTTTCACCACCCTGCCAGAAAGTGTGCAGTGCTGTTAAGCTGTAGATTCAGTTGCTATAGGGATAATGCTTTGATTTAAATAGAAACAGAAATATGCAGCATKAATCTTTACATTCTGGCCAGCAACAGAGCACAACTGCTGTGYTTTAAAAAAACAAAGGGGAATTACTTGAATAGTAAAATGAACAATATAATTTTCAAAGGACAATAATATCCCCTATTATTTTATTTGTGATGCAAAATTATGGAAAATAGAAAATTTCATGTAACAAGATTGTCTGCTAGGTGTTATGGCTACTTCTTTTTGGTGAAGTAAGAAAAAAAATGTCTCTTGTGTGCTATTTGAACAGAACATCAGACAGATGAAGAGTATCCAGTCTGCTAAATGTGAGCATGCAGTGTCACTTTAGACACCCCTGGGTATATGTTTGGCCATCAGCTGTGGCTTCAAAAGAATTTGAGACTTGAATAAGTTTTCTGCCATATCTCCAAGCCTCATGTGKATTTTTCAGTACTTTATAGCTTTCAAAAAGAACAGCCACTCAGTTTTCAGAAATTAAATCATACCCCATATGTGTGGGGTGGCCCAGAAAAGGAGCTTCTGTAGTCTCATTATTTGGCCAGATTCGATTAAAATAAATTTGCAGTGCAAGGACAGAATCAATATGGAACACAAGGACATAGCTTTCATACTCTGTAAGGAAAAAGACATTTCTCTGTTTAATAATCATGGTTTAAAACAATACAAGGTTCTGTTTTGGGGGGTGAGTTTGCTATCTAAAATTTTTCATYCAATTTGCCTTATTTAATAGGAGACTTTTGCAGCATTCCATGGTTCTCTTTGTTTAAATACATCTGATTCTCTTCCAATCTTGTTTTCTTCAGGCTCCATCCTTACCTTCCAGCCTGAAGATAGACTGTTTTTTGTTAATGCTCTGGTTTTCCACTGTGTGAATTTGAAACCACTCTTATTTAGAAATTTCCTTCCTTGCTCAGAATTTTTCCASTACAAAACAAATTCAAGAACAGTATCAGGAAATCTCCAGTGGATTGGGCAGCTTGATGGGGCTAAGACATGCCAATATGGATTTCAGATGTCCTGCATTATCTGAGATACTTAAATGATGTTGAGATATGTTTAAAAAACACTTCTTCACTTCCCCCTGAAGAWGTGTTTGGAGGTCACACAAGATACCCTAGGGAGTTTCAGATGTCACTAAACACCTGCCTAATCTCAGCTGGTCTCGCCAATTTGATTAATTAAGCTTCTGATCTCCATTGAGTATGTGCCCATCTTGCATATAGAATCCTAAATTCGGGTGTCAGAATGTGCAAACCTGAACACCTCCTTTTCTGCTATAAGGTTACTTGTTTGATTTGATACCACATTTGCATAGCTATGGGAAATTCCATATTTCTTAGCATTGAGAACGACAYTTTAAATGAAATATTTTCCATATTTAATGGAAGAATGTTTTTTGTTTCATTTCAGATCTAAGTAATCATTTCAATTCTTCACAAATCCTTTAGGATCTTTAGTTATTTCACTATAAAGCTCAAGAAAGTTTGATCAGGATTTTGTGTAATAACACACAGACACACTTCTTACATATTTTATGTGTAAGATCACTTTTCATTATTTTTTTTATTGTTGCCTGAATTTTGATAAAAAAATTTTGGGTTTTGGTTCATGATCAACAGTGATATACRTTGTCATCCTTGCTTATGTAGAAACTGTGTTATTTGTTTGAGACCTGATTTTAGCTTTGGTAAGGAACTTTGAACCTGAATAAACCATTCTATGAATATTGCATGACACATTTTAAGCATTTTACAAGAAGCAAAAAAAAAATGCCATCAAATTAAATMATCCTTGAGCTTCCTAAATACAAGTATTTTAGAACTTGAAGTGGTATTTGAATTTCCAAAATTTAAAGTGAGTTTGTTTTGCTTCCTGAACTGGCTGACTTTGTCCTGTACCTACCCTGAAATGCATTCCATTAAGATTCCTTGGCAAAACCAGKTGATTCAAGATTATACAGTTTGTTTTGACACAAAATCATTGACATTTTGACACAAAATCAAAGTTGTATGTGAAAGCCTTTCTGTCCTTTCCCACCTGAAAATATGCTTCAGAATAGAAGAAAAAAGAAAAAAGACATTTTGACAGTTCCTCTTGAGATACTGGTATCCCTAGTATAGAAAAATTAATTTAATCCATGTTCTTCAAAAAGCCTAAAAATAGGAAATTATCTTGCACTGACATTGTCTCCTAAGACACATAAACTTAGAGTGTCTCCAGGTGAGSTWMMTGTGTAGGWTCCTGTTAGAGTCAGTGGAGATCCAGGCCTTTCCAGTTGTCTGAACACTGGCATTCTAATGGCACAGGCCCTGGGATACTTTTCTGGTCTTCATAGGAGCACAGAAAAGGAGCACTCCACAGAAGCACAARTCTTCTGCAGCTCTTCTGCTGGCTCACACATCTCTCAGACACACCATGGATCAGAATGCAAATATCATTTGTCTGTGTTGAGGCAACTGAATGCAGGACTTTATCATTAGGGCCATGCATGTGCTGGTTTGTGGGATGGATAGTGCTCCAGATTCCGTGACTGTTCCTGCTCAGTCGCCGCTGATTGATCAGTAGCTGAGCTCAGGCAGTTACTTGAGGATCCCATTGCTTATACTTGAGCATTCTGTCAGATCTCTGTGAGAAATTTGTCTCCCTGGCCAACAGCTGCCTCTCTCATATACTTCTTGGGCAAATGGAAGCCAGYTGGGCACCTGATGTAACATCAAATTAACTGCCTTCATCTCAGAGCGAATCTCACCTCTTATACCTAAAGAAATATAAGAAGCATCTGGATGATGCTCTTAGTCATACAATTTACTTTTAGGTAGTTCTGCAAGGAGCAGGGAGTTGGACTTCAACATCCCTATGAGTCCCTTCCAGCTTGAGGTATTTTATGATTCTTAATAGGTCCTTAAATCCCTGAGAGTCAAGTCACTAGTGCAAGCTATTGAGCTCTCCTGGTCTGGAAAMACAAGCAACCAAAATCAGGAAGATATAGAGAAAACTAGACCAGCATGGCAGGCTGTATGATGGAAAATTTCTAAAACACTTGCTCTTTTTTCGTCTCTGTAAAGATTAGGAAATTTTGGATCTAACTTTTCAAGAGCAGTCCAGCTTGCTTAGCTGTGTTAAATGGGCTTCATTTGGTGATAGATCATTACTACTGTAGGCCAGCAAACGGGTTCAGCTCTGTGCAAATAATTTTAAATTAATTTTAAAATCTGACTTYTGTTAGGTCATGAGACAAGAACTAAAAGAAACTTAAAGACATAAGCARACATAAACCAGGGAAAGGGGAAGAAGCCTTATGTGCAATGCCCAAGAGCAGCAGCATCAGCTCCAGCAGCCTCCCTTATGGCACAAGGAAGGGGCACTGCTGTTTGCACTCAGGGAGTTAAATCACATCCCCTTCTCAGCAGCTTTCATGCATCAAAGCATCACATTTATAGCTGAGACAGAAAGCATTCTGATGCTGACTTTGATGAATTGAGGTGCTTTTGCTTTTGCAAGGTCCTGTCCTCTTTTCCCCTTCATTCAAATGTCTGTTTATCACTCTGAAGGGTTTGTTGGCTGTGCTTTGTTTACATGTTGTCTGATCTGAAGGTTTGGTGAAACAGCAGTTTCACAAGCTCCTCATTATGTTTTATGCAGAAACAGTGGGCTGATTAGTGGAGGATGTGCAACTCAGTTAGTGCAAAGAAAAATTCAAGAGTTTGCACAAAACAAAAAACCAAACAAACATGGACCAATCAAAACCCAAACAAAATATGAGTTTTAATTCTTAGCCTTGAGAGAGAAAACGTCCAGTGAAAAAATCCATAAATTTTTTTATTCAGGGGAATAATTTTTTAATCATAAAGTGATCAAAAATATTTGAATAAAATTAGGTCTAATATATGTAATTTTAACTCTTTAGTAAGGAGGCCATTTTAAACATCAAGTCAAGTGTATTCTGTATTTAACAATTTCTATAGAATTCATACCAATTTTAAATTGGGATGTTAGTGTGACTTTTTTGTGTTTGTTCCACAGCCTGGATRAAAGAAAGGCATAAAGTGTAGCAGACAATAAAAAGTTCAATGATTCAGTCAGTTTAGAAAGTTTTGATATAGGTTTACAATCATAGATATGTGAAACCCAGATTGCTGACTTTTCATGGCCATACCTACTATCCTCTTTTTCATCAAGTGCTTCAATGAACCTACAYCTGATATGCCAGTTATAAGAATTTAGAAAATTGCCAATGACTAAGTGAAAGGCAGTTGCTGACAGAGTCTRATTTTAGTAGCTAAAATTYRTAACTGTTAGCAATTCCCTTATGCMAGTTTTATTTTTATGACTGTATTTTGCTGCTTACCTTTCCCTTTTWATGCCCACTTTAACTCCTCCTGGTTTATGAAGCCAGGGCCTTTTGGAATTATTTGTAGAGTAAAACAAACATATGAAAGCTAAAAGCCTTTTTTTTTTAATAAGATGCTAATATTGTAATGTTACTATGCAAAATAAAATATTTTCTATTATGTACATTTTTTCTTTTATAATAAAATTAAYATATCAAATAGTTAAATGAGGAACTTTGTTACTACCCTTTTCTTGTTAACCATTTTGAATCAGGTTATTGAATATAGGTATCCGAACCTAAAAATCTCTTGATTAGATTGCTACTGACCTGTTGATTTCTCTTGATAATACTGATGCATTCTTTCCCTTCATTTACCCTCTGTAGCTGTGACTGCCTCACTGGATGGAAAGGTGCATTTTGCACAGAAACTGTGTCAGTATGTGATCCTGGGCATGATCCTCCACATCTGTGTCAGCAAGGCAGTACCTGTGTGCCACTGCCTAGTGGCTACACTTGTCACTGTCCTCTTGGAACAACTGGTACCTACTGTGAACAAGGTATGTCAAATGCACAGTACCTTGTACACACAGTTATGTGATGTAAAACCACAGCATTTTGCAATATATCAGTTAAATGTGACATAAAGACACAAAATACAAAATAGATTTAAGAAAGTGATGTTCCTTTCTGTTGGAAAAAGTATTTTAAAGCAATGAATTGTTAGATATTGTTTCCTTACTTTGCKTATTTTAATGCCATTTTTTCCTCTGATTTTTTCAAATCAATCAASCAAGTTCACAAGCATGATTTGTCAGGCACCAAGGGGACAGGAAGCATTGCAGAGCACTGTTACAGTGCTTAGTTCAATTCCCAAGCTCATCGTAATGAAGTATGATGGAAAATACACTTGAGATCACAGTAGAGGGAAGCATCTGGGACCTTTTCCAATTTCTACTGATCCTAATGGAGAGGTTCTTGTTGACTTCACAATCTSTTGGGTAGGGATGCACTGATAATGATGACAAGAGATGCAAACATCACTGTAAAAATCCACAAGTGATTATTCTCCCTGGCTTTCTTTCAACATGCCACCCTCAAAATATGTGGTCAGTTTGCAGGTTTTGCATTTCTGACCCTCATGTAAAAGAATCCTTTATCTGTTTTCTTCTCTGAGAGATTGTGCAAATATTCAACAATGTGGACACACAGGTGTTGCAAGCYCAGGGACTTTTCCTGAAAGTGCCCAAAGTGACTCTGTGTGTAAGGAGGTACAGTCCACACCCTCTATTCCACAGCTCTTAGATTCATGTTAATTTTGTACAAGTTTATGTTTTCCTGTTGAGAAGCTTTCTGTAAAACTTCTGGAGAACTCCAGTTACTGTTAAATAGCTGCCTTTCCAAACTGCCTGTCAAGGTCCAGCTCTCTTGTTGTGTGAGTTTGAAGCACAAAAATGACAAGCTGAACTGCATTTGACCTGATTTGCAGTCCTCCTCACCCTGTAGATGGATAGTTCTTAAATCCCATTACACATGGAATTGGTAGGCTCAAATGAAAAAAAATATAGCTTCTGGAAAGTTACTGTTGAATTCCTTACTCCTTGTAAGAACGTGCTTGCTTTATTGCCTCTGCTGCAACAGCTGTTCAAAGCTCYTTATATGAACTTTTCAATTTTGAATTCTCATTTCAAGTGAGGTTTTCAAAAGTAATGCCATCTGGATTCAGGACACTGATCATCAGGATATGTGCTATACACAAAGCAGGTAATTTATCAGGTAAACAGTCCTGTGTTCTGGTTCCAGAATACATTTGGGTCTTCTTATGATGGCCACATTACCAGTACAGAACTTACTTATATTGGAGCAAGAGAAAATTGTATTTCTTACAGATTGTCTTTCTTGCAGTAATTCTTCACCTGATAAACACATTAGAGGGTTCCTCTCTGTTTTACTTAAAAGCTTTCCTTTTATGAATAAGTACTGTGGATCCTGACCAAACTCTGTGCCCTGTATTTCACCTTACTCTGTGGCAGAATAATGAATTATCATGAGATTTTTCGAAGAGCAGTTTGCACTTTTAGTGGATGGCAAATTGCTAAAAAACAGCTGCTTATCAAGATTGAATATCTCATCTCTGGATTAATGGTGGTTATTGGAGCCAAAAGAAAAAGAGACAGAGAGAAATGAACAGCTTAAGGGACTGGGAGAATCAAAGGATAATTAAAGGATGAAGACTAATGAATGTACCAGAAGGAAGGAAAAAAGTGTGAGAAGAAGACAAAAGAGATTTATGAGGCAAGAAAAGCATAGAGTAGAATTACAAAGGGTAAGAACAAACAGGGGTTTACSAGATAATAGCAACTGGTGAAGACAGCACAACAGTGTGGATTGCACAGGAACAGGTCAGGTGCAGCAAGAAAATGGGGCAATAGGGGTAGAACCACAATAATAAGCAAGAGCACTCTGAACACAACTATTAAGGGTACTCAGGCTAAATCATCAATAAACAAGCATTAACTTATTTGGCAAACACTAAAAATGTTTGAAGTTCTTTATTAACTATGTACATGAGAGAGGAGAGATGAAAGCATATGAGYAGATGAGGATGATGACCTTCTTCACTGTGATGTTCTTGCTTAGAGTGCCAACTCAAGCCACCAAGGATGCAATGGCTGTCAGCACAGAGATAGGGTACATTATGATTAAGCTTTAGATGTCAGAGCTCCACTAGCAAGTGTTCAGTGGTTGGAAAACTAAGTTAGAACGAGACTAAGCACAGGGAGAGAAAGTTCTGTTAAAGAACACAGTTTTCATGGCTCTTACGGCCCAAGA
The DNA here is from genome assembly GCA_014549065.1 of Cardinalis cardinalis. Lineage (NCBI taxonomy): Eukaryota > Metazoa > Chordata > Aves > Passeriformes > Cardinalidae > Cardinalis > Cardinalis cardinalis. Next base: position 9,008,407 of record JACDOX010000004.1, on the reverse strand, counting down.
GTCACAGGACTCACTTGAATATCTCACAGTGACCATTGCCAATATGTAAATTGAGCAATACTCTCAGGAGGTTGCAGAAAGATCTGTGTTATTTCATGTGTTTCAGAGGAAATAGAAGAAATAAACCCACTTGACAAAGAGAAGGTAGCAGTTTCAATTACTCTTAATTTCCTATTGGCTGTGCACAACAAATTCATATTCAGGAAGTAGTGCAGTGATATTTTGTAATCTGAAATGCTGAGAGCAAATATTTCACTGWATATTTCAACCTGACAAAGCAAGTGCCAGGACTTGCTTTTCTCAGAGAAAGATCGAGAGGTTCAGCAGGTAGACAGCACCCTGGTGACTGACAGGTAGGAAGATGCCTGTGAAATTTAAGACCAGTTTTGGGAAGGCAAGCATCCATAATGAGCACTAGGAAAGAAGGACAGGGCTGTAAATTAGATCAGAATGGGCCCAAGAAATAAAGCCTTGTCATGCAAGGCAGAGTAATACATTTGTTCAACAACTTAAAACTCCACTTCTTGGGTGCACAGTGTTGTCCAAACCCAATAATACTGATAAAACAAGATTGTTAGGTTTAAAAAGGTAACACTGATGTAAACAAACAAAAATGWTAATAATTTATACCTCCAGAAACAAATTATTTTAATGAAATGGGAAGGAAATAGAAGATTATGGAGGAGTCTATTTTGCTTGGTGTTAACATTGCCATTTGGACTCAAACCACTTCCAAGACTCTTTGTGACACATGAAGCAGCGAATCTTGTTCCACTGGTTTGAAAAGGTCACAGCTGTGACAGCAACACAGCAGAGCCACTCCAGCTCCTGAGGTGCATAAATGGCATCCAAACATWGCCATGTTCTGGCCAGCATTAATTCTTAGTTAGCACTCCCATAACCACAAGGATTGGAAATATGGGGAAGTAGTTTATATAGAGTTTTTTAAAAGTTGTTATGTTTTCCATGACACCRAAACATGATGTTAATAAAATCTTTGGGTCATTTGACTTAAACTATGCAACTAAAGCACCAGACAATTATAACTTTTCTTGTGATTAAGAAGATTCAGCCTGCAGCAGCATAATAATTTCGTTATTTCAAGAACACACAATATTCAAAACTAACAAGTTTCCASTAATTTGTCTGGGGAGTGTCCTGCATGGCTTTGCAGGCTAAATTCCAGCTTATTCCATTTGTGCCAATGAATACCTTTGTAATTAGATCTCTCAAAGGGCTTCTGAAGAGGGAGAAGTCTCTAAGGACCTGTTTTTTTCAGTTCCCCTTCAAGCATATAGTAGACCTGTTGGTTTCACTGTGATTATTACTGTGAGAAACAGTGGCCAAGATCAAATGTCAAGGATGATTCTTCCTGAGAAAGAAGAAACAGTGTAAAACCCTTTTACAGCAGGTAGCTTAATTATACAGCACATTGTTACATATGTGAACACAATATCTTTTTTCACAAATAGAAATTATTAAGATATGTGAACATTAAAATTACAGGCATTACCCTTAATTACAGTCTGCATTTATATGTTAATCTCTGCTAAATTCTATTTTAGCAGCTTATTCCTCTCATAAGAACTGTGTGCCTGTGTGAGGCCAGTAATCCTGTATCCAGCAGTGGCCAACAATGGAGGTTTGGAGAAAAAATTGACACAGCAACTACATGCAATATCTCCCTAAAGCACTCTTTTAGAATCTAAACATTTATTGCTTACCTTTTATTTCTTGCCATTTATCTTAATGGATTAAATCAAGTCTTTAATCTTGTCATAAGCAGCATCACGAAGGGTTATGAAAAACTTGAACAAAAACAAATTTTAAGTCAATAAAGTTCCTCTGACATTCCATTACACATTGAGATATATTTACATATAAGATAGAGTTTCTATAGTCCTGAGTATATTTCCCAGATAATTTTGTAGAGGAATGAAGAAGATTCACAATTTCAGATTAGTTAATTGTGAGATAACAGAGACTGTTAATGTCCTTATTTAAGAGGACAGCAATGTAATATTTGAAAGATTCTATAGATGGCACTATTGGAGAACACTTGCCAGTGGTGAAAATAAACAGGGCTTTCATCACAGTATTTCTATGAATTTTAAATTATTCAGTAGTTTTCTTTAGCAGGAATAGTTTGTGCCACATACATTCATAAAATCTATTGTGATAATTTTTCTTGACTTCAAGGCATGATAACAGAATGCTACTGCTTTTTTCACAAAGAAACAAGTTAATAAACAGACTTCTTCAACTGTATATTAGTCTCTGAATTACGTAGCTACCAATATTGCCTGTCAATGTACAATGCTTGAAGAACTGAAAGAAAATATAAAGAGTTTTCATTGTTCCATCCTTGGTTTAATGAGATACATGTCAAGCAATAAAGCTATTTCCTTGATGAACAAAGGGCGAGCAACTTCCTTGGGCCATGTTTATTCAGCTCAAGTCAATTTCCTACATATTATTTTGATGTCAAATTCCATTGTTCTGATATAAAAGTACAACAAATTTTTGAAAATACCTGATAAACTAACAGAACAAAAACTCTTTACTTTTGAAATAATTTTTACTATAAGTATTTTTTTCCTTTCAACACAGTATAGAATGTTACTTGACTTATTTTGACTACTATTGTAAGATAAATTAATTCACAGTAAGGTGTAGCTCAACTTGTACATGACAAGACACCTTATATACACAGTCATGTACACTTATGTTGGATTTATCTGACAATGCAGTTGGACTTGCACAGTCTGTTTCATAGTTACCATTAGGACATTTTTGTTTCAATGTTTAACCACAAGGACAATTTGTTATTGAGTCACAGTGACTATTGTCACTATTGTCTTTTAGTCATTTAAGCAATGCCAATCCCATCAAGATTTCAAAAGATGTCCCATCAGTGACATCTTTTGAAAATTAGTGGCAACATGAGAAAATGTTCAAGTGGTAGCCACAACATTCATGTCACATAAGGATAAAGTGTGTTGTCTAAATTTTACCTGAAAAGCCATCTAAGTTTTTGGGTTTATCATTAACAGTCCAGTAAACTTGATATTCATGGCAGGCACAAGGGAAAATGCATTTGTAACATTTATCTGTACAATTTAAAATGCCAAGTAGAATAAAATGAGTTAGCTACTCAAATACATCATATATAAACCCAAGTGGAAGTCACGTATGATAAAATTAAGGAGATGATAATACCCTCCACACCAAGTCAGCCATGTCATCATGGGATGTGGTGTCCCAGTAAAAATTCAATCATCTACTTACTGTTCCCTCCACTCACCCAAATGAGCAAGAACAAGATCCAGCCAGCTAACTAGCACTTAGCAGGATGACTCTGAAATTACTTAGACTTCCCCTATGAGCATGAATTATATGCTGGAAATGTGCTTGCCACCTTACTTTGTGAAAGTGTACGGAGGKAGATAGGTAGGTAGGTAATGGTGGGAACTAATTTTAAAGCAAAGCACCTAGACTTAAGTGTCTAAATGTGAGTTCAAGATATAAGTTCCTATTATGAGCTTAAAGCTCTGAGAGTGTTTCTCCACCCACAGGGGTGGGGCTGGTGTCGGGTCTCAAAGACAGCTTTGTTGAGGAGCGCCAGTAGGAGTTTCCTGTTGCATTGCTTCAGAAGCAGCTTTAAATACCCCATGATCCTATGCTGGATTACACTGTAGCAGCATCAAGATCCACTTCATCTGGACCCTGACTCACAGACTGATTTGCAAGCTGGACCTTAACACCTGCCTCATCGCTGTGGAACTGATGTTTCACTCGCCCTAGCTCAGCTATCAGGTATGAGGAGGCTTGATCAGGCTTTACCAAGTGAGAAAATGAGCCAGACATGGCTTTTTCTATGTCTTTTGTTATGAGGTCCTCACTCCTTTCAGCAGTGACTCACATTTCCTTTCCCCTTCTTGCTGGATTGCCCAGAGAGGCTGCAGGGTCTCTGTCACTGGAATATTCAAGAACTGTCTGGACACAAACCCTGTGCCATGGGCTCTGGAATGACCCTGCTTGAGCAGGGAGGCTGGACCAGGTGATCCACTGTGGTCCCTTCCAACCACGCTGTGATTCTGTGTAGCATTATCAGATACTAGTGTTCAGCTTAGAAAACAGAGCCATTAATCAGACACAGAGGCATTTGTGTAAATGCCTGTAGTAGTTACAATGCATCCCACGGTACTAAGCATTCTGGTGAGTAATGCAGTAGTTACACAGCAAAGTTCCTACCAATTTAGCTTACAGGATCAGYAAAGGCATCCATTTCCTACATTTGTTTTAGCAAAGAGCTTCTCAGGAGTAAGCATATGTAACACAGGTGTTGTCTTGTGCAAGCTTAGCTGAGCTTCTTATTTTCTTATTTTAGGTGAAAAACAAAGTTTGCTGCCAAGAAAGCAGCATTAGAGTACCTCAGCCTCTGATGTGTTAGTTTTGTATATGCCTGCCATAAAAGAAAATTGAAAAGCTTAAATTGTCATATTCYTCACATTATAAGTTTGTCTGTCTGTAGAAGCAATTTTGCAAAAATGGAATGTCATACTGCTCACCTCTGTGCACTGTGGTAGAGTGAATGCATTCTGTTTTGGGATATGTGTGCACATATGGGTTCCAAGCACCTGTCAAGCCAGATTTTTCCATGCATATAATCAGTACTTGCAGGATCTACAGGCCATTTACAAGAAAATTATAAGTCATTCTAGTACTTCCTATAGTTACYCCTGCTGCATTGTGGCAAAATATGTTACTTTCTGATACTTGTAAGATACATTTATTGGGAATAAGCATATTTTTTATAGATAATGAAAATAAAATATTTGCATCTTAGAAGTTCCAGAATGAAGTATATTAAATAGAGTATTGTATTTRATATCTATAAATCAGGATAATACTTCCTTTACTAAAAAATTCTGACATCTGTTGCTGAAGCTGTGGGTCTTATTTTTTAATACTCTATCTGAAATATGAAACCATGGACTTAATTCTTTCTCTGAGTGATACTATAAAATCATCTTTTATCCTTGTTCTCTTTCTCTGCTTCAAGGCTTTTTATCATAGCAATCTTCCTTTCATATCCCTCCCAATGACAAGCAATGTAGCATTKCAATCCTGCTGATTTTGCTCTCACACTAGTCATTGTCCAGGCTTCCTCCATAAGCAGCAAAGAATGAACTACATTGATAAAGTGACACTGAATCTGCCATAGAGAYTTTCAGATACCTCATTACACACTTTGCCTAAGGCGACCTTTCAAGCAGGAGCACATTTTCACATAAGATTGACCACTGTGGCACACTTCCTCCACATGTAAATCTCACTGTGCAAAAACCTGCTAAGAGGAGACTGACTTAAAAATTATGCATGAAAAAAAAGTCTATATTCAAAATGAATTATTATTACTGATTTTTTTTAAATATGAAGACATCAATTTTTAAATATGAAGACATCAATATAGGGATTTTAACTACTAATGGAGAGCCTTGTCTTACCTACTGAAAAAAAAAATCCATATGGAATAAAAAGTATTACTCTCTCTTTTGTACCTGATAGTGTTAAGTTTTAATGATGTAAAGTTCAGCACCAAATCTGTTCAGCAAGCTTTTTTACTATTTATCATCTAGGGTAATTGCTGTTCTAAATACTTCTGTTTCTGTGAACTCTTAAGTATAGATGCCAGGAACCTCATGCTTTAGACATTATGTAATATATTACTACAGACACTGCCTAGCCTTGATAGCAAGCATAACAGCTATTGTGATACTTAGGATGGAAGTGATTTGAGAATATATATATAGATTATACAACAGCCCATCAAAAGCCTGATTCAGATCRTTCAAGCATTAAATATATCTGTTATAACTGATATTCCAGTGATTAAAACTTACTTTTAGACTTACTGAGATTTTGTGCCATCAAATCCACGTACCTTCCTCAGRAATATCTGTAATCTGCCAGGGGGAATTAATAAAGAGGTCAGCTGTGCAGTTACTGCCCATTCAAGAGGCATCCTCAGGTCAGGTTATGCTGGTAACAGGTGAGAGATCTGGATCCTCTCCAGTGATGCATCTGCCTGCTAGACACTGTCCACTAGGGACACCATGAACCCTATTCTGAGGGAGGTGGTGTGACAAATAGACAAATGACAGGAGCTTGCAGCATGCTGGCTGTATTCCAGCCTAATAACTGAGGCCCATCTGTGATAGGCAGTGCAAGGTGCAGCTGGGTGGTGAGTGGGCTCACCAGCAGATGCTGGGCAGAAAACTTGAGTGTGGAAAGATAGCAAAAGGTATCTCAGAATGCACTTTAAGGACATCCTGAAGGTATATGTGACTGAGAGCAAGTTACCATAAAACAATGAAATTGGGAGCACCAAAATGAGGAAAGACGTTGGTCTCTCAGAAGGGAAACAGCACAGCTTCAGCTCGGAAATGCAGAAGTGAGAAGGGAACGCCTACAACTCAGGCATTTTACATTGCTGTTATGCATTTAACATTGCATAACACTAAATTAATMGTTGAAATCACAGGATTTTATTTCTAAAATTCCTTTTTAATAGGAAATAATTCAATTTTTTTTCCCTCATTAGGCAATGCTGGTTTTTTTAAAAGAAATGAGCTAACTCCACAGCTAATTTAGCAGTGATACTGAGTAGCACAGTTATGTATCAGCTTGGTTTGTCACCCACATAAACGCTACCCTGGGACTTTTCCTTCAGGGATGTGTACCACCGAATAATCCTCTCATCATTAAAAATAAAATCACATCTATAGTAGGTGAAGAAAAAAATACGAGACATTTTCTTTAACTAAACAGAAAAAACAGTTTTACACACACAGGTCTAAATACGCACATCTAAGTAGCTCGATTTACTCCTGTGAACTCACAAATACAGTAAACTGACAACTACCTTATCTACATGAAACTACTACTAATGTGATCATGAATTAGCTAATAACTAACATTATTAGAGAGACTATTTACAAGAGTATGTAGTTACAGGACAAGGGGGAATGGCTTCAAGCTGAAAGAGAGCAGGTTGAAATTAGGTGTTAAGAAAAAAATCTTTGAGACTGGTGAGGCACTGGAACAGGCTGCCCAGAGAAGTTGTGGATGCCCCATCTTTGAAAGTGCCCAAGACCAGGTTGGATGGAGTCCTGAGCAAGCTGACCTAGTGGAGGATGTCCCTGGCCATAGCAGGGGAATTGGATCAAGATTATCTTTAAGGTCCCTTCCAAGCCAACCCATTCTGAGATTCTTTGATTCTATGATAATTATATCTCAAATATGCAATGTTACAGTGAGAAAAACTGGAATTTTTTTCCAGTCACATAAACATTATAGAAAAGTATAATAATTTATCAGTTGGATGAAGGCAACTGATCCAGCCTGATTTTGTAGTGGTATATGAGCAACCAGCMCTGAGGGAAGAGGCAAGACAGAATGACAAGTTGTGTATAGCTCAAAAGTGTACATTGTATTCTAACTGTAATTGTGTGAGTGTTCTCTTTCACTATAAGATTGGATGATTTGAATTATCAAACATCTCWGTATGATTATCCTAAAACCAAATTTCAGCAACAATTAATGAATGCTTCCCACTTAAAAGGTACATTCTTATGACACACAAAGCAGCTCATTACAAATCCTCCACTAGGATTTTCATCTGTATGGTGAGAAAATAAATATTTATTTTGACTCCTGCAACAGTATTTTGCATTTCAATTTTTAAACAATGTGAAATTTACACTTATACTTATTTGAAAATGAATGCTAACAAGATCACATTTATTTTGCATTAGAACTGCAGTCTTGATTGTTGAGGAAAATAAGGAACCCAGAAGACAATGGCATTGATTTGCTATTATCTAAGTTTTATTTTGTATCTAGGTTATTTTTATTCTGTGAAAAGGGAAGAATGRGAAGTATTATGTACAGCATTTAAAAACCATACAAAATAACTGGTTCCATAATAATGCAGTCCTCCCAAAATATCCTTCAGAAGACATTTCCTCTTGCATTTTTCAGATATTTCCATTAGTGATGCATCCTTCAGAAATAATGAATCATCATGGATGTCATTTGCACCCTTTTATATCCGGCATAAGACCCATATTAAACTGCAGTTCCAGCCTCTCTCTCCAGATGGGATCCTGTTCTACACTGCACAGCATCTGGGTACTCAGTCAGGTAAGGGGATTCCAGCTTGCTGCCATCACACAGCCAGGTACTTTTGTGTCAGAGAAAGGGAGTACATTGGGGTGATTCAGGCGTTCAGCCTCTGTAACCCATTGCCCATGGTGGCTGGGTTTTATCGCAGAATCGTAGAATGTTAGGGGATTGCAAAGGACCATAAACATGATCTAGTCCCAAGTCTCCTGCCATGGGCAAGGACACTTTCCACTACAYCAGGTTGCTCAAGGTTTTGTCCAGCCTGGCCTTGAACACTTCCAGGCATGGGGCATTAACCAGGCCCTGGGCAACCTGTTCCAGTGTCCAACCACCCTCACAGTAAAATATGCCTTCCTAACACCTAACCTAAATTTTCACCCTTTCAAATTTTCATTACTCATTGTGCTGTAGTTCCTGACAAAGTCCCTCTCTGGCTTCCTTGATTCCCTGCAGATACTGGCAGGTTGCTGTGAGGTCCCCACACAGCCTCTCTTCTCCAGGCTGAACAGCCCCAGCTTTCTCAGCCTGTCTTTGTAGGGGAKTTTCTCCARTCCTCTTATCAATATTATGGCCTTCCTCTGGACTAGCTCAAATAATTCCATGTCCTTCTTGTGMTGGGGACAGAACTGTATGCAGAACTGTATTGTACAGTTGATTTGAACTGTAAATAATCAAGTTCATAAGAAAAAAACATGCAAAACCAAAGTTTAGGGTAGACCAAAGCCAGAAAGTACTTAGGGAACTTATTTAATGGTTCAGGAAAGCTTTCCCCCTGAAAGTGACCTCAGCCAGCTTTTTAGAAGCTACACTAAGATTCTCACTTTGGGGAGCTRGACCAGTGTTTTATATAACCAAAACCAAAGCAATATGAAAACTCATCAAACAAGTTAAGTGAAAGTGAACAGAGCAAATGAGGCTTCTCAGAAGTGCAGCTTTTTATTATATAACGTTGAAAAGTGTGCTGGTGCAGCATGTAAAACATGCAAGTTCTGCATTTCCCAGATATGCAGAGTGACAAATAAATCTAAATAAAGTATTTATAGAAGTATTTTAAATCTTACTAAGTTAACATTCCTAAAACTTCATGTCAAGAAAACATACTTTGATAATATAAGTACATTCTAAAATTTAGTCTTTAAGGTGTACATTTTTTGTAATTACTTTATTTACATACTCAATTGCATTTAAATGTTGATTGCAAGTTTTTAAACAGAAGCATTATGTTATCCATAACATCATCTTAGAGCAGATTTTTTCTGTTGTATTGAGCAGTAGTTTATGCAAAAATTATGCTTTATATGACAAAACAAGTTAATTATTGATCATATGTTTTTACATTCCTTTGTTCAAAGTCTAAAGCTCTAAGATACTTCAATGAACATCCATAAATTCATATAAACACACATATGTCCAATGTACCAGCACCTTACTGTGTAAACAGATGCTTCAACAGGTTGATAATTCATCATACCCTGCTGACACTTCCTGTTTGCCTTATTCTAATTGCAACCACATACAGAGAAAAAGCTTCAAAGAAAAATATATGGAGCATCTGTAATAAAAATACATGTATTACCAAAGAGCTCTGTATTCCACAATGAATCTTTTAGAGTTCTATCACTTACAGGCCAAATTCTGACATTCTTGGTGAATTGTTCTCTCCTGTATAAATTAAAGCATTACGTGGGCCATGAAAAATAGGAGAAGAAAAGGATCTCTCTCAGAAAGAACAGTCAGAGGTCATGGAAGCAGCTGGCATCTAATGAAATTWAATACCTTTTTGGAAGCATCAAAGAGAGTGCTAAGTATGTTTAACTTGGGCCAGGAGTGGTGTAGCCTGAGCATGCCCTCATTCCCTTCCATTCCTGAGTGTTTAGTTTGCACAGGAAAGAATATTTTCTTTCAATCACTTTCTATAATCATAGCAAKTCAATTTCAAAATAAAATTCCTCAAATTCCTCTTATACAGAGAGATTTATTTACAAATTTCTTATTTCTACTGTCCTCTAGTTTTGAAAGACTCAGGAAAAGCTAATCACCTGGCTTTTTATTTTTGCCTTCATATAATCCTGTCAAATCCAGGCCAGAATTAGATTGAAAGACCTAGAAGTATTCTTAGCAGATGAGATACAGCTTTCTGTTGAAGATTAGTTTAGGAAGAAGTCAAATAAAGTTTCTTCTTCTAGACAGTTATGTAAGAGTTAATAAATTAATTGCTGAAATCACAGGATTTTATTTCTAAAATTCCTTTTTAATAGGAAATAATTCAATTTTTTCCCTCACTAGGCAATGCTGGTTTTTTTAAAAGAAATGAGCTAACTCCACAGCTAATTTAGCAGTGATACTGAGYAGCACAGTKATGTATCAGCTTGGTTTGTCACCCACATAAACACTACCCTGGGACTTTTCCTTCAGGGACGTGTACCACCRAATAATCCTCTCATCATTAAAAATAAAATCACATCTATAGTAGGTGAAGAAAAAAATACGAGACATTTTCTTCCAGCTTTCTTCTTTCCAAAGAACATGAGAGAACTTTCTAGAAAGGGCAAGTGTCCTTACTTTGAAGTTGATCTGCTGGTCCCAGCTTCTGTTCCTTTAAAATATCACTAAGGCAGTACACAGATTTAAACACCTCACAAACTGGCACAAAATGGAAAACATCCTGCAAATCTGTCAGCCTAATTTCCTATAATTGCCAGTCATCCATTTTGTTGCTTTGTCAAATATTTCTGAATGTGCATCATGACTTTAAGTATGGTACTGTGGATTTCTGCAGGCCCTAAGAAAATAATTTCCAAATTCTGACAAAATTTATGTGGCTGGCAATATTAATAACAAGTTAGGGATAAAACCCAACCCAACAAGTGAGTTGACTTCAGAAACTTGAAGATAGGAAACTTGAAGACAAGGGAACTTTCTTCCCCCCTTTTGACTACTTGCTCTATGCACTGCATCTGGGCAAGGACTCTGCAAACACTATGTGCAAACACTCCACATGGAACTCATGTGGAGTCCAGCACACTGTTTGTAGAAGGCCAGCTTGCTTCACGTTTTCTCAAGGGCRGTGTATTCTATTTTTACCAATGAAAGCATGAACTCCTAATGATTAAACAGTCTTTAATTCAGACAGGGTTTGCTGGATGCCCACCAAGGGCTTGAACAAGGTATATAAGTCAGTCCATTTACACAGCAGCCACTCTATATGTTTGGAGGCCTYGGCACTCTGGGTGAAAGGCAGTTCAAAAGGAGCCTTGTTCTTTTGTTGAGTCATAGCATTACTGAAGCTTTACCTTAGTTATCAAAAGTGGAATATGCCATAGACTGCCTGCATTATTCCAGAGTTCAGGCCAGGGTGATGGAAAGGTTTGCTCCCCAAAGAGATGAGAATGAACAGTCATGCTAGGTGACTAAGAATGAAGTCAGGTCAATAAACAGAATGGGATGACTCATGCTAAATTTAACACTCAACATTTGCAAGAGCAGTTCTCTGTCTCTCTTTAGCCAGATTGTGTCACCTACCCAGTCTGAAAAACCTAAAAACTTTAACTCCTGGTATTTAAGGCATTCCAGATTATAAATCCATAACATGAAAATAAGAGAATGCCAGTACAAGTATGTGATGTCTGCATGATTTTCTAAAACATTGCTTATAATGAAAACTGAATCATGGAACGGGACTAAAATCTTTTGGAAATATTCTGAGCTTTTAAATACCTAAAAGGCAGGAGTATTATTTTCCTAATCAGAAAGAAACTGATCACTCACTCACTTTTAAAACAAGAATTTGCGTGGCTAAGTCTTTTTCTCTTTGCAGTCATATTTTCTTAGCTGACAGGGACATAATTTCTTCTTTGTTACTAGTTTTGGAATAGTTTGTATGGACTAAATTAGCGGTGTAGGAAGCAGAACTGGCAGCCAGCTGTGTGACAGAACAGATATCCCCACTGTCTTGAAATCTGTTGCATATGAAGTGTTATTGTTACCCTTTTGACACTGGCAAGCAAACCAAAACCATTTGGCAAATTGAGGCTGCTCAAGGAAGGTGGCTCCTTCCAGCTGCCAAAATGTGCCAGAGTGACAATCACGACWAAAGGAAGCACAGTACGTTTCTTCACAAAGAAGAAACACATTTTGGAAAGATAAGGCTGAATGGTCTAATCTGCAAATAGATAAGTGCCCACCCCTTGTAGATGCATGGGCATCACTATCTGCAAAGTTGCTCTGGGTCCCAGCTATGCCCTTCCTGCTATGGGATGGTGCTCCAAGCTGAAGCTGGACTCTACCCACACACTGATTTTTTTACATGGTTGAGAAATATACAGGCTTGCCTTGACATCAGTTTTCAGTCTTGCATGAGCTAGAGCTCCACACATGGAGCAGAATAAATTATAATAATCCATGAAAGCATATCCATGTAACTCCTTTAAATGAGTGTTAGGGGCACTGGCTATGGTCACCCCTAGGCAAAAGATCAAATTACAACAGCTGCAACAAGCTCCTTTACCTTGTCAGCCAGCAGATACCTAACTGCATGCACAGACTCAGACAAGGGCAAAGGCAAGKTTAACAAACTTAAAGGAAGGCAGTTTCAACCATGTTGACATATTACCAGCTAGCAATTAATAACAGAAGCTGCAGAGGGTAGGAAAAAAGGCTCATCTCTTCTCTGTTCTTTGTTCTGTCATTTTACCCCACTATAGTCCCTTCTTTTCTTCCCTGTTTTCTCTCCTTGGCCTTGGGCCTTACTCTGGCAAGTGGAAATGCTCAGGAGGCACGTGAAGGACAGCTGCTGGTCAGTTAGGTTTCCTCTCAGGTGGACACCAGAGTCCATCACCTTCCTTGGCCACAGATTGTAGCCATTCAGCTGGAGGCTGATAGGGCTATTTCAACCCCTTCTAGACAAGAAAAGTTCTGCTCCTGGAAGAAAATGTAAGGRGTAACAGTACACGAGATTGTGGTTCAGGTCCATGGAAAATCATACAGGAGAGCAGGATGAGAGGAAAACAGTGAAGAACAGAATGATGAAAAACAAGAATGAAAGCAATGTGAACTCAGCTCAGCAAGGCAGGAAGGAGCAGTGAGCAGATAGCTCTTGGAGCTGTGATGGTTACAGGATGCATCATGCCAATACGAGGCTGTAATACTGCTCGAGACACAGGCACTTCATTATGGCAGTTAACAAGGTCAGTTTGGAATGAAGAGCACATAGCAGAACCTAGAGTAAGAGGCTTCATTAACTGGAAGTGATTCCCATGAATGTTGCTGCTTATGAGGATAAAAGGCTCGAATGTTTGCTCCACCACCATGATGGTGCCAGTGATCAATAATAACTTCTGAAAAAAACTATGGAAGGAGAGTGGAGGAAGTGCTACTCAGTACCACAGTGATAGAAACTGGCACTCTGGGCTTGAGCTAGAGGACAAAAGGGTGAGGTAGAACCAACAGAAGCCACAGGCTGCAAACATACACCCAGAGGTGCTGTCTCAGGGCTCTGAAACAACTAAAGGAACTGAGACTGTAGATGTTCAGTAACCAGGAAACCACAGTGTAGGGCTCCTGGGATGCTTAAGCTGTGAGAAGCTGCTGAAACACTGACCTCATCAAAGCTTCTGTCTTCAGCTTAACATAGAGGCTTCTGCTCAGTAACACAGGATTAGACAAAAGACAAGCAACACACGGCTAAAAGGAATCTAGATCTTCAGTAGTTCCAGGACTAATCAGTGACTTTGAGCACACAGGGAACATTCAGACACTTGCATCTGTGTATCACTGAGACTTTGGTAATAGCAGCAAAAAAGTGAACGCCACTGAGTACAAGATTACATCCACTACTACAAAGGTCACTTAAAAGTATGTTCTGGAAGTTTCTTTGGCCATGCAAACTAGTGGGAATCCTTTCAGTGGAACGTACGAAAAACCTCAGGTACTCTTTTAACAGGTTAAGAAAGGCCTTGCTTTACACACACACCCCAGAGCAGAGACCTTGTGGGGAAGAGACCTTGAAACAGAAATGTTAAAAATACCATCCAGAATGCTGTTCCAGCTCAGCATGAGCTGATGTGTCAGCTGAGACACTGACACTGTGTTCAGCCCTCCTAGGAAATACATCTGTATCAGGCATATTYGGTAGTGTCAGCAGTAAATGCAGAGATTTTTACCCAACACAGCTGTGTCAATTGAATATTACCACCTTTTTCATTCYGGTGCTTCTGGCCTGAATAGGACATTCCAAAGAGAGTGCAATTTTCCTAGAATGCATTTCCAATTGTACCAAGTTTTGACAAATTATGATGTACATGAGTTTCCTATGGTAACACAGAAGCATGGAGAGTTGATACTGCTTGAGCATGATCTTAGAATGGGGGTATATAGACACATCTGCATGTCCAGATGAAGACTGAACATGAAAGGGCATTGTCACCATTTGGAAGCATTTAAAATTTGACTGTGAGACTGCAACCAATTTGTTGAAGAGACTTACATACATATTCACAGTAGTAGCAAGGTGAAAAATTTTGTGATGCACTCAGAATTCATCATAAGAAGTCATATAAGAAGATACTACTACAGATTATCCAGATCTCACAGTAGCAGTTGGATGTACTTTTAGACTTTTCATTATCTCCCAATTTGAGGAACTGACTGCAATATGGGAGCAGGTGAGACTTGTACACATAAGAAAAATGTGAAAATAAAGTTATGAAGAAAAATTCACTCCTGCTTTGGAGTTCTTGCTTCTATTATTAAATACAGACAATCCACTCTGAGGCAGAGCAACTCTGACCTTCAGTCACTTAGTGAAAACCCCAAACCAGGACATACAGGTAGAAGTGCTGTTTTACCTCCAGAACAGGTTCTTCCTTAAGGCAATACCTSCTACAAATTCCCTTCTCTTGAGAAGGGAATTAGCATTTGGGCTATAAAAAACCCCCACTGTTTTACTTAAACAGAGGATATCACAGGGGCAAGAAGGTGCATCAGAACAGAACGGAATGTTGCCAATAATTCTGTTCAACACCCAGGGTCTTGACATGTTGCAGTTTCAAGGCCCAGCTAAGCTACAACAGCCTACTTAGAAAGAAGATGCAACTTTACTGACACAGGTTGCCTTATAGTTCCTTGCATCCAACAGGTTGGGCAAAGACTTGCATGTAGAACAAAAGAACAACTGTGAGTGCGTCTCAAGAGTTCCTCTGGTTTTTTTATGACACCACTGATGGAGATTAATAGTCCATATTAAATGAACTGCTAATCTAAAAAGCCAGAAGCAAAGTTGTGTGTCCTGTGCACAGATATTTTCAAGAAAGTAGGGACTAGCTGTACAGACTAAAAAATGAAAGGATGTCATCTCCTTCACGCTTAACCAAAGTAAACTTCCTCAGAAAGGTCTCTGGCCACAGGTTAAATGAGACAGGTCTGAGCAATGATCAAATTGAAATAGTAAAAACTGTAGTGCTTCATGGTCCCTTATACAGAGACTGAGAAAATCAGTGGAAGAATGCCATTTGTTTAAACTGGTGATAAAGTTCCTATGATGAAATTGGCCTGCGCAGGCTCCAGCTGTGCAATCTGGTCCTCAGAGACAGGGCAGAGGGAGATCCCCTGTTGAAAAAATTACTTGAAAAGCGTCAAAGACAAGCCCATCATTTCCCATCACTTTAAGAGGAAGTTTCTTAGACAGTGRACACACAGCACTTGACATGACAGTCCTAAGATGTTTTCAGCCAGTTGTCCCTAGTAGTACCTACAATATGATAAACTTCATGGAGAAATACTGATGGCACCCTAGGATCAACTTTCAGATTCTAAAATTTATCTCAACACTCTCTTGTTCTTGACAACGACTAAAATGGCAAGTCATCTGTGAAAAGAGAGAGTCTAACCAGAGGAGTAAGAAAGGCCTCAGGGAGAGGTGAAATTGGAAGTGTAATTTTTTTTGTTCAAAAGTAGCAGAAGTTACTCCAGTTTGAAGTGAAGCTTCAAATTGTGCCAGAACAGAGTATTCAGCAATAACCTCTTTACACTGTAGATAGAGGATTCAGTAACACAGATTTGTTCTTGCAATAAGACTAAGTAAGATTCCAAAACAGATCATTGTCAAATGTACAAAGCCACCAAAACCCTCTCCTGCAGGCCAGGAAGTCTTGGAGAACTGCCAGTTTCTCCAGGTCTTGATTACAGGTCAGATGCAACAGCAAACCTGGTCAGATGTTTTCCTCCTTCCTAGACRGCAAAATATGAGTACTTGTGTCCTTACACAAGTCTGCATGTCCAGGTAGGAGAGGGAATCAAAGGCTGCCAAAGAGGTAGCTCAGAAACTTTTCCTCATGCTCCTTTCTTACCCTAGGATTGAGAGCCTGATAAAAGACATAGACAAGCAGGTTATGTACACTGCTGAAACAAAGCAAGACGAGTGCATTCAAACTGTGTGCTGAAAAATSAAGCACACTTAAAGCCACGTCACTAAGCACAAGAAATCTCAAGTGAAGGAAATTATATTAATTTTCTGGAAAAAAAAGAAACAAGGAAGGTCCTCGAAAAGAACACTAAATACAGAGAAGTAAACCAGACTATCACAACTGGAACTAGCAAGCTAAAAGGGGGTGCTCTGCTATCACCAGAGTTGAAAGAAGGAAGAGCTTTTTTCTTGTTCTTCCCATGGGTACCTGGAGCAGGGAAGGTGAGGCATGATGTGCTCTACAGCCACTAATACAACTAAAACATCTCTAGCCTGCCTAAATGGCAACCTGAACATCTCTTGAAAAGGGATGTATAATTTCAGGAAGTTTCACAAGCCTCCAGTAAATTAGCCATTCAATTTCACTACAGGCAATGTAATCCAAGGATTAGAAATACTCAAAAATTAAACACACATGAAAGCAAACTTCATCATTCTGATAGGTCCACCCTTAGGAATGTTTAATCTTTAAGGAAACTAGACTGGTAACTATTAGGAAAGCTTGCATTCAAATTTAACAAACATATTTACCAGTTTAATGGGTAACAACCTGATGCCTATTATTTCCAAAAGTAAGATATAAAAGTTAAATTGCACAGGCAAACCTCAAAAAATTTGAGAACAAAACTTTAATTTGCAGACTTTTCTGCTGTTCTCTTCTGCTGTTCTCTTCTGCTTCCCTGTCACTTTCCCCTATTAGGCTCTATTGCTTCCCTTACAAACTTCTCCAGCTCCCATTTCCTAACCTTTCCCAGTTTTCCTTTTTTGTGCTTGGAAGTACAGTTTGAAGTGGTACTCTCTCCTTTTACACTGCCCATAAGGCCAGAAACATTGATAGTACAAGAAGAGAGAACTCCCTTCTAATACTTCCTGTCACAAAGGCCTCTAAAGAACAATGCAATAAAAAGCCTATCTGTTCCTACCGCTGTCAGATTATTAAACCCRAAACATCCCTGTTGTGAAAAGGAGCCTTCAGGGAAAGTAGAATATGTCTGCTGCAGACAAAACTGTTCATTAAACTGACAAATCCATCAAGCCTTTATTCAACATACTGAAGTTGAGAGTATTTCTGCCTTTGTAACTTTGCCAAAACTTTTTTTTCCATGGGAACACTGATTCACACTTCCTGGATGCCAAAGTGATCCTGTTTCCTCCTACCTCAGTTATCTAGTCTTTGCACAAAAGCAGAGCATTTCAGAAGGCTGGGCCTTTTACTTTGAGGCAAACATGAGCTCCTTTCTCAGTTTCCAGTAACGAGAAAGAAAAAAAAGGCTAAAAGCAGCTCATCAGGGAACATTTCCCTTTGCRTGATTTAGATGTAATGATGGTAAAAGGAAATGCAGGCATGAAAGCATCAGAATCATTAATATCTTGTTCTTCAGTACACTCTTCTAAAAACTAAAAATATTTTATACTGTTTTKTTACAGGTGATTTTCTATGTATATCATTAGTAAATGGATTTACACAGTTACGCTACAACCTTGGAGACAGAACAGTCATCCTACAGACCCTTCAGAAGGTCCACACAAATGGAAATACATGGCACTTACTTAATGCAGGAAGAGTTGGTAATGAAGGCTACCTGAACCTGGATGGTGTCAACGTTACTCAAAAAGCCAGTCCTGGAATGAAYGCTCTAGACACACACTCAGATTTTTTTGTTGGAGGGGTATCCTCCTTAAACCTTGTTAATCCAATGGCAATAGAAAATGAGCCCACAGGTTTCACTGGTTGTATTCGAGAAATGGTTATAAACAACAGGGAACTGAATCTTACCGTGACTGACCCCAAGGGTGGAGCCAACATTGGTGACTGTGATGGAACAGATTGTGGTTACACTGTGTGCAAAAATAATGGAACATGTCAAGTTGGAAACTCGGGCTTTTCTTGTTCTTGCCCAAAAGACTGGACAGGGACCAGGTGTGAACAATCCATTCACTGTTCACAAAACATGTGTGGGTCTCATGCACTTTGTATTCCTCAACCTTCTTCATTTTCATATACCTGTGCATGTGCACTAGGCTGGACAGGTAAGTACTGCGATAACAAAATCGAATTTTATATAGCAAAGTTTGTTGGTAACTCCTACATTAAATACACAGATCTTTTTTATGGAAAAAGAGACCTCCAGTACAGCCGCCTTTCTTTAAATTTTACCACTAATCAAACTGAAGGCTTAATAGCATGGATGGGAAAAAGTGAAGATGAAGATAATGACTTCCTTGCCATTGGCCTTGCCAATGGAACTTTAAAAGTTGTWATAAATCTTGGAGAAAGAATCTCTGTTCCTCTAATGCACAGAAAGTATTTCACCTGTTCTGATGGAAGATGGCATTTCACTACTGTAGTTCAAAACCACACTTGCGTTAAGGTTTATCTTGATGAGGAACTAATCCTTTTTGAAGATATTGACCCACAAAAAAAATACACTGCTTTAAACTACGGTGGCATTTGTTACTTTGGTGGGTTTGAAATTGGCAGGAAAGTCAATACAGTCACTACAGGGCTTTTTCAGAAGGAATTCACTGGTAAGATTAAAGATGTTGTGCTCTTCCAAGATTCTAAAAAGATTCAGCTAATGAAAGCAGAAGGATACAACATTCATGATGGAAATTCTGGAAATTAATTGAAAAAACTGAGACTCTATTAAAAAGGTAAAATTCCTTTTCCTCCTGTTTATTGTGTTAGCTGGCAGTGTATGACTCAGCAATCAACATAGGAAAGCACTTAAAAAGTAATAAGGGACAAATTTATGTGGAGTATTAATAACATACACATATAAAATATGATCAGTTGTTTTCCTCATAGAATTATTTATATATACTCTTTAGCGTTTACTTTAAAATAATGGGAAAGTCTGAAGGGTTCTTTTWCTTTATTGTGCTGGAAATAGTTTTGTAAACAGAGGTAGTGATTAGCTTATAAAGCCAACCATCATTCAAGTGTTGTTTGTTGCTTTATGAGAACAGAAAACTGTTACCTGTTTCTCCAACTCCTGAATATTATTAAAATGTTTATTTTATGATCTTAAGATTACTGGAGGAAGAAACAGTGTGCTTGAGGCAAAACCCACATTWATCATAATGAGAATTTTAAAAAATGCAACAGCTATAATTACTTGTTAAGCCCACAAAGACTCTAATTAGGTAATGAAGTTGTTCTCGCTCCCTTACCTGTGTCCATCCTGTATGTATTATATGTAAGACGGTAGAATTCAAGCCTCTCTTAATCTGCTAAAATATTACTCTTAAAGRATGACTTTAAGAGCAAAAAACATATATCATTTTAGAGAGAGAAAACAGGCCTCCTGGTTTTCTTCAGCCGGTCTTCCCTATYTGACTACATGAAAACCTTTGGCTTTAATGATTTATAACTGCAATGTGGCAGTCTGTCTACAAGTAACTTTTATTCTTAAGACCTTAAGAAGTCCAAGAACTATTCTACTTTACCTATACCTTTCTAGCTTATATGCCCCTAAATGACATTTCAAAAATTTATGAGTACAGAGGTTTTGGTCACAGTAAACCAAATTTCTGCAAATATATTTTTCATTAATTGAAAATCTCAAAAGTAAATAGAGCTGTTCATACATAAATACAAAAAAACCAATTCCTTCTCATAAAGCTGTGTTATATTCTGCTTTAGGAAGCAATAAAAGAATTTAAAATGCTATCTTAATGTACTTATACCAATAATACACAATGCCATCTACATTTCTCATTTGACWGCTGGCTTACTAAATTAGTAAAATTATTAAATAAAAATAAATAGTGATTGATTTGTATCTTTTCCTTTTTCACTTTACTATTGCTAAAAAGCACACAACAAACCATTACCTCCTTGTATGGAAATTCTCTGAATGCAAGTCTTCAGTGTATCCCTGTCAGAAACAAGTGACTATTTTGGGGAGGAGAGGGAAGTGAGGATGGGGTGTATGCTATGGCAAAGGCCATGAGCACCTAAAACTAGGTGACACACACTTGCTTCCACATCACCATACTTAACCTGTAGCAATGAACGCACTGTCAAGTCAGTCACAGGTGACTTAAAGATAACTGAAGTGCATGAGAGCTACCCCAAGATGTTTCATTAAGCATTTGCAAACATCTTTGTGAGGTTAATTCTATTTCCTTCAGCTGCTCTGAGCCCCCAAGTGGGGAGCCTGATGCAATAGAGCTTCTGCAACTCTTCCCAAAAGGCAGCTCATGAAGCTCACCTGACATTTGAGCTGTCCTAGATTCTTCTCTTTCAGTTTCTCTAAGTAGAGCCTTTTATGGCCACGTGATGCTGGAGAAAGGAGCATATTTAAGGTTTATCCTGTTCTCTCTGGGGCTTCTGGTGTACTGCCAGTTCCTCAGCAGTCCACACTGCCTTGTGTGATCTGAGCAGTGATTTGGTGTAAAACAAGGAACAAGTAATCAGAGCACTTCCAGCAAACAAAAATGTTGGAAGGAGAGTGACTGAAGGCAATAGAAAAGTAAAATCTTTTATTCTTGTAGTAGCAGGATTTATTCCCATTACACTAACTCACATCCTTGGAACAAATCCTGGAGACTTTTGCTGTTTGTTAACTTAAACACTTAACAAAACTCTCCCTCAAGAGCTGTTTTACTGTGGCTCTTTTCAGGTTTTACATACACAAGGCAGGTGGCAAAGCACTCAGCAAACTTGAAAAATGTTTACATATTCTTTTAAACAAATTATTTCTGGTAGGTCTGGCAGAAAGCATTCCCATCCCTTCCATACAGGCAGTTGCAATTTTCACTGCTTCCAGTTTATTTTCAGAGCAGAGATGGATGCACATGTGAGAGGCAGATCACCAGTGACCTTGGAGTCTTAGACTACTTTTGAATGGATCAAAAGAAAATCTTCATATGAAGAGCTGTCAATTTAAAACTTACTCCAAAAATGAGAACAATGCTTTGGAGCATTTCTGTGCCTACGGAACTCAGTGCAAATATTTAAACAACAAAACACATGTATATTACTACCAGATACATTCAATAGCACTACTGCTTTACAGACCATGGAATTAATTTGGAAAAGACTATTTTTATTTTAAAGATGTTTGAATGTCGCTTTTAGCTACTGAGGAGTTTTTTTAATTAGTCTTCTCAACGATGAGCTGAAAAAACATCACTTAATGAAAGTCTACCACCTCCTTTACTCAGCACAGTATTTCAAATTTTAGCCAATTTGACCATGAAGTTACTTGCAATGTATCCAAGTAAAAATTTACCTTAAAATATATTMATAATTAAAACTAACAATTATGATGTTGTTAAACTGGGAAGACTTTTCTGGAAAGAAGAGGCTTTTCTACAGCAAAGTGTAAAATGCTCTGTCAGCAGCATAGTAAGGTTATGTAATCAAAATGGAAAAAGAAAACCCTGAAAACCAGAACAATAAATCTCAGTTTTTCTTTATACGGTGGAATATTTTTGTTGTTTMTGAAAGACTCAATAAGATGCCCAGTGTATTTTAAAAAGTATTAGAGTAGGTGATTTTGTTTTCACATTTGCATGTTGTTTGGCACTGCTGGATGGTAGTCCACAAAACACCAAGTTACCAGAAGTCCCAAGGGTACAAACACTTTTGCCCTTTTCTCCCCTCTTTGTTCTCCAAAACTCAAAACAAACCGAGCTATAAAGTGTACAACAAATGTGGCATTCTGTGACTCAGCCTTCTGTATTCATTTAGCCTACAGTTTCACAGCTATGAAATCAAACACACACAGTATGTGAGAAAGTTTTATCATTTTAGAATCAAAATATCCCTTAAAATATTTACATTTTACAGTAAAAAGGATAGCAAAACACAAAGTAATGTACAAGCTTAGGTATTCAAGTTTTGGAAGCATGGAAAATGGTGGGAGAAATGAATTTACTACTACAAATAATTTTCAAGAATTTAGGTTAGAAATGCTTTCTTATTAAAACAAGTGCAGTTTAAAGCAGTAACATTCGAGCAGCTCAGCCTTCCAATTTCTGGTCACAAACTGCTTCAGATGCTTAGGAAAAGCTTGAAATATAATATAACGAAATACACTTGAGTTTTTTTTTGTACTACTGAATAATTTAAAAAAAACCCCAAACTCTTCACACCACCGAACATATTACATTTTGTTGTAACATGTGGATTCTGAGGCTTTGCTGCAGTCTTTAAAAACAGTGCAATTTAAAAACAAGGATATTGTATGAAAACGACCTTTAAAATTATCAGGGCATCTTAAAACAGAAGAGAGCACAAATTACCAAAGGCAGCAACTATATTGCAGACTTGACTAAAGCCAACTTCCTCAGCTAAGAAAATTCCTAAGCCTTTATTGCATATTAATAAAAAGAAATCTTTAAAATTTTGAATATACAGCAATGTAAAATTTTTAAAATATTAAACTCCTACTTCTAGCGATAGTTGGTATAATGAAAAAAAGGATGAGTATTGGTACATTGAGTGGTACCAAAACACAGACTTGTTTCTGCAAAACACCAACACAGAATAAAAAATGATGGCACAATCCTAGCAGGCTCTCTTTTTTTTCTCATACAAAGTTTTACGACATTACTCTAACAGTTTATTTAAATAGGATTTTAAAAGACTGCCTGCATCTTTTTACCTTTTGCTTTTAGTTCTGTCACTGTGGTCCCTATGTCTCTCTCTGTTCTTTTCACTTTCTCGTTCTCTATGCTTGTCTTTGCTTTTTTCCCTCTCCTTATCTTTTTCATGAGCCTGTTCATCACTTTTAGGCTTCTCTGTCTTTTTTTCTGGATTTCTAGTCTCTCTGGGGCTTTTTCCATCAGCAGCTCTATCACTGTGTGGGGATCGCGCTCTTTCTTTGTCTCTCTGTCCTTCCTCTCTACTCTTCCGCTCTCTCTCTTTTTCCGGGTTTCTGTCTCTGCGCCTGTTTCTTTCAGAATCTTGCTCCCAGTATTTTTCATTGCTCCATTCTTTTTCATGTCTGTCTTTTTTTTGGTGATGGGTTTCACTGTAAAGTCTTTGTCGATCATTTTTTCCTCTACTGAATCCTCTCTCTAAATGCTGTTCTTCTCTGCCCCAAGGATCGCTGTGGCGTCTTTCTGGTCTCCTACTGTCTTTGCTCTGAAAAAAATTTTCTGGTCCCAAAAATCTTGATTGCTTGTGAGCCACTGGTAGCCCTTGTGCAATGGGTCCGGCATACTGTGGTGGCTGACCTGATAAATGAGCTACTGGTGGCCATGGCATCATTGGATTTTGAGGAAAACCAAAGCCAGGAGGAGGAAGAAGCGGAGGTGGTAAATGAGGAGGAAATCCAAACATAGGATTGTTTTGTGGAGGGAAGTTATGAGGTACAGGAGCCTGAAACTGAAATCCAGGTGGATTAGATTTAGAATGCTGAAAATTCTGCTGTGGAGGTCCAACAGATGAGAAGCTGCCACTTGCAACAGGGCTTGGGACTTTGGAAATAAATTCAGAACGAGAAGAGTTTTCAGTTTCAAAATGAGATGAAGTTGCGGCTGGTCCTCTTCTAAATGAGTTCACTGTTTCAATGTTTTGCATCAATCCATCTTCCTGTGAGTGTTTGGTATCTTCTGCTTGTGATGCAACTGTGTTATCTGCCTGAGCTGCAGCTGAACTAAACAGTGTCTCATTGGTTTGTGCCTCACTTTGATACAGGTTTAAGCCTCCTTCTTTAGAAAGTTGTTTATTCTCTGGTTCTCCTTGATCATTTCCTGAAGCATTTTGTCGGTCTTCATTTCTGCTAACATCTCCATCCTTGTTTTCTGAAATATTAGTCTGCTGGCTTCGTCCAGCTGCCTGTCGTGGGTCTCTTTTAAGATTAATAAATGGTGGTGACTTAGAGGTATTAGCAGTAGTACCTTCAGCAGAGCCTACATTAACATTATTCTCACTGGGCTTTTTTCCTGAATTTGATGAGGAAGAAAAGCTGGAATTTGTGCTCCTTCTAACTTCCTGTGCAACACTATCCTTGTCTGGTATCTGTCGCTTTGGGTCATTTTCTTTACTTTCTTCAGTTTCCTTATTCTGTGCCTGAGCAGACAAATTTGCTAAAAATGCTTCTGTGGAGACATCTGGAGGTTTTCCCTTGAGACTCAGCCCTATCAAAGAACCAGCACTTCTTGCAGAACTTGAGGTCCCTACAGCTGCTGCATCCACAGTTGCAGCAGTATTAGTGGATTCTTGAGGATCATCCAAACCAGTCTTTGCTTCACCAGCTTCAGCAGTTATATCAGCAACATCCATGGTTTCTTCTTTCAAGGTTGCCTGTTCATTTAATAATGGTATGTCTTCASTAGGACCTGCTTCTGACTTGCTATGCTCATACACCTGCCCGGTCGTGCCCAACAGGCTTTGAAGAATATCATCCACTGGCAAAGGCTTATTTGCTAGCTCCAAAGTAGAAGGTTGATTTTCCCATCCAACCAGGACTCCAGGAAGAAACCTGAGAGGCTTTGGTGGTTCATGTTTGGTACTTTCCACCAATGGTTCAATAACTGCTGGAGCATCGTCTGTATTAGACTGCTGTGGTTTATTTCTCTGCTTGTGTAGCACAGTTGTGAAGGAATTAAAAAAATTATTTTCCTCTTCTTCTTCTAGTGCCAAATCATGATGTGAGACTTCAGGTTTGCTTGGCTTGCTTTTCTTCTCTGGTGGCAAGCTACTCAAGGTACTTTCAGCAGCTTCATCTGCAAAACTACTGGTTACACTTGAAACAGCAGTAATCTGCCTCTTCATCTTCTGGCGAATTATCAATCCCAGTAATAAATTTGGTCGATGAATTTCAATCCCTGTACAAAATTGCAACAGCAATTTATCATCTCTTTGTATTTTGGTTAAGGCAACAATTTTAACAAAAATAACCCCCATATACTTACAATATACTATCAAAAGCATTAATCTTATGGCATTTGAATTTGTTCTGCTTGTCATGTTAAACATTAACAATACTTAAAATAATAAAAATATGTATTTCCAGTATTAAAAGTATGACTTCAAGCACTGCAACTTAAGATTGGTTCAAGTACACTATAACTTCCAAATAGAGAATATGAGACAGATAGGACATCTAATCTCATCAGAATCAGCACAAAAGTTAAACATTGAGTTAGTCTAACCCAGCTATAACACGGTAACAGTGGTAGCAAAGTATAATAGGGAAAAAAAAAAGTAAATAGAACACTTGCAAACAATAAGTCTCCTCATCAATTTGTGTTAGACATACTTCTTCAAAGATTTACCAGAAGCAAATTTCAGAAATGTTTCCCTCATTCCAGGAAAGGCGTGGTGTTTCAAGGCATACTATTACCCATCTCCTCACCATCTATTTTGTTCCATATAATGGTAAAAATAAAGAGTTCTAGCTCATTCTCTCTTTATTTTGGCCCTGCCTATCTCAAGAAGAAAGATTATCCACAAATTTTTATAACCAAGATAAATTGATGGAAAGTAACTCAGGTGTACACAGATCAACTGAGTGCCATTTCAAGACCTTTTCTTCCTTGCCCATCTATCTTTTAAACTTCCAAAGTATATTTTGTAAGGAACTTTGGAATACTTKAGAAAAAAGATAAAAACAATTCAAATAATGAAAAATACTATTTTAAATTGAGAGCATCAATTTGAAACTTATGCCTTCTACCACAGTCCACTTGTGTGACTCAGTTTACTGACATTGAAACCTACAACGCCTCCTGTGTTAGAGAAAGAAGGTAGCATACATAAAACAAGGTTGTTAAACACTAATCTTTTCATCTTTCAAGTATAACAATAATCTAGAATGGGGAAATTAATATATTTTCAAGGAAACTATTATAATAATACTGTAGAAAACTCATTCTATATTTTAATAAAATAGCATTTTTAAATTTTATTTCCTCTTATGGCCAAATTCTTTAAGTAGCGTTATGATAATAAAATTCCAAATTCCAATCTGTACTTACCAGGCCCATCAAAAGGCACAAGGTGATGAGGGACTTTATCTGAGGAACCTAAAGGGATGAGGTACAAATCTTTTACTTGCTTCATATTATTGGCTGCTACACCGTAACGTTTTCTACTGCTGAAATAGGCAAAGAGCAATGCATAGGAGATCTGATCTTCTTCGGTTACTGGGGTAAAGCGAACCACGCAGATCTCCTGTTTACAGAATGAGAGGGAAAAAGATGGTCAAGAATATTTATCTGCAAAATGCTATTTTTTTACTGACTGCTCTTTATTTAAAAGACAGTGCTGAGGAGAAAAAGCCACGCCAAAAGGGCAGAGAACAGAAGAGACAGAAGGAGCAGAAACACGGCCAAAAATAATTCAGAACTAGATAAAACAAGTAGAAAGCACTTAGTATGAAAAAATTAATTGAAGTACATGACAAAAGAGCCAATATTTTAACAGACAGTTAAATAACAAGTTTCAGGGAAGCTTGCCAGCCTCTAATGAATTAATCCACTCTCTACCCTTAACATTACTAGAAAGTGGTGTTTTGTAGTCTGTTGTGTCCAAGACATCCATAATTAATAGTGGAAGACGAGTATTCAGATCCCAGAATTATGCCCAAAGGCCAGCTCAGGAGCTGATGCTGTTTGAACAGCCTGGAAGACTGGACAGAAGAGCCTCTGCAAAACTGAGATGGCACCTAAGCAGGCTGAAATAACAGGCTGAACTTTGTCAATGTCAGCAAAGGCAAAATGCAAAATCTTGCACTTTGAGCTGAAGTAACCCTGTGCATCAGGACTGGCTAGGGGGCTGACTGGCTGGAAAACAGCTTGGCATAAAATGATGTGGGGATCCTGGTGGACAAGCCCAGTATGACCTGGTGATGCATCCATGCCAAGAAGGCCTACTGCAATCCGGGTCTCAGAATCAAAGCAGTCAGCACACCAAAGGAAATGGCTATTTCTTTCTATCCAGCACTTGTGAGACACCACCTGGAAAGGACTTTTAAGTTTTCGGCTCCCCAGCATAAGGACAACTGGCACACAGTGGGACAAGTCCAGCCAAGAGCCACTGAGATGGTTTTGCACAACGTAACACTACTGAAAAAAGTGAGATGTGAAGTGGTATCCAAACACTTCTGATGAGTTATTGTGAAAAACAAAGACAGGTATTCTCAAACAGCAGGTGACAGTTTAAGGTTAGGTAGGAAAAAAAAAAATGCCAGCAGCTGCCACCCATCCCATTCAACATAATCATGAGATATTCCTAAAGTTCACATATTTCGCAAATGTTTCAAAGAGAAAAAAACTAAGTGTCTTTAGGATGACTAAGATGCATATTAAACAGCAAGTCTTTACTAGGTACAATTCTTACCTTGGTCCCTGAAGCTTTGATTTTTTCTACATAATCCCAGACAGTGTGGGGAGATATCCTGCCACCTACTTGAATACTATCAGGTAAATCCTATGAGAAAGGACAASAGAAATGTGAATCCAAATAAATCTTGTGCTATGTCCTTCATCCAGTATCTGTTTCATAAAATTCAAAACATGCTTAGCTCTTTCATTTCTTAAATTGTAATTTAAAAATATCAGTAGAAGTTACAACAGAAGAACAAAATTAAATTTTGGACATTTTAGATTTTCAGTATGAAGTTACCAATACGAAATAAATTAGTTATCATTCAATACTGGTCATCTATACCTTGCAAAATTTATCCTTTCTGGTAACATTAACTGCAAACATAACTGTACTGTGCTCTGGGAACGCTCAAGCTATCCATCACATTACACCACAATGAGAGCTCCACACCTATGTTCATAATAAACTTTCAAAATCTTCATCATGAGGGGAAAATATAACCTACAAGTGCATGTATATAAAGATGTAAATTCTTGGATACTATTGAGTTCACTGTTCCCAAGTAAAATAAATAGACTTTCAGAAAAATAATTTTTTTCTGAAAAGAGAGCTTTGAAAAGTGTATGATACTCATATAACAATCCTTTAATTTTAAGGATTACTGCAGGGCCTGCACTTCCCTGAAGATCTACAGCAAAGTAAAGACAATCTTATTAACAGAAGACCTAAGTTCTTTTAATTAGAAGGCTGATGCATCCTATGCAGCTGTCAAGAAGGAAAATTGTGCCTTATAAGCTCTCTGATCTTTATTTTGTGACACGAAGACAACTATTATAAGCAGTTACATGCTTTTCCAGTCTCTCAGACACAGAAGAGAACGTTACATGAACTTTTTTTTTCCAGGAAAATTGAGTCACAATGCAAGGTTAGGACCAGAACTTTTTTTTCACCAGATGGGGAAAAAAAATATATAAAAAAATTCCATTACGCAGGTTTCTGTTATAGATGGGAAGATGAACAAGAGGTTCATATAATGAATAATGCTTGACTTACAAATATAGAACTTAACCAATGTCCTCCCACAAATACTTCATTCAGTAAAATGATTATGCCTCACTGTCTTCCATCATTATACTAATAATAGTCTACAAGGTAAGTAAGTTGGTAAAATTAATCAATGAATTGTTCATTCATTCTTTTCAATAAATATAAATACCTCTGTTAAATACTCAAAGGAGCCAGAAACTGGATAAGCCTTAATAACAAATTTTGCTACTGAAGGCATATTGATAAAGCCCTTCCAGATGAAATTCAGGCGTGCCAGAAACAGACTTTCACATTCCACAGTACCAGGCGTTTCTGACCTAAAAAAAAAGGACAAATGAAAAACCCACTCAGTTTACAACAYGATACATCATGCAAGACAGGGTAAATCCTAATTTTTATTTATCACAGAAATGTAGTATTATAAAGAATTCTCTTTTTCAGTTGAGCATACTGAAGGGTTAACGAAAAAAGACAGGCAGACAACCACGTTTCTTATCTTCCAGTAGAGTAGCTCTATGGTACAGGAATAGTCAGATGAGCAGCACATTAATTCCCTAATCAATATTTTTTAAAAACAGAGAAGTTGTTTAGTCTGAGAATTATCTATAATTCTCTATACTGAAGAGGACATAAACRCACACAGGTGCTGCAGAGCCAGAGAGATGTTCCTGTTCCCCTGCCACAGGCAAAAGGTGAAAACACACTGCCTGCTGGCCTATACTGCTTTCCCAACTCCTACATTTTGTGCCACCACTGTCTGTCCACCACCTGAATGCCTGTTTCACCCTACTCTCTCTTTGTATCACAAGCTATCTCCTCATGTCTTCTCATCTATGCATTACTTCCACACTTTCTGTGAGTGCCTCCTCCTAATTCCTCCTAATTCCAAAAAACTTTCCTGTCTTTGAAAAAAAGCTTCAGTTTTGCCAACAAAGCAGCTGAAAAAATTAATGGGATGACTTAAATAATTTCACAGGAGAGTGTCTCAACCCGAGAGTTTCCTTATGAAAAAGACTACACATTTCAACATTTCCCAACATGCTGCTATCAAAATAATCTAGGCATGCTATTAACAGTTTTAAGCTGCCCAGTAGTACCAGATGTTGAGCTGTTACAGTAGCACTGTAACCTATGTTTATTTCTGTTGACACTGGAAATTACCTTGAACTTGCTGTAAGCTATTCAAAAACCAAAGTTCACTATCCTTGGTAAAAGATCACACAGTCCTGATAAAGGCAAAATTTCAGCATGAACTGTGGTCAATTCTAAATAATTGGGAGTGGATGTTTTTCTCGAAAAGCCTCCGTCACACCAAAAACAAACAGCCTCATAAACTGCAATTTCCTTTCTAGTGAGTAGCAGAGTGTGGAAGAAAATGAAGAGACAGCTGACAGCAAATACAGCAAAACATCAAACAAGCTGCTGTTATGCTGTTACCTGCCATTTCTAGAAAAGCATTACTTTGGAATTTCAAACTAGCCTGAATTATCAGTGTAAATGCTCTGTTTAGAGCAATATCAAATCCCTGAATTTATATATACACTTATACAAAGACACACTTATTTAAATGCAGCACAATATATACACTACATGCCTTAACTGCAAAAGACAATATGAAATTTATATATTGATTTTTTGTAAYATGAACTCTTTTTAAACCTTGCTGCACCAGAAAATATCGGCTTCTTGGGAAAAGTAAACTATGTGGTAATTAGAAGTTTGCAATCACAACAATATATGTACTATTATGTATATAAATGAACAGCATTTACTCCAGCAGAGAACTCCATTCTAAAAATGTGTACAACTTCAAGTACTCAAATGGATTAATGAAACACTATTAAAAAAGTAGCTTTAATAAAAGAGATTAATAATGTCTTTCATTTAAAAATACTGTTTCTGCAGCTTATATTACTTTGGGAGAGGTGTGAATGACTTTGATGAGTCTTGCTTATCATCTTCCAGTAACTCTGAAGCTAAAATACTTGACGTGGAGGAGAGTGCGTCCGCAATGCTCTCTGCTTCATTGTCGGACTGCTTCCGTGCAACCCCAACAGACACCTTCACCTTCTTCCCTGACACATCATCAGTAGGTGGTGCCATTCTGCCTGCAGAAAAGGAAGCACAAGGGGTTTCATTTTTTACTTAAGAAACAAAAAGAGGACTTCCTCTGAACACAAGGAAGACACAGCAAAAATACTACATATTGCCACTGAAGTGGGATAGGATACATATTTTACACATATTTATACCCTGTATAAATTATTACATTTTATATGTTTACACAGTACTAAACATAGTTTTATCACTGAGATGGCATAAGATAAAGAAATGAGGAATCAACAGCAGTATGTACATCCACCATAGGGATTGCACTCCCTGAAGCTGCTTTTTTAAAAGAAGACAAGTTTATGTCAATAGACTATCCTTTTAATAGTCTCTTTTGTAAATGATGAAGTAAAACATTCCTTCCATAACTTTGTCAGCAAACTAAGTAAAAACCCCCATTTATTTAATTTCTTTAGGTATATTGAGATTTATGATCATCAAATTATAGAAGGGCCATCTATTTATTTTCATGTGCTTTCCCAAATTACCTATGCAGATTTTGCAGTTTAAATCGAAGAGATGATTTTTATGTTGACTTGTGGTGTCCGGAGATGCAGATTCATTTATTTCTTTATCCTTTTCAGCTTCCTCTGACCTCTCAAACAACTTCGTATTAGGTTCCTAAGAAAAGTCAAACAAATTTCAGTTAGGCTTTTTTAATCCCTCTGTTAATACTCCTAATATTGTTTAAAAGTTTTATGGCATTTTCCTCCCTTCAGAAATATAGCTCTTCCTTCAGCTGCATAGCCTAAAATTCTATCAAAAAATCTTCAAATTCATTACAATAACTAATTGGTATTCTCAAATATATTCAGGTACCATTTAGAATATTTTCTAATTTCTACTACTGCCAGAATTCATCATACAGTCACAGACACAACACAGAAAGAAAGAAACTAACAAAATCACCAGGCCAAGAAGTCAGTAAAGATAAAAGAAAAACCATCAGATAATTACAGACTTGAACAACAGAATCATAAACAAAACATCTCACAACCATATTGCCTATGTACTAAACACACTGTAATGCCACGCTTTCTTTTCTACCTGAATTTCCATTACTTCCTCTTGTTCTTTCATTGGTGTCTCACTTTCAATTTCTATTTCTCCTTTGTGAGTAATTTTTGTGATAGGTCTTCTTTCAACCTCCCTCTGCTCTTTCTCAATCATTTCAATTGTCTGTGAAAACAAGTAGTTATGTGTAATTACTCCCATACAGTAAAATTTGGAAATTCAAAAATATAAGAGCTAACAGTATTGCAGTTAGGGAACCCTCTAGGAAGAAAAGTAATACATTCTTATTTTGCAAGTGTCAAGCAGTTTCATAGAGCAAACATGGAAGCAGCCTGTCTAACTTCTCCTACAGCACAGCATCAAGTACTTAGCAGGCATGCATTTAAATAAGTTATAAAGCAAACCTTCAATACTGAATTAAAATACTGGTATTTCTGATTTCCCAAGAGCTAAAGAAAAAAATACATCCATTATTTTCCCATAATAATAGGAACAATATAAGATATAAATATATGCAAATTTGGATAATTTTTCAACATTTTGGTTTTTAGTACATAAACCTAATGTTTAATCTCAAGAAAAAACTTAAAGGTATTTTTAAAAGTAATGGAGATGCTAATTCCGACAACACTGCCACTTTGCTTTCTTGCAATAAAATAAAATATAAACCATTATCTGTAATATTGCCTCTTAAAGCACATTTCCATTTCTTACACCAGGAAGAGGTTGTGCTGGCTGTGCCAAATATTCTCAAGCCTAATTTACTAAGGAAACAAGCACTCTATGATTGCTTTATCTGTCTGAAAAATACCAACAATACTTATAAACATCCCGGGGAAATAAAAAAAAAATTCTTAAGTAGCGGTCGCAATGCCGTGCTTAATTAGTAACATGAAAAATACAGTCAAGTGATGCATCGCTATTTATTTTACATGTTTCTAGAAACTGTGAAGCATTTCTCTGGAATAATTAGGACCCTTCAGCAATTTTTTGAGCAGCATATACTTTTTTGGGAAGATATTTCTCATAGCAGTGGAATTTTATTTTGCATGGTCTGTTTTCAGAATTTCACTGATGTTTATAAAAGTAAATGTAAAAAAGTTTGACTACAAAATATGGGCTTTGGATAGATACAGRATACACAAACTTTTCATTCTTTCTAGGCTCTTGAAACAAGATAATCAACAAGGTTTTTCCACAGAAAGTAGCAAAAAGTTATCATGATTCATAAACAAGTCTAGCTACAATGTGCAATGACAAGGAAAAAACACAGGAATAACTATTATTGCAAAGCACACTGCAGTCTCTAAAACAGCATCCCACTCCACTAAACTAGTTATTACCAAACATTCATTCTGAGCACACAGATGAATTTACACTACTCAAACATTGTGCTTTTAGATTTTATGATGTAGAATATAAATACCAAAGATCCTGTCAACATAAATCCAGATTTTGTAAACTAGAAAATTTTTAATGGTCATTTCTAAGCAGCTGGAGTTATCGTCAGACTAAATGCCCAATAAATGGAGCAATGTCTAACAAAAAGGAATTTTCTATAAAAATACAGATCCTCTTTTTCCTGTTTCTCCTTCCAAACTCTCAGCACAGTACACAGAGTGATGTTCTGCTTTGAGAAGTCATGCCTAAACTAACCTAGTAAACTTCCTATACTTGGGTTTCTTTTGCTGCCTTTTTTTTTTTTTGTTCGTTGTCCCTTTAGGCTGCTTTTCCAACTGGCAGATCAGGTTTCCAGCTCTGGATTTACTTCTTGGGGACTGATTTGGAACACTTCAGCAGTAAGTTAGAAACAACACCAGATTTCTCTGGTTTGCTTTGTCCAATATCTGTTTCTCCCTGTTTAAGAAACTTGTGTTTATTATAAAGTTCCAGCAACAGCTTCAAAATCTTGTGGAAAATAAGAACAAAGAAGTCTTTTTGAGACAGAAAGAAGAGCCAGCAGCAACAAAGTTGCAAGGCAAAGGAAAGTGCCTGGTTGCCTCCCCTCAGAAACTGACTACGCTCCTTTCACTTCTGTCCTAACAACATCTTTGAGTTTTGAATACTAAATGAATTACAGAGATCCTCTTGCTTGGTTGCAACATCCATTCTGCTCTTTCTGCATACACTTAACCTGCAAACAGAAGTTACACACGCTCTAGGCCGTCAAATACACAACAAAAGTTGTCAAATCTCACATGTCTGTTTTCTCTCTGTCTCCAAGCAGCCAGCTCTTTGGAAGCCAGTTCTTCTGGGCTCATTTTTATTAAATGATCAGGAGTAACCTCTCCTTTCAGTACTTTCTTAAATAGTATCTAGAAGAAAGAAGAAAAGTAACTGTTGCTATCAAGACAAAAATAGCTCGCAGGAGGCAATAAATCAGAGAAGTAACACACAACATGCTCTGTACAGCTAAATGGAGTGTGTGGGTCTGTAATTATCCAGGAAGCAGTGCTAGATTTTATAACATAAAAGCTTAATTCCAGAGCTCCATTTATTCTACATAACAATGTATCTACACACACCCTTAATGATTAAACATATTATTAACTGCTGTTTCAAAGGAGAAAGAGTTTATGCCCACTGCAGCAGTAACTCAGACATTTCACTGGTTTTGTTTTTAAAGGTGCAAATCCTCTGCATGACACAACAAAGAGAAGAAGCTATCAAAGAGGATATCTATGCTTCTTGCCTAAATGAAGTCCTAGGGTAAAAAAAAAGACAACCAACTGCTTTAGCAGTATGAGCAAAGAGAAAACAGAAGTTAACTGTTAGATGAAAGTTAAGATAGAAGTTCTTACAATTGGCTCACTGTAATGGCAAAAAACTATAAACAAAGTGACTAGATCAGAATAACTGATTAAGGACAAAAGACAGAGCTGAGAAGGAATGATGTTAAATAATGGGCTCACAGAAAGCAGAACAGAGAGTGAAGACCAAGCTTGAAAAATCTGGGTGTGAAAAAGCACAGTGAGGAGATCTTGGACAGAAAAACAGTAGGTGTAGTAAACAGCAAAGAGTTATGGGGGGAGGGACAGGAATAACTAAATAACATATCAGTGGTAAAGAGAAACAAACTTGGCCAACTATATCTACTACAGTTTGAAACCAAACAAAAAAACTGTACACTGGGACCAAGGAGTTAGAGAATTGATGATGGGGAAGAACACAGAGGACACTCAGTGCTCAGGAACAAACAACATCAAAAAACCAAGGAAACAAAAAAAAAAAACCCAAACTAGTTAAACTGCAGGAGGATTGATAATGTTTCTAGACTGAAGATTGTTTCTTAAATCTACAGCATATCAAGGATTTCTGCAAAGGACAACAGACAAATCACACCTACGTTGTTTTTAGGATCTTTCAGATTGAACATTAAACTTCTGTATTTGTTCTTATACTTCGCATCAGTATCTCGAAAAAAGGAAAACAGCTCTCTTTCAATCCTTGTGGCAACTTTTGCTGCTCTCTCCTCAGGAATCTTTAAACTGGAGTCTGTCAATCTATAAGAGGATACAATGGCAAAAATTACAAAATGCATTCAAATAAGTAACAGTTTTTCCTTTGCCTTCCAAAGGAAAATA
This sequence comes from Cardinalis cardinalis, assembly GCA_014549065.1. Classification (NCBI taxonomy): domain Eukaryota; kingdom Metazoa; phylum Chordata; class Aves; order Passeriformes; family Cardinalidae; genus Cardinalis; species Cardinalis cardinalis. The sequence continues at coordinate 8,972,712 of JACDOX010000004.1, read as the reverse complement.
TTTATAAATACAAATAAATAATTTCATTTCTTAATATATCTTTACCTTTTCATAAGAATTTCCTTAAGAGACTGCTTAACGCTTTGTCTTATCTGATCAGCAGACGGCTTGGAAGCTGGCACAGCTGGCAGGTGGGTTGCACTACTAGATCCTTTCTCACTTTTCTTTTTCTTTATTTCTTGTTTCTCATGCACACCTACCAAAACACAGTTAAAAACTGTAAAATACTCAAGTAGGTTTATTTAGAAACTTTTGCTGCTGATGGAATTATTTTCATGACATTTTATTTTTAAACTTCTAAGAATTGATCCTCAAGAAGAAGGACTGGACCTCTAGGATGGATGGTTTGTGTTTGGTTGGGGTTTTTTCTCTTCTTTGGTTTGGATTTTATGTTACTTACATTAATCCAGAACAAAAACTTCCTTAGCAGAAACAGGGGGTTTTCCCTTTGATTTGCAGTATTTTTGTCTACACCAAATTAAGATGACCAGTGCTCATTAGCTTGATCTTAAGTATGATTTTTGACTCTAAATTTTTGTAACAGCATAGGTTCAYCTTTCAATGAACAAACTAAGAAATAATATACTATGAAGCACATATAAGCATAATAAGCTCTACTTTAAAATATCATTTTACATTAAACTTAGCATTTCTGCATCTGTTAGCCATCAAAATTATTTCAACTATAATAATCTCATCTTCTGATTCAGGTAACACTCAAGGTCATTATAAGGTTTGTGTCATAAATAATTCAAATAATGGTAAAGTCTAATAAAACTAAAATCATTTTTAAAAATTACTAATTTTCAGAGAGTCAACTGAAAGCTCATTTGTGTCAGCATGTGAACATGTCAATAATATTGAGCAGCATCCTTCAATTTAGGGAAGAAATGGGAACTAAGTAATATTAATTTTTTCATTTTATAGTCAGAAAAAAAAGGAACAAATTGAAGACTGATAAAGATTTCTAGAATGCATCAGCACCAGCAGAAGATCAGAACAGCTAAATTATGTATTTTTAGACAAAAATTAAAAGCTTGAGTTTCAGAGTAAAAGACACAGTTCTCACACAAAATCTCACTAGCTTTGCTGCTGAGATTTCAGTCCCAAATAACAACAACTTCACATTATAATGACCTTAGAAGAAAAATGCTTCCTGGAAGGGAGCTGGGGAGAGGACAAAGGTTGCTGGGAGGGTAAATATGTCCCTTCAACCTTTCAAATGAAGTTTAAATGAAAATCTGATGACTCAGCAAGTAACATAAGGTCCCCTCTGAAATGAGTTAACAAGATTGTCAATTTGTTAATTATTATCAAAAGACATCAGTAAGTCAAAATATAGTTTACACAACAATTAAACCAGTTCTATGTATAGAGAGCATTTAATAGTATTTTATGAAAGTATTTTAAAGTCTCATACAATATAAAATAAATTTTAATAGAGATGTCTGTGTACTTTTTCTCACACTTTTGATCATGTGAGTATCCTCTACTATTGAAACAGAAACATACATCTACTTAGGACACATCTACCTAATAAATAAAACTGAAAAAGAATTGAGAAATAAAGATCATAAATGTTACGGAAACAAACAGCTCTTCCACTATGGAACATGATTTGAAAAACTGATGCTATGAAGAAAGGTATCATCCTTCACTGTACACAGATGCGAACTGCAGCATGGAGGACATTCCCAAGCCTGGTACCTGATTTTGTGGACCTTTCCATTGTACTAAGGGATTCTTTACTTATTTTTTCATTTTTATCTTCAGGGGACCGCCGAGGAATTGCAGTAGTTTGTGATCCCTTCCGAGCAGGAACATGCTGCCCTTTTTTAGTATCTGAGTCTCTGGACTCTGGTAAATTCTTCCCATCCCCAGATTCCTGAAAGAAACATTTACACATGTTAGCATGCTACTGAATGCTACAATCAACTTCTACGTAATTACCACGTGTTTTTCCCATTTCTTCCTTTTTACGCTATACAATGTATCCCCTGGATGTATGTGTTACCATATAATTTTCTAAAGAATTACTGAACAATATCCCAAATTACTGCAGAGCATTGCTTAACAATCTCTTTTAAACATTGGCTCTAGATACAGCACAGACAATTTGCATTTAAGCTCTGTGTTGACAATCACTAAGATTGCAGTTATTTTAAAAAGTCAGGGATACCGATGAACATCCCTTAACTAGTTTTAGCCACAAAGGTCAGGGATGTTTAGAAAGCATATGTAAATTAAAATTAAGAAGAACAGTTTATATTCCAGAATTTCAATACTACTACTCAGAAATAAGACAGGCTTACTGATGATTATRTTATCATGAATATGACATTATATACTAAAAAACTGAAGAATTGTCTCAATATCTTTATAAATTAYCCTCTGGTTAGTAAAATTAGACAAAAAGTAGAAAAACTCCAATCAAAGCACTAGGCATTCCTTTCTACATACAATCTGAAACAAAACCAATCAAAAACTAAAATACTGTTGTTGTATTGTTTCCTGTTTATCTGCAGCTCATAACACATAGCAAATTGACAGATGTCCTATAATACATTCAGCAATCTGAAAGAAAAATGCACTAGGTTCTTCACCATTTCTTTGTACACCTGTACATATAGGTTTATATACACATACAGGAGTAGGATTTCAATGACCTTTATGTGTCCCTTCCAACTCAGGATGTTCTATACGTATGACATGAACATATCAATGCTCAATATAAAAAGTTTAGTAATATCCTCTTGAAAGAGTCAGGCCACTTAGAAGATGAAGTAACTTTGCAAATAATTCGATTCACAAAGATGTCTGAAACATGGTCTATTAATTTGCAATGGCACAGGCAGAAACCTTCTAACCCCAGAAATTAAAAGAATTTAAAACATTAAATAAGACTCACCCGTCTGAAGATTTTGACTTTGTGCTTCCCAGTGTCCTCCGTTTGCTTCGTTTTTTCAGTTGCTGTATTTAGATTACAAGTAGGTGTTTGCTTTGACACCCCCAGTTTTTCACACTCAATTGCTTTTTCTTCTTTATGCTCAAGTTTCACTTGAGTATCTGGTACATTTTGATCAAAGCACTCCATTTTTTTGTCTTCTTCAGCACAGCATTTYACACACACATACTCTTTATCTTCTTCACCCATCTGCTGTGCTTGAGAAAGGCTCAGCCCAACACAATCACCATGAAACCAATCATCACATCTACCACAACCTACCATAAACCTGAAAACAAAGTAAGATAAAAGTCAGTGAAAACTGTGAAAGAAGACTATGACAGACGATACAGCACCTTCAGCAGGATACATCATAATTGCTTTGGTCTGTGCATCTCAATTATTTGTTCTTACCTAGTAAGTGAATTTCTTTGGTGCTTTACATCCATCTCCAGCCTTACGACATGGTATGGTCTTCCCAAGAGGTTTTTTTTATCCCTTTTTGCTTTTTACAATAGTCCAAGAGAGTATCAAACCTCACTATGTTTGTGTAACTTGCCTCCAAATTCTACCAAGCTTCTTTTCAGATTACTATCAAAGTCCTTATGAATGTTAAAAAACAAAACCAAAAATCCAGCAACTCTCAGAAACAGTAAATTTATTTGAAAATACTTGAAAATTTTCTTGCGAGATATTATCCTTGCTTTCCTACAAATACGATTGTCATCATTCATCACAAACGCATCATCAGCAGCAATCTTCCATAGTAGTGAGGTCTTTAAATGTTCTGACAAACACAATGGGTATATCAACCTATTCTAAATTAGCTGGTATCTTACATCGCATTCCTTGGACCATTACTATTAAATTATTTCTCGAAAGTTGGTTTTCATTCTCTTTACTGGGTGAATGTGGGGGAAGGAGTTTGGCTTCCAAAACCACCTGTCCAGCTTGTAGTGACTGTTTTCGTTTAAATGTGGTACACACTTTTGCGCTACTCTGCCATTTTATTCAGAGCTAAGTTACTTACAGAATGCTTCAAACACCAAAATGACTATCTTTTAATGGACACCCTTCAACTCACTTAACTGCATTATTTTAAAAGCAGAATCAACTTTAATATAGATTTTACTTTCACTGTAAAGATCACCTGGTCTAAAATAAAAGCATGATTTCTGACTATTTTGTGGAAGCATTTTGAAAACTTCATCAGGTATAATAAATACCTAATTGCCCTGATAGGTACAATTTCCAGGTCAAGTATTTGGGAATGATGTGGAATTTCAAATTTTCACAGGCTAAAAACCAACTACTTCAGGAGACTTATGTGGTAGGAATTATTTTTTACAAATAATGAACCTAGCACCAAGGAACTTTCAAATGATGCAGGAAGATCTCTTGTGATATCCATTTCCCTTCTCTTTCCCCTTTCATATTTTTGAAGGGTCGGGGGTGGGGGGCAGGGATTGCTTGTTGGTTTTCGTGTGTGTTTTTATTTGTTTGGGTTTTTTTGTTCAATTTTTATTTCTTCTTTTCATTTTGTTTTATACTTACATAAACTACATTCAAGATATGTACTTTAACATATAGTCTGGATGAAGAAAATCCAGAAAGACTGTAAGTGTATTAAAGAAAGTAGAAGTTTTTTGGTAACACTAAAAAATTATTTACTGAATTCCTAGGTTTTGAATTTTACAGAAAACAGACCTGACTAAACAGTAACTCATGAAAATCTGATCATTAAAACAATATATTTAAGAGCTAAATACGCTGACCTGGTTAGATCTTTAAGGTATTAGGTTAATTTCTTTAACCTAATACCTTAAAGATCTCTTGCATAAGGTGATTCTAAGCAAAATTATACCTAACTTAGGTATGTCCCCACTCAGGCTATCTGCTAACTTACCTACTTGGTGGAACCATATAAACATTACAGGATGTGCTTAGAGCAACTCTCATTTTCCAGAACTGTAAATCAATGTTCCAAGTGGCTTGATGCAGGTATTGTATTCAAAAATTACTGTTACCTCAGAGATGAAAGCTATTAACAGCAGACATTTGAAACAAAAGAAGAAATAACTGCATGTTCTGTCCCTCCCTAGTCAAAATATGTCAGGATTACATTCTGCTGAAGAAAATATTATTTTGATACAAAACGAGTCTGAGAAGTTTTAGAGGTCCATCAGATTGAGAAAAAGCCTATGATGATGTTTGCTAGATTTGAAGAAACTGGTTTTTAAAATAGTTTGGGAAGAAAAATACTTTCTCCTTTTGAATTTTCTTTTTCTGAGCTGCAAGTATATTAATAGTGTTACTTGTCACTAGCAAACAGCATCTGCCCATCTACTTCATAATTTTAATTAGAAAGGCAGAGGTTCCTTCATGTTTTGTCAATATCTCAATCTTTTCAGATCCATGTTCCAGCAAATTGCAAAAACAAGAAAGGTAATGTTAGGGCACAATTACCTGATGGTCTCAGCAGAGTAATACTACAGCATTTATAAACACAACAGAAAAACAAGAAAGAAGCAACAGGACTGCTACACRAAGCTCACTGCTCCTTTCTGAGAGCCTGGAGCCAAACATGCAGAGGCAGGAAATATAAGGTGAGTCCCTATTTCATAACTGCAAAGGTCCACAGTGAGTGCTTTACACAGAACACATCTTGTACCACTCCAATAAAATACTAGTAAAGCTCTGGGAACAATGAAACTGGTTACAAAAATTCCCCATGTGAGATTTTCTGCAAAAGCTGAAATAAAGTCAAACCACACAGCCAAAGCATCATGCTTAAAGGGTGTTTTGGTGTCCCAAGGAATTAATGCCTGTGGTTCAAAAATAAAAGGAAACCAAGAATACACCATCATGAAGCCACAACTGCTATTAATTGAATTTTTATTAAAATATATGTAATTTTTCCTCAGTTTGTAAATTCATGCATCGGAGACTAAGTTGTAATATGAGGAAGATGGATTGCAGCATTTAGTAACCAAAACAAACTTTTGATTTGTATTTAGAAAATGGATATTTGCTGAAGAGATTAAACAAAAATACACAAGATGCTGCACACCTTCAACTTTAAATTGAAAGCACATGGAATTTTTCAGCTTAGTTCACACATATTAAGGGGGGTAATAGAGATGGTGTGTAAGTAAGGCACCAGGATAGGTATCCAGTATTAAATCTTTATTTTCAGGTCTATCAGATAAATAATAAAAATTTTAAAAGTCAAAAAACCCTCCAAAGAATTCAGCTCAGAAAAGATCATTCTTCACTAAGAAGAGAGAGGTCATTCAAGCAAACTACTGAAGATGGAAGATTCATTTGGCTTCATTCCAGTCTTCACAACAAGGTTTCAGTTACACTGTATTTTAACACACACAACAAAACTTTAAAATTCAGGATTCAGAAACCAAGACTACCAAAAGAATCAGGAAATACCCATGATGCCTGTTCTATACAACACAATGTATTGTTTACAATTGTTTTGCTTAAACCTAGTTATACAAAACGGTAATAAAAACACTGGTGCTGCCTGCCTAAAAAAATTCACTATTTATACTAATTGGGGCTTTTTTCCCCAGACTAGTCAAATGCAAAAGTGCAACTTTTGAGGCTGGGAGAGAACATACTGATTTTGATACCAGTAATGTAGGTAATCCTTTTTACCATAAGGCCACTTTTATATCTCTACCTGTTTCTCTCATCTGCACACAAAACAACTATGATTTGTAGCAATTATAATTAGGTAATGGGCAATGTTCAATCTAAATAGGAGAGTCAAGAAAAACTGAAGCCTGGTTTGAAGGCTCAAGGATGTCCTTTTGTACAGTTGTTATTTTTGACTGAAGCAGTTCTGGTATCTTGGACTAGTAAAACATCAAAGTTTCTGACTGCAGATTGCTTCTAATCTGAAGTGCAGGACTTTTACCCATGTTGTAAGGCTGGATTGGAAGATGTAAAGCTGAAAGAGAAAGAAAAGTATATTTTAAAATATTAAATCATGCCACATTCAATGAAAGATTTGCTTTCACTGGACTTTTATATTAAAATTTTTTTGGAAGAAAAATTTTTTAGAAGCTGACAAGTGACATCACACAGCACTATAGCTCACTGGGACCTCTGCATAGASTATGCTACAGTTTGATCCCTTTAAAGAATCCCCTTGGTAGTCCACATGTCAGCATGAAAAGAGACACCTTAAAATCAGAAAGTAACAGATGAAACATAAAAAGAGACAGAATAATTAATGCAAACCTGCCACAATCTCTCTTATGATTGGAATACTTCCTTTGGTGCATTATTTGTAATAAATTAAATTCAGTTCTTAGATGAAAAAGTCAGGACAATTTATTTTCTAAATACATGGACCATGTTTTAAAATTACCTTCATATTTAAGTTATGTAACAGCAGAAAGTTTCCAGAGAAAATAATTACTGTAAAATGGGCAGAAACCACCTTACTCATAAAACAGCTTTTCATTGTAAAGCTATACTTGAATAAAGCAAAATAAAAAACAGGAGCTGTCAAGAGTTATTCATCAGTGTGGGACATCATCACAAAATCAGCATTTTAAGATTAATTAATAATGCATTGCYACACAAAATCATTTAGTTTCAAAACAAGTGCTTCTCTCTAATCCTACATGCTTGTGGCACGTATCAATTGGGAAAAATATCACAACAGGACTAAAATCTTAACAAAAAAACCTTCAAAAACCCAAAAAACCCAAACCAATCTATTCAAAAGAACACCCTAGCCCCAAACTCACCTAAGAGGAATAAACCAACTGTTCACTTTTTAAGGACTTCAGTATTTAAAGCAAGTCCCCCATCTGCACTTTGTCCCTTAATGGCACTGTTCACCAATCTTCTACAGATCTGTGGTGAACCTGCATTAAGAGTTCAACTGTTTCTCTGCTGCAGTCCAGCCAATGTTAAAGCAGGGACAAGATATTCATGGCATGGCAGCTTTAGCAGAACGTATGTTCCACATCAGTGAAGTAGCATGGTTTGATACAAAGCTCAAATGAAACATGGTCTGTCAAAAAAAAACAAATCTGCACTACCTTGTAAGCGCACAGAGACATGAGCAGTTCCAGTTGCTTCCTTTTTGACAAAGTCTAACACAAGTGACATGATTTTTCAAGTTCTGATCTTCTAGAAAAAACCCATAAATCTATCTCAATCACTAGCAGCAGATCTCTTTACATGGAAATTGCAGCATACGAAAAAGACACTGCAAACTTATTGCCTAAGTACTAAATTTCAATTACCCATCTTTTATGCYAGATATTTCTTCTCTTTCTTAAAGGCATAATTTTCTTTGCTATTTATATTACAGGAACCCCCTCCAAATAGGAAGCAGCAGGAACATAAACAACCCTATGCTTTTTGAATTAAAGATGAATTCATGAAACATGTCAAACAGCAGAGCCAAAACCACTAAATTTCCTCAAAACCCTGAAAATAAAAGAGTACGTTTCCTAATATTAATTACAAACCTGCACTAAAAATCATGCATATGGAAACACACATATATACATATTATATATAATCATTAAAGGAAGTTCCACTACCATGGATTCTACACTCGTTGCATGTTACAGGATAAGCCTCATATGCTTTATAAACGGCATTTATATCACTTTGTATTTATGCTCATMTTTCATAAAAATATTTTAGACAACTTATGGTATCCATTTGCTTGATTCCTTAATGCCACTGGTATTAGTAATAATCCTGCCAATACTGCAGCATAGTAACATAATCCATATAAAATCTASAAATACAATTATGTAACCGTAAATAAAAATCACAGTGTAGGCCTTCCCTTTGTTAATTATACATTACGATGTTGTTTTGTTTATACTGTCATTCAGGTTTTCTACAGCTGTGGGTGGAAAAGCACAATAGCTTTTAATGTTGCAMGGCTTTTCACAGAGGAAGAAAGCASTAGCAGAGGCAGAAAATTTAAAAGCATCATCCATTACTGTAAACTGATGACATCTTGCATAATCTGCTGCTTAACACACTCATACTACCTAATGGACGTTTACTACAACTCAGGCACCATTACTATTCTAATTACTGTTCCTTGTGAAGAATGTTCTCACAACAAATTGTTTGTTGTATACAATGCACTCATGCCAGGCATCATCACCCTAAAAAAATATGCATTTGTAATTTAAAGATGGCTACAAGTTTGGAGCCTAAAGCTCCTTTCTCAACCACTCTCTTTTGTGTTGGCTATGCAAATTGTATGATACCTGGATCCACTATCATTTACTCACATTTAGCACTATTTTTAAAATAAAAATCTCCTAACAATCTTTAGTATGGGTAAAAATGGTTTGCAGTTTGCATCCATCAGCCAAAGTACTTTTTTGTACTACAGTTCTAAAGGAACAGTTTAGGAATTATGTATAAACAAGAAATCAAGAATACTGTACCTTTGCTAAATCAAATTCAGCACTTTCCAACTAATTACCTTTTACAACATTACTAACTTTCCCTCCATATTAAAGCATAATTGAAATGTCGGGGGAAGGAATACCCTAAGTAAAATCAATTCCTGTATCACTTAAACTGGCCTCAGTCCTCACAGAAAAATTATGTCTGACCACTCAAACTGGATTATCAAAGCCCAAGCAACAACAAAACAAAACCAGAAAAAAACCCCACAAAACAACAGCAGAAGAGAATCCTCAAACTCCCACAGGCTATTAAAAAAATTTTTACTTGGAACTGCTGAAATCAAGACAAAGTCACCAAATTAAAGTTGCAAACTTGCTCTGTAATTAGTTTTCTAGAATAYCTGCTTAGAAACAGAGTATGCCAAGTTGTATACCATGAATTATTAATGCAAAATTGATCAAATTTCTTGTTAAAGAAGATAAACTACAAACAAGGGAGACAATCTGAAAAATGCCTGTTAGATTTTGTCTACTTGTACAAGCAAGGAACCAGTTCAGACCTCCAGCTGCAGAGAAATTGAACATCTACAGCAAAAAGCAGAGAAATTTTACATTAGCAGATTTCTCAATGTCTGCAGAGCTAGCATCTTCATTTTGCACGAAGCTGAGAAACTACGTATTATTTTTAAAATTCAACTATCTTTAACAACCTTTAATCTGTCTTCTGCAAAAGTAACTATTGTTTGTGACAAAGCTTAGTATTTTCAACATCATTAAGAATTTGAGTAGTAACTTCAATCTAAAATTTTTCAATGTGATATGCATATCCATAGACACACACTTTTCCTCTATAGGCAAATGAAAATTTTTGCATATGATTTATGTTATTAGCTGATTAGAAAACATCTGACAGCAATATGGGAATACACTGGCRTCAAACATGTTGAAAATACTATGAGCAACAACTCAAACCCTGAAAATATATAAAACTGAAAAAATATTCTTTCAGATGTGCTGAAAATTACAAAAAGTCATCTGACTTGTGCAGAAACACAAGGCTTAGTTTTCATATGAAAGAGCAATTCTTTTTAGTCATGTAGCAAAGATACATCACAATACATCAAGCAAACAGGCTTAGAGAGTCCTAAAGCCAAACACTGGCAACCCATTCTCTGAGTAATGAAAAAATATATATAAAACAGCTATGACGTTACAGCTCATAAACTTCAAGACAAATGGAACAGAGCATGAAGTCATTGTTCAAAGCTCAGGCRCCAAACAGTGATGATCTATTAACAGAAAGCAAGCAAACATTATCTCTTACAAAGCAAAATGTTATAACTTGTAAACTTTTTTGATCATGCAAACTTCATGTTCATAAAACAGAATTCCTCCTTTCCCAAACTCACTGTATCTGCAGTACAAGGTAAGCATACTTTGACTTGCATGTGGCCAGCAAATTACTGCATGTATTCTTAAAGATATAAATTTACTCTATTTGCCACATGCTGATGTGAAATAAAACAACATTGAAGTACCATCCTTCTACTCCTGTTCTGACAGGCAGAGTAAAATTACTCTGGGTCTGTGTAAAGCCTATGTAAGCATCGCCCTTAGGGAATTCTGTACACAAAGAAAGCTGATGCCACAATTTCCACACATTAACTTCAACCTGAATCAATTCTCCAAGCTTGGTATTACAATAACAACAAGTGGCTTTTAATTTATTAGAGAAAATACACAAAGGTTCTAGTGACTACTACTCTGTATCCTGAATTTTAAATATTACTTTAACATGACATCCTGCAAAGCTCTTGGCAAATTACTTCCCAGTTTGGGACTGCAACTTCAGTTTAACTTCTTTTCCTATAAGCAATTTTGACCACAGCATTGAGCAAAATTTCCAAAATTGAAATTACCATAGAGGTATCAACAAAAATGTTGTTTCAGATCTTAGCTCTGCCYTTGACATTTCTTGAACATACAGCCATTTGACAGCATTTGCATCTTACACTTTCTCATTTCCTCTTATACAATGAGAAAAAAGGGTAAGACTAACCAGATAGCTAGTTTCAAAAGGGAAACAAAAATTCCTTGAAAAGTGGTCTAAACAGCAATTTAAAATCCCCTTTTCATTACAGYAAATGTTGACAGTTTTGATGGGTTTCCAAGAGACAGAATTCAAGTTTATCATCGTACACTTCTTCTCTTTTGCACTGTACTAGAAGTATTTTCTTTTTCTTGCTCTAAGTTAAATTAGAAGAAAATGGCAAGGCACAGGAGATACAAATTTTGCTTCCTCTGGTATCTTAGTAGCAAGTGAATCTGCAAGGTTTAAGTCACTTGTAGCACAAAACTACAAAGTAAAGTAATCTGAAAAAAATAAAACTTTATTACTTAGACTAGTAATAACAAAAAATAATGCACTGACAGTCTTAAATTTTCTGTTATTAGGCATGAAGCTCAATAGTGCAAGTTTCCTTATTCCACTACTGCGTCTCTCTTTTTGTTTTATATACAAAAATTTTGTGTTTATGTGCTAGAAATCTTTCTATGTTTAGCAAATCTGATTATCCTCTGCTGAAAGTGCTGGTTGTGTCAACAATTTTGCTACGCAGACATAAATAGTAACACAATTCCAACACAAAAACCCTAAAACACCGAAGACTAACATTACAAAACTGATGATAGCCRTAATTACCATCTGTGGCAACTCATGGGCTGTCTCAATCCAACCTCAGCTGGTGATTCATACACTATACTATTATTCTTCTGGTAGCAGTAAGAACTGGCAATGCAAAATTTGGTTTGTTGAACTCAATCCTATATTGAKGTGTATTCCTGTATCTTCTGTAATGCTACTTATAAGTTTATAAGACTTTATAAACTTAAAYAAGTAGATTTAACCGAGTCACTGCCACATCTTCCCACACTGGCTAGATCCATCTAGTAATAAAAATTAAAACTTCCTGAACTCTAACAAGACATTGAAAAAAAACCAAACCACAGTGGTTTTTTAGCAAAAATAGAAAGAATATAGCACAAGTTCAAGTCAAAGCTGCATTCTTAACAGCTATCAAGTAGTTTAAATTCCAAATATCATATTTTGCTTTAAAAATATCTACAGAAGTATTTTTTTATCCAGAAAGCAGCCTTTTGGGATGTAACCAATTCACTGAAATAAAGGCTACTCATACAGTTTTACTGTCATGGTAATGCCTAAGATGACAAAAACTAAGGAAATGCAACCTGCTTAAAATTAAACACTCTTACAAAGACACAGATGATTTGAGTCTTCAAAGGAATTTTTTTAAAAAAATAAAACCACATGGAATTAAATCTGAGCCCCCCTTCAATCAGGTAATCCTCAGCAACCAGGCAGAGCAAACCTCAAACCTCTATTAATTCTTTAATAAACCTCTATTAATAGGCGACAATGATGCAGTTACAGTAGCTATACATAAATGAATTTTCATGTATTTGGTTTTCAAATATGATAGATACAATGAGTCAATAAAGCTCAGAAGGGCTTCTTAGATACAAACAAATGGCACAAAAACCCCTCAGGTGCCAAATGTAATTGTTCCATATTTCATTCTGATGTACGGAGTTCTAAAGCACAATCACTAAAAATTACTATTAAAACTTTCTCTCACATAAGCTAATCACAAACATCTTCAATTTGACTTTAAAAACCAAAAACTAGCAGGTAGAACAGCCTGCTAGCAGGCTAGCAGGTAGAACAGCAACAAAAATACTTCAATATTAAAACACAGTATGTGTAATAAAGGAATTCTTATTCTTGGACTAACAGATCATTAGTTAAACCCAATGGYCTTTTTCAGCTCACTTACTGTGTAGAACAAGTTTTGACACAGAGGGATATTATCAACTTCAAATGCAACCTCATTATTAAGTTTAAAGGCAACTTCAGACATGCCCATGTGGAAGTTTTGTGGGTTTTTTTYCATATTCTTCTTTCTCTCCTCCTTAGCAATTACTTAATTACAGTTACATGAAACCTCAGGGCACTGATTACACAAAGTGAAAAAAAAAATCTCTGTATCTCTGCCATTAGAATTGGACCTATACCAGATAAAAGTCCCATGCAAACAACTATTTGATTTTTTTKGTTTATGGTGATCCTTCCACTTAGAGGTTTCTGGAAAGAAGGAAATGATAACTTGGAACACAGATATATAATATTTTTTTCTATGAAAAAAAGTCAAGCTTAAAGTGCATAATTAAACAGCACAGAAGAATGATACAGTCATCAAAATATGTTCGCATATAATAAAACATTTATATTCAAATTTTTGGGCCAAACTAGTTTCTAATGCTCTGTTTAAATGATCGAAAAAAAGTGTATGATTGCAAAGGAAATTAATTGACTGTATGACATACGGACTTGTATTACCAGACTAGGACTTTGTTGTGGCATGAGCAGCATAAAACATTTGGTGGAAGGAARACAATTACCTTCCAAGACCAGTAATAAATTCTTAAAACACACTGCCACACACACCTGTTGCCATGTGGCTTTTTGCAAAAGCCACACTGTTTGCTGGGCACCCAAATATGTTTGCTTTCACTAGCAGAGGTATGTTCCAAGCCTTCCTTTTTAACAGTTGAAATGTTATCCGGAATGAACAAAGGAGGTTCATCAACTGAAAGACTTTTGCTACTTCTTCTCTGGCGAGGTTGGAGATTTCTATCATTTCTTTTTGACTTGTTTTTTTCCTTATCATCCTCCTTCAGATRTTCTACAGCAGAGGGATCTTTAGTCTCTGCCTCTTCCTTTGTAGAGTTATTAGCTTTTAGCCCAGTTGCAAGTTGGTGTTTGCTGGCTTGCTTCTGACCAGGATGTGAAACATGACCTGATACTGAATGMACAGAGTGGTGGGTATCTTTAGAACAGCTTTGATGAGTAGGAGATTTCTCACTTGCTTTTTGAACYGATACCTTCTGGGCTTGTCCAGAAGCCTGGACTCGGGGTATTTTCTTTAGCTTTGTGTTGGTCTGTTTTTTTACAGTCACCCCTGAAATGCTACTCTTTGCTTTCAAACCCAGATCAGATTGTTTCTTTCTAATTTTAACTGGGTTACTTGGATGCTGATGACTCTCTTGCTCATCAGCATTTCGCTTCAGACTTGCTGAAGAGAGACTGTGAAGGCCCGAAACAGCAACACCAGCTCTCGTTCTTGACCGAGTCATTTCTTGTTGCACTGAACCCGATTTCTGCCGAGTACCTGCAGTCACATTTTGTTTACTCTGTACTACGGATTTACTATGCCGAGGCCTAATGTTCTTTTCACATTTTGAAATTCCAATTTGTTTCTCATCATCCTGAAATTTTGACACCTCTTGGCCTTCTACTTTAGTACTGTCAATCTGCTGCTGTACATTTTGGCTTRACTGGTCAACAACAGTGCTTTCTAAAATGCTATTTCCTGGGTCAGCTGAAGTAAACTCTTTGCTTTTCAAGTCTTTATTATCACAGTCTGTACTGTCCAATAGTTTCTCAGACGGAGTTTCAGTTTTCTCCATTCCCTTGTCATCACCTCCAGCTTCTGTTACACATTCCTTTACTGACAATGCATTTTCATCAAGAACTTCCACACTGTGGGAACCTGAACTGCAATCAACCCCCTCTTTCACAGAGCTGGACGAATTTGAAAAGGTCTCACAAATTCCATCTGTATTCAAGCAAACACTGGATGAATCATTATCTTTTCCAGTTATTTCAATTTGATTATGTTCTTCTCCTTTCTTCTCGGATTCCTCTGCTTTATTATCTGTCTTTTCTTCTGAAGATTTTTCCAAGCCCACTGAATCAATCACATCACTTGTTTCATTTTTAACGGGAATCATTTCAGTATCTGCAGATACTGAACAAACTGACTCAGCACTCCCAGAGTCAGTGTTCATTGCAACCTCTACTATTTCCTTTGTTTCCCCAGGAGAAGAACAGGGTTCTGTTAAATTAGCACAACTTAAGTCTTGGGATGTTTCTTCAACTTTTGCCTGCTCAGGGGTTTCAGACTTTATTTCTTTCACATCTTCAGGACCAGGCAGACATTTTGTATTACTTTGGGATGCTGTTACTGCTGCTGCTGCTCCTTCCAACTGTCCTGATCGTCTTGTACTACGCCTAACCTCCCTAGGCTGCTCCGTTTTCAAGCGTGCTGCAACATCTGTCTCTTTAACTGGACTTCTCTCTTGTTTCTGTCCATTTTTTGGAGCAGATCCACTTTTTACAGATGATTTCTTAGTACTAAGAGGAGGAGCAACATTCGAACGCTTGGCTAGCGTGCTCTGCCGCAGACTCCGTACTGGTTCTAGGAAGGGAAGAAGAAAATCTCTTAGCTATTCTGCTTCCTTCTTTTTGCAAATACAAGATTTGCCTAGAACAAAAGTGACTTACCCCAATTYAGCTTTCTGGATACAAAGAGGACTTTAAACTTAAGTTATTTACTAAACTTAAAAACCTCCCCAAAACTAAATGACTCACATTTCAATTTTACACTGTMATAGTTTGGATGTAAAATCCCATAATTCTAAAAGCTATGAAATTTCTAAGTAGTACATACAAAACACAAGCAATGATAGAAAGACAATCCAAAGTAAGTCTACTTTTCTACCTCTCGGACTTTTCTATCTCAAACAAAAATTGCACAAGCCATACTGTGATTAGAAATATAACTGAAGTTTAAAAATCTTTTAGAGAAAAGTCTACAAATCAGAGATCCAGTCACATTCCCACCTGATGACAACTTTTATATCTTCTAAACAAGTAACCATTCCAGTGGCTTTCTAAACAGCATGATCACCAGCTTTGTACCACAGGCTCTTATTTAAATTCTGACTGCCATATTAAATAATTTTATCTTTTTAACTCAACTTGCTCTATAGGGGGCAAAAGCAGAGCAGTAAATAACTCCAGTTCAACAAGTTAGAAAACCCGTAACTATAATAAATTAGCTAACAGCAAGAATTAAAATATTTTAATAAAATATTAAGTATCTTGAGATATTTGGATTGAAGACTTTCTGACTGCAATTACTATAACCTAATTCAAAGTAAAAAGAGAATATGCAAATAAAAACAGAATCAAAATTTTAATTGGAAATASAGACATGCTAACCTAACATTCCAAYGCTGTTTTSCAACTCCATCATGCYTTTGTTGGTGAAGAACCACATTATTTATCTTATGTAAGGTAAAAGGATCAAAATCTCAAAAATTATTTTAATGACCATAAGCAAGACACTAAATACTTATTAAAGAGAAATTCGAATTGACTCATACACTATGGATGCCAGCTTCTAGCTGCAGTGCATGAAAAAGGAACTTTATACTGGAATTCACACAACCAAGTTAAATTTATAAATGTTGGGGTGGGATTTTAAAGATTTGATTTACTTCAAATGTGCAAACATAATCTATAATCACCTTGTGCCATTAAACGTGGTGATTTCCTCGGTGATGTGATTGATGCCTCTTCAGCACGGCTTCTCAAATTCCTATTAGGTAAAGCAAGCTCATCGTCGTCAATGGTGTCATTACCACTCTCTTTAACTCCTTCTTCATCCATAGTATCATCAAGACCAATAACTGGAAAAAACAAACAAACAAGAAAGAGCCTAAAACTTAAAATGATCAACAAGTGTTGCAGCTATAATGCTGAACAAGACAGGGCAAGAGACATTAAAAAATAAATAAATTGGCCACCTAAAATCAAACAAAAGAGAAAAAAARTGAAGAAATAAAGGACAGAATATTCCCATGTGAGGCAGTTTCAGGATAGAAGAAGCTATCGCCCACAGCTTAAAACTTCTGTAGATAGTCCTCRTAGCTTTTTTGTGGACTCACATTTTTATTGGGTTTTTTTGCCACAGGAAGGTCCTCAGTCTTAGAGGATCAGCTGCCCCTCACTGTCCCTTCCCACCTAAGAAAAAGTGAAGAAAGGTAAACAGCAGAAAGAGCTGATCCAGAAGGGCAGAGTATAAAAATCACAGTTTTCTGACAGGATACTATTTTAAAACTCTGAGCCCCACCCATATCACATATCTGTGCCTGTAATGTGTTTTTGGAAGAGCTTTAAGCACAGCAAGCACTTAACCTCCCAGGAGAGACCAGGAACATTTCATTGGTGAACTCCTATCCTCCACTAACCTGAGAAAGGTCCCAGAGGCTGCTCCTGAAAACAGGTTTCCTAAGAGGCAGTCAGGTCACTACACCAGCCATTCTCCTCACTTGCTCTAAATTTGGTTCTTGCAGTGGTAGCCTCTCCTATTTAAAGATCCTATGTGTGATTAATCAATCCTGGTCCCCCATGGGATGCAAAATTTGTGAGATCAAGCCAAACACCCAAGTGACTACAAAACATGTAGGAAGGTGTAACAAATRTAACAGAGACTCCCAACAATCAAGTATGCCTGTTTTTCACTACTAAGACACAAACCTTGAAGCATCTTTAAGATAAACTCACATGACACATATAAGACRTCCAAAAATTTCTAAAAATTGCTTACTTAAAAATTATGTAAATAACACATCAATCAGAAAAGTAAAGCAGCAAGAAGTTAAATTAAAAATTGTTACAACTTTTAGACAGCTCAGAAAATCTGTCAACTCCTGGTCCTTCTCAAGTTTGATATTACTGCAATTTTAAAAAAACAATGAAAACAAAGTAACCAAGCAACATGTTAGAATTTCTAATATTAGAAAGTTTTTTATCAGCCTCTTAAGGAAGGCTGATCATGGCACCAGGCAATCAGCATTCTGAACCTCTGTAATCAGATGGGTGCCAGGKGCTGAAAACCAGGAGTGTCTTAAGCTAACAATTTATGGTAATTTACATTATTTTAACCATTATTTTTAGTTACTGCATCGTACACATCAGTTACAAGGAAAAGGGTTTGTGGARATTACTGTCCACTTCCACTCTCCAATCCACAGAGCCACCTTTTTATCTTTGTGTGTTTACAAACATACAGATATCACATGCAAGGTGCATGAGGCTGATAAATTTGGTCTTTCTCCACTCAAGAGTGTTCCTTAATCACTTATTTGCTAAAAACTATGTGCTGGACACACTAGCAAAAAAATTACATTGTAACTGCCCTATTAGACATTTTCCCAGTAAATATCTAATACTGGCCATTGTCTAAGATGGAAACCTGAATGGGAAGGACCCTCACTCTAACTCCAGCTGCCCATTCTTGTGTTCTCAAAGATTATATCCTCCCAGCAGCTCTGCACTTTSGTATTTGTGTTTTCATAGTGTTCCTGCAAAACACAAAACTGGCTCTTGGGAACAGACAGAAGAGACTCCACTTCTGTCTTTCACATCCACTTCTGTTCTTTCTGTGAGAACTAAATTACTAAACWATTGAAGACAGCATGAAAAATAAAAACTACTAGAACAGCTTCTGAAACAACTCTGGAGCATATTAAAAAGCTGACGTTAGTCTTGGGCTCTACAATGTTYTTGCTCAAGTTACAGAATTTCTACACCCTCCTTAATAAGTAACAAGAGACATATTCAGTCCATTATTGACACAGTGTGAAATATTAGAATTAAAGCATTTTCATACTTACAAGACTCTGTGCTGTAGCTTTAATTCTACAGAGGAATTGAAGCACAGAATCTTGTTAATTTCAAACCACCTGAGCTACAATTCAGCTAGTAAAGACAGTCTCATGAGGCCCCTGATGAGGAGCTTTCCACACAGACCCTGCTGGGAAGAGAAAAATGACAGAGAACTGCAATAGATACAAAGAAGACTAGAAAAGTAAATCATGAAGGAGAAGTGTAGGTAAAAAACCAACCCTAGGAAAGGTAAACCAACAAAAGCAAAATCAGAAAGAACAAAAAAAGTAGAGATGATCTTAGTAACAAATATCTAAATATTATCTCAGCATCAAGTATAGAAATTTAAAAAATAAAATAGGAAAAAATRAAAAAGGAATAAAGAAAGAACTTATCTGAATAGAAGAGTTGTACACCAGTGTACAACTGAACAGATTGCAAACAAGAAAAGTACAAGTCACATTCAACATATTTAGTCACATTCAACRTATTTATACTGGAAAAGGCACCACTGACCTTCACCTCACTATTTTGAGTTTCTCCATTACTTGCAAAGTATCTAAACTTCCAACTGCTGGGCTGTACTACTGACTCACTTCTATATATGTTATACCATAATAGAACAACATTCAGTAAAAACAGTCTAATCGCAAATTTAAAGCAATATTTTCCCTATGCTAAAACAAAAGCATGACCATTTTTAAATTTTTTAGCAATGTAAAACTTAATAAAACAAGCCTTACTCTCTGGTGAAAGAGGAGGTAAGGAGAAGGAAACACCCCTAAACACATCATCAAAAACTGTGATGTTTATAAATCTTTATGTTTATTAACATAAGACTTTCTTCCATTATTTCCAGTCACAACTAAGACAGAAATACTCAGTTTCTTGACACACTGACCAAGGTAAATATCAAGTGTAGAAATAAATTTCCTCTCTGTAGATGTTAGTCCTGGATTTCTTTTGCTTAGGTAACCACACCAAACAGAACATCACTGTTGCTCCTGCTTTGCACTATGTCCAGCTGAATCACACTAATGGCAGGAATGTGCAAATCCACAGTAGATTCCATATAAGCATCACAGATTATATGGAAATGGTTGAACATTATAWATTTCTGCATTACATGGGAATAACAACACAGAGATGTAACATAATTCTTCAATGAAAAGAACAGTTACAGTCTAAAGCAGTAACTAACAGATCTAGGWAAGCCTTCAGAAGAGCAAATGAACTCCAGTGAAACAACAAAACATATAAAGAYAGYGATATTWTRTCAGTAAGTCTCAAGAKCGTAAATGAGGATGGTATASTTTCTATGAGAAACCTTTTTCCTATTGACATCTGCGATGCATATGTTCAAGAAACAAGATTAAAAATACTTTCTCTYAAAAGAAGATATATTTTCAAGAGAAATTATGYGACTGATGATGTAACTTACATAAGGAAACATCAAATTCCAACTGTTTTACAAAAGTTTGCCTGTAATCTATTGAAATGAGAATTTGCCTGCAAGTGCCTTGAGCTGACTGTCCAGTGCAAGAAAAGAATCACAGTAAGTAACATGAAATATTAACTAAATACTTGCTCCCATTCTCCACTAATGTCTGTGATGTTAAGAGGTAATTTTACAGTCTTTAGAATAAAGATATATGGAAATCAACTAGGATAAATAAACTTAATACAGCATGTATCTTGACAGAGGACTGCATGSCCATTTTATTAAAAAGATGGAGTTACATCACAAGCTTACTGAATAGTGGTTCTTTGGAGACACAAGCCTGTTACATTGGAAATAAGGAGCAGAAAAACAAATTTCAACAAAGTAAAAACACCACATCAAACCAAGCACTTTAATGTAAATTAATTAATTTTATTAAGAAGGGAGTCTTCATGTATTTACAAATCAGAGAGCTAATCTAAATTGCTTTGCAAATCTTAGTACAGATCCAACCTCTCTCCACCCATGAAACTGACCCAAAGGCATACTAAATACTTCAGAAGGACCTATGCTGGGGAATATAGGTAGTTTGCCACTCACAAACAGAAAAAGGCACAAAATAAATATTCTCCAGATTCTCAATACCAATACAATAAATTTAAATTTTATACAGAAAAGTTACTACCTTGGTCATAAAACACTGTGTAGCTGTTCACATGGATAGCTTGGAAGAAGGAAGGCATAAAGAGGTAAGAAAACTGAGAGAAACAACTGTAAATCAAATTTTGGAATCTCAAARTTACATTCAAAATTACTTCAAATGTAGGAGGAAAAACACATGTATGTTTGGCTTCAGTGAAAAGAGCCCAAAATGCCTAACACAGCCAGACATCATGCTAGCTAAAGAAAACAGTATTTGTAGTCAGAAAACTTGGTTTGGCTTTGAAGATTCAGTAGGTAATAATGATTTTAGCAGAGGTAATGCTGCTTTTAACAATTCTCATGAAAACACAGGCTAAAACTAGAAAAAACAGACTGTACTCTAGGGAAACACCTTCCCAGCAGCAATCCAGAGGGACAGAAAAAAAGAGCAATTAAAMAGATGTCCCTAACACATTTTGTGATTCTTACAGCATCAGTCTTCTTTATCATTTACGGTAAGTACCTGATTTGATAAACATACCCATAAACTAAATTAGTTAAAAGCTTGATTTTAATATGAAATCTAGAAATGTCTCCAGATGATATGCAATTAAAATTGCATTCCCTGTATTATGAGTATAACAAATCAAACTACCCCAGTAAATGACATCCTGAAAAGCTACACAGTTTGTGATTACCAATTTAATTTACCTAGAATTACCAATTTAGTATGAATGTTAAGTTATTTAGCTCACTGGCATGCAACCAGTATGACCTGCTACGTTCACAGGTGGATAAGCTTCCAGCATGTCTTCCAGCAAGAACAGAACAAAACAGAAAACCTATCACTAGGGTACCATTCAAAGTTGAAATAAGTGTGTTGCTCTTAAAAGAATTCTGTCATATTCTAAACTTCAGCGTTTCCACTTCTTATCAATGAATCACTCAGTAAGTAAAAAAATCAACACAACACCAAAAGCATGCTTCCACACCCACTCACACCACTTAAACATTTAAGATGGCCAAGAGCTGTTCTATACAATATAATTTTCTACATTGGTCATGCACAGCTTGTAAGAACAACCATCCAATCAAACCAACAAAAAGAAGCAGAGAGGCACCTAAAACATGATTTGAGACACTTCTGRTTGCTTCAAGAATTTGGATTTCATTTATTTCTCAAAAGTTTAATTTTGTCCAACTCTGTCCTATAACTGGCAAGGAGAGCAGTTATATCAATTTCTACTATTGACACTATGTCTTTCTGCTGATACCTACTTCAGGACAGGAGGAGCCCTCCATAATTGCTAAGCTCCTTTGASCTGCAGTGAGTAAGACGTGGATAGTTTGTACCTTGATTCACASAGGTAGCAGAACTTCTTAACTGCCCTGTAAGACCAGCACTCTCCTCAGTCTAGCTCCATAAACCAGCAACCTAACTACATCTTTATAATTTAGCAGTCACCCTCCACTAACACATTCTAAAAGAATTGCAGCGTAATTTGACCTCTACCCTATGCAGCTTGTGAGAGTCATAGTTATGTCCACCTCTGCTCAAAGCTATAACCAGGATCACCCACAAAGAATCTTGTTCTGTTCTCTAAATATGTAATTATTCAATCAAAGCTGAAAAGATAGCCTTATACTATTAMTCTAACCCCATTCTGTTACTCAGTGGCAATTATAGAGCAAGCTCAGCAAGTTTGGTCTGTTCTGTCTTTGGTTTCTGCTGGTCTTTGTCTGACCAACTTTGTCATCTAACTAAAGAAACTATCTCAATCCAGCACAATCTGGATTCAGGCCAAGAGATAAACATGAGACTGCTTTATTGGTACTGATATAGTTCTGCCTACCAATAGAGAGGCAACAAACATCCATTGTCACAGTCCTTCTATCTGTCATATACCAGTACTGCTGACTGAGACCCTCGGTAAAAAAAAGACATGGACCTGATGAAGTGTGTCCAGAGGAGGCCACAAAAATGACTGGAGGCTGGAGCACCTTTCCTTTGAAGAAAGGCTGGCAGAGCAGGTGTTGTTTGCCTGGAGAATACGTGGACACCTCATTGCAGCCTTTTAATACTTAGAAGGGGCTTATAAGAACAGACTTTTTAGCATGGTCTGTAGTGACAGGACAAGGGTAATGTTTCAAACTAAAAGAGAGTAGCTTCAAATTGGATATAAAGGAGAACTTTTTTATTGTGAGGGTGGTAAAACACTGAAAGAGGTTGCCCAGAAAAGCTGTGGATGCCCGATGCCTGGGAACCTTCAAAGTCAGGTTGAACTGGGCTATGAGCAACATGATCTAGTTGAACATGTCCATTGCAGAGGGGCTGAACTAGATGACCTTTAGAGGTCCCTTGCAAACCACATCATTCTATGATTCTATGCTACTATTCTCCCCAAGAGATGTAGTTATTATTCAATGTACAAAACCTGGGTTTTCTGGATAGATGTCTCTGTATTTCTTATAGGCATGCACTTGATACAATCAATCGCTACCAGTATCCACCACATACAGTCAGGTAAGACGTAACTCACCAAAAACAGAGCTTAGTATTAACAAAAAGCTTAGTTCTTGATGAATGATGTGCAATATAAACCCAAAAGCTGAGCAAAACATGATCAAGAGTAACAACTTTGGATCAGGCCAGTAAAAACTCCCAACAAAAACTGATGCCCATGTAGCAGTAAGAAAAAGAGCAGGAAGCAAACCCACACTCAAAACCAACTTAAGAGCAAGAGAGAAGAGTTTTTGCTTTTGAAAACAAAAATACATGATCTYCAAAATAAAGCAGAGAAAATGCCACAATTTTGAGAAAGTAAGCATGTGGGTAAGAAGTAGGCTTGAATCGAGCCCTTCTCATATACTCATGTCCACGTAAGAAATTTCACACTTACACAGTTGGGTTAAAGGCATATAAAGATAGTATTCTGTTTGTGCATCAGTTTTCTACTCTTGAACTCAGCTCAAATCTGCTTTCAAAGAAATATTAGGGAGCCATGCCTTCTGCTCCTCCATTTTGTCTAGAAGACCTGATTACCATTTTAGCTACAACATCTGTCCTCAGTTTAACTATTGCTACCTTTATCTCTTCTGCTTGCTTACAGCAGTCAAGTAAGCTGTAGCAAGAAATCTGAACCACTTTAAAACTTCTACAAAACAGAATTCTACAATACAAGAAGCATAAAATATGATAAATCTGTCTTTTGCTGGTCCTGTGAATTAACTTCCAYGAGCACTTTGTTCCTTTTCTTAAACTGTTTAATAGTCTAGGCATGGGTTATGCAAAATATAGAATATATTAAAGCAAGTTTTGTCAGGAGAGTTATGCTTTTTTACTTTTAGACAAATTGAACTTGGCGTACAGATGAGCTTCCACCTGAACTGGGAAAAATAGCTTATGCATGGCTTAATTCATACAAAGGGTACTACCATCTTGAACAACCACATTCTTACCAGCAGACTACATCAGCAGTGTTAGATCACCAACAGTGTCAGAAAAATCAAATAAATCACAACTATATGAACTTTCAAGGAAAAAAGACAAGTAAAGAAACCATACTTCGAACTGATACTCGWTATTCTTAACTAAAAAATTTAAGCACATACTGCAGTCCTACCATGTCAGAGAAAGGACAGTTCTTATCAAGACCTACAAAGAACAAGCAACAACAAGAACATTTCATGTTCTTTTGGATACCTACATTAATTCCAAATTGCACATTTTAATTTCTTTCCTGAAATGTGGCTCTTACTGGTGCTCTCAGATTTAAAAATAAAACATTAAATTCATAAATCAGCTTTGAATCCCTTAGTCTTCTGATAGCCTGAAAATGTAGTCCCAAATAAATGCATTCACTCAACTACTTTTAAGGACCTTAAGATTAATTTTGATTATTTAAGTAGTAACAGTACTAATTATTGTACTACTGATCACTTTCAGGACAAATACATGCCAGGAAGCACCTGAAACTTTCTCCATACTTTCCAAAATATCCAGCTGTACCCTATGGGTTAATTCAAGAATTTTAAATACAGTACAGGTTTGCTGGAGGATGCACAGAATGCAATATAACAAACAAATTTGCAAGTGAGGGGGAATTTGGTTTAGTTGTGCACATTATGCACACTAAAAGGGATACAATTTTTGTTTGGCAGGTTACAGAGAAAAATGTGTAGGAATACAGACTGTTGCAAGAGTACACCAAAGCATTAAGGATGGCCTCAAAAATGTTCTTCTGAAGTAGGAAAAAATGCCAAATATCTTGTTGTGGCTTGATAGTTCACTTTTTCATTACCTTAAACAGTATAATCTTTGATTTACAGTTTTCCATTATGTAATATCACCTAATTTAGTGAAGGTGAAAATTCAGTCTGTTAGTAACAGTAAAATATATATTACATAAGGAAATTATGACGATTTTCTAAAACAGTTAAAAAGCTTACTAAAAAAAATTTAATCATGTAACTGCAATAATCTACAACACTTCTAGTAATGGAGCTAAAAAATTATGTTTTTTAAGCTKCCAGTCAAATAAAGAACACTACTAAAAGCAGAGTATATTTTTGTCTCTAGCACCAAATTCAGTGTAATTATTCCAATTCTTCATAAATATTAATAATTTTAAGGATTGGATCATCACTTTTTTTTTTAATCTTCTAAAATTACTGAATAAATTCTAAGATTATTTTTATTTAAAACTTTGGTCTAAATTGTTCCCAAATCAGGTATTCCAAACAGTAAAAAATAATTTTATGATCATTCCAGGGTCTTGAAGCCAACCAAAGSAAAGCACCCAGAACCCAGAAACAGCTCAGTACCAGAAGGCCTAGCATTAACWGAGTAACCCTGAGGTCAGAGCAGTAATTTGTACAACTCTCCTATTCCTACTGCTAATCCAGAAATACAGCATTTTTTGAGCCAATCAGTGACTTCAGTGATCAGGCCCAGTACCTACACTAAACAAATCTTGACTCTCACTGGAAGTAACAGACAGACAAGGCCGAGGCTATTTCTGATCCACATAAGGAGCTTCCCTCAATTGTTACACTACAAAATTAACAGGACTTGCACATAGTTTACATGCCAGGCATGTATGAAGTGCATTGATAAAGGGCAGCAAGATGACAGAAATCCCAACTTATTATTTCTAAGTTATGAAAAAGGGTTGGTACTAGAGCGAAACTGTATTTTAAATTGTAATCTTAAAAAATTGTAAGATTTACCTGTAGAACAAGGCATCTGGAAATTGGGGTCATTGCTATCCAAAACAGGCAAACAGAACTGGGCACTTGCAGATCCTAGCATAGGATCCTTATCGCTGAGCATGTTCTTCAGCGAATCCTCTAAGACATTCTGACTTGTACTAAAATCCTCACAGACTTCATTCTCCAGGTTGGATTCTAGAAATAGGGCATCATCTAATTGTTCAGTAGGAATTAAATGGTTAAATGTATCAACTATATCCATGAAGACTCCTGTGTGTCTTTCAGCCCTATAGAAAGACAAGAAAAATACCATAAGAAAAGAAGCTACAAATTGTAAAACACCTAAGACACCAGCAAATTTTTTGGCTCTTTTGTTTTATAAAGAATGCTTAAGGTATTTAAGAATTATAAAAACAAATAAAAAACTGCTTATGGCTTAGTATGGCCCACTAAAAATCATAACTAAAAATCAATTCCCTAATTATTTTTAAAAGAAATTCCATGCTAATCTCCTCTATCAGCATCCGAATGCTGACACTTTTTCTACAGAGTGTGAATAACAAARGTAACTAAACAGCTTCTTTCTAAAATTTGTTTAAATCTTAACCAGCCAAGCAGATAGGACACCAGAGGAGGAGGATATCAAGAACCAGTGAACCTGGAGATAGCAGCACTGTGAGCATGACTTTCTTCTTTTTAAACATACAAATGTGAGGTCAGCTTCCACTAACATCAATGGAGCTGAGAAGGTTCCAGAGCCTGCCATACTATTAATATGGTATACTACTGAGAAAAACTGTATTTCTGTTCAAAGAGCAACTACCAGATACTTCATAGCAAGTTAGTATTTTTAAACAGCAAGGTTTTAGTTCTATTCTTTTTCATCGATCAATTCAGTCAATAAAATTACATCAATTTTATACAAAAAATCTGATTTCAATCAAATACATGAGAATTCTGAGCTGGCATCAAAAGGAGGAGCCTTTTGAACCTTCAATTTTGAAGAAGTTTAGATGAATGTCTAGAAGTCTACGTAAGGAATTGTATACAAAGATGGCAACTGCATTTTACAAGGAATTCTTTCTTTTCTAGATCTTCTTTRCAATGCAGCAGAAGTGCAAGTACTGAAGCAAAGACTTAACTATTAAGTATATATAACTAAACACAGAAACTAAGAATGGAAAAAAAGCCAGCAAAACACTTGGAAGTTTTGCTTTAGCATATCCTCAAAGTGGAGAAAGATAAYCATAATAAATATGATCAGACAGGTAAGGAAAATAGAGAAGTGCAGTACTGTCTGGCTTAATTTGGCATCCAGGATAGTGTGAAAGGCCAGTATTTGGCACACAAGGCTGTTAAAGCTTTTGGAAACAGCAGAAGAACACAAATAAGTATCCGCCTCCTTCTTTCATCATCCTCCTCCCACGTGAGATAATTATTTTTTTAGAATGAACACACTAACTAAAGGAAAATGACAAGTGAGAATTGGAGTTTGCAGTGCTTGAATTACTTTCTAGATGGTTATTCCAGCAACCTGCCACTAAATAAATCCAGYAGTTACTCACGCTTAATAGAACATTAAGTATGCTTCCTTAGACACATTAATGGGGCATTTCTGTTTTAGCAATCAACTGGGAATATCAACTGGGAAGATACATGTAAGGGCTCTGCTACAATTTCAACCCTATCTGCACATTTTATTTCGCAAATTTACAAAACTACAGGTTTAACACAAATGGCGTTTCCTTTTGTTTGGGTGGGGTTTCTTAGGGGTGTTTTTTTTTTTTTTGTTTGTTTGTGGGGTTTTGTTGGGTTTTGGGTTGTTGGGGTTTTATTTTTAAACGTGCCAGTCTTCCTTCCTTCTCCCACAGGGCAGCTCAGAAGAAAGTGGTGGTCAGGTATAGAACTGTGTCTCTGCACAGCATGTTATCTTTCCAATTTCTACACAACAAAGCAGTCTAATACACAAGGTCCTACTGACCAAGCAGCCAGAGTGAAGTTTAGCTGAATCACGTGCACTTAGAAAAGAGATAACAGACTTCAGCAGCAAGTTGTAATTTGAAAGCACTCTCACCAAAAAAAATTGACTTCTTTTATCAAGCAATGCAGTGCATCTGTAGATACACCACACAAACCAGCATCTGTAACAGCAAACATGGCTTCTGAAATTCCAAATCTGGCAACAAATGAAGGAACAAACTAATGGAGTAAGTACTATGCTGCACTGTATAATCTGTTTTTATTATTATACCAAGTAGTTACAACAATCTGATACACAGGATAACCCACTAGAGATGCAATGGCTCCAAGTAAGAAAATAATTACAAATGCCCCAATACAGTACTTTAAAGCACCTTCCTGTAATGACAGATTTTTTCATATTAGTATTACATGAGCACAAGAGTAACAGCCACAGGATAAAATTATGGTGAACCCTGACATTAACAAGTGTCAGTTATTGACATTGCAATTACACTGCAATAGAATACCTCCATATTGTGAGAATGCAAGAAAACTTTTGCATCCAACATTAAAAAGTGGTATTGGCTATGAAGACACAATAACATATCTCAAGCTTTTTTTCTGGATAGGAGAACATTTATATATTTGTTACTCAAATATTGTGGTTCCCAAAGCAGTGATGACCACTTCATAAAAAGCAACGTTAAGAAGCAAAACTCTTGCGACAAAAATCCCTGACAGAAATTAACCTGTCTTCAGTGATGTGATGAAGAAAAAGATAACTTCAGTTTTTTAAGACTACCATGCAACCATTCAGAACACTAAAAGCACTGAGAAGTAACTGTCAAAGCAACTATACATGCAGTGGCAATAAACACCTTCAATGAGACTTAAGTAGCTAGCAGAGAAAATTCAAGAGGAATTTTACTGAAAGCTTTATTCCTGAAGCATGAGCCTATGATCAAGTATTAAGTTCTACCAAAATTTTGCATCAAGAAGCCAGGGGGCTTGCATAAAAATACTACTAGCACAAAGTCTAATCTTAAAGAACTTGTTCTACCATTTTTAAAATAAAAAGTTTATGCCACCAAAATATAGAAAATCAAAATTTTGCTTTACCTAGTTCAAAAAACCACTCTGTGATTATTTACATAATTGGTATACTACCAAGCTCTTTTAAAAAGTTATTTCTAACATTACTAGATTACCCACCATAACAAGTGTAAAATCTGTGGGACTGAGGATGAAAGATAAACTTCTTTAGCTAGACAGCCATTAAAAACAGTTGCTGCAAGTAAAAAAAATCTTCCCCTGCACAATGCCTTCAGTGTATGAATTTTGAACGGTTTATTTTGCATTTGAAACACTCTGAACATCAGGAAAAATAGCCAGAGGTAGAGGTAAAATCACAGTTAAAATTTTCATGCTTACTTATTTCCAAAGATAATCCTAACCCCTCAAAGGAAGAATGCATTACTGCACTGGAACACAGCTGTGCCCTCCCCTTGAACCCTAGCGGCCGGTGCCTCGCAAGGCTCCCAGCAGACGTGCGCGTACCGAGCTGACTCCCATCGCACGGCAATTCACAAGGGCTTTCCTGCTGGGTAGCTAATCAGAAGCAACAGAATATGAAAAGTATTATGCACGCAGAACCAATGAGGAGCGCTCATAAATGAGGCAAAGGAGCAAGTCCCAGGCAGGCTCAGTTAAACTCCCACCCACTGGCTCCTGGAGCATCAGAGCACCTACCGAGACTGCTACAGAACAGCAACATACAGGAGGAGTCTGGGTAAGAGAAGAGCTCACCATCAAGAAAAGCTTGAAATATGGCAAGCATTCTCCTCAGTTCACTAAATACATTTCTCTTACACCTTCGAAAATTATTTCGTTCTACCAGGCTCTCCACTGCAAAAACAGAAGCAACAATTATAGAAGTAACATTGCAACAATTACAAAGTAACTCACCAACCAATACCTGTCATTAAGTGATCCAACACTATAAACCCTGCTGGAAAGCACCACAGTCAAATATGACTTCTAGAATTTCCCCCACATTATGTTTACCATAAAATTTCTTCACGCTCTCAACACTGTTTCCTTTTACAGTCTAAGTCTTTCAGTTTAAAAGAAATAATTTCTTCCACTGCTGAGATAGTTTATTAAGCCAGGTGTGCCATAATGTCGCCTCAAATCCCAACAAATCTGGTATGAAATAAACACGCTGTAGAATCTGTCACAGCAGATTTTTATCTTCTCCCCTTTTACCATATCTTCATTATATCTTTAACAGTTCTACATGGCTTTTTAAAAACAGAAGTTAAAAAGTCTGAATGATCACTTGCAAAGAAAAGAAACTGAGATCTCAAACAAGTATATCCTTCCAAACTAATCTTAAAAGGGATGGAAGACTAGAAACCAGACAAGAGATGTTGCAAATCTTTAAGCTTTTTCATTGCTTAGTTTGTCTATGAAAGAGGCAAAGAATTACCTCAGTTCCTGTTATATTATTTTCTTAATCACAATAGAGAAAAATAATTTAGTGGAGATCTCCAACTGCATCCGCATGTTTCTATCATCTTATCTAAAACCCACCTCAGGCAGGGGTGATCACAACTTGTATTTACCACTAAGCATTCCTTGTGTTTTTCAGCTGATGGACAAGCATACTCTTGATTGCATTTTAAACTAAGTCTCTCTTAAACAGCAACATGTTAAATTTAATTTTCCAACTACATATTTGGATATATGTTAGATACATTTGTCTTGATATTTTATTTTTTCTTTATTTTCCTTTACATTCATTTTGTTAACTTTTTTACAGTACTCACACATCATTTATTTTACAAAGCAAATGTTAGGCTTCACTGTAATTACTCTCTTTCCTTCCCTCTCGGGCCAGGGGGCAAATTTAATATATCTGTTTACATTTTAAATTTGACTTTCATATTTTAGCTTATATTTTAAAGTTAGTAATATAAAATAGAAGCTTCTGTATGTTTAATAATTGTCAAATTAAAAATAAATCTGGTTTATTAAAGTTCTCAGAAGCTGGACTTAAAAAAAACCCATTTCTTCAAAGAAATATTACCAAAATGAATTGCCTGAATTGGAGACAAGGATAGGCAAAAACCTGAGGGAACCTAATGAAGGGAAAAAAAAAAACAAACAATCTCACACTGCCTATTTAGGATATTCAGAATCCTAGATGTTGAATAGCCTATCTACTTCATTGACCTGCCTGAACAAGTGAATCTGAAACTGCTGAAGATAGCATAGCAATACTACAATTCCTTCCATTTCACTGAAGTACCTCTCTGAATAGTGTCTGTCACTCCCAATTTGCTGAATCTGTCTAGTGCTTTTAAAAGCTTTTGTACTTGTAGTTACTGAGTGGACTATGTGGCAGACATTGCAACGTTCAAGACAGAACGCTTGGTCTCTGGATCTTGTGCTTATGCACACCAAATGACCAACGGGAAGCACTAGTCGTAACAACTCTAACAGACGCCATTAAAAAGATCCATATTATATTTGTTTCTTCAAGTAGTAAACTCTGGAAGGAGACTAAATGAAAGCTATTTGGATAACTATCACCTCAGATGCCAAAACAAATGGGAAAAGCTGACTCAGCACTGTTACAGAAGAATTAGAAAGTAACAATAACTGACAAAAACTTTTCATCAAAATCGAACTGCATCTTAATTGGCATGCAATTAGGTAAGAACACAAGCAGCTTGAAAAAAAAACTACTGAACCCAAAAGGGACACTCAAGGTATGAAATGTCTACCTTTGTTCACTGGAGCTGTGATGTCAGACCACTCCATGGGCTCACTGCTACCTTGAAACTTAAAACCCACCTACCAAACAATGTTACTTCAAAGCCCTGATGCACATTTTACTACCATCCTCCTCCTTCCTTCTACACAAACTTTAAAGTTTAAGCTCCCAAGTATCTAATTTAAAATTAGGCTAAATTGCCATGTATCCATGTTGCCATGCTTTAAGAATCAGAAGCTGCATGCATTTTGTTCATGAATATTACAGCATCAAAAGCCAGAACAGAGACCCACATCTTCTGTAGCAAGAGATTTTACCCAATGGTGTTCACAGTCCAAATGCATCATGGGATTAAAGAGAAAAATCAGTATCAGGCAGTGCATCAGAGGCAGCGTCAGTAAGAAGATATCAACTTGACAACTTTTTGGTGAGTTTACCAATCTCACACCAATGTGCTTTCTACTCTGGTTCATTTTGGCCCAAATCCCATCACCTGGGGCAGTCTCAAGAATTAAATTAACTCACAAAATATTTTCGACAGAACAAGCAATGCGATCTATGAGCATATGAATGGCCATCTAGCCACAAAAACATGTTTGGAAAGGGTTAAAAGAAGCTTTCAGCATCCTTTGTCAAAAAAAAAAAAAAGGCAGATATAACACTTGTATAGAATATGGTTTACTGAGCTTTAATCTTTAAGCATCATCAAATTTGACCTTCCTCATTCACTTATCTCCCAAAAAACAGGACACTGGCAAAAACCTGCCTAACAGGAACATGTATGCAAAGAGGTTGATTTGAATCATCAATACTGCTGTAAAGGAGGGCCAGGTACACTTTGCTGACAAACTTACACACTGAAACATCAACTCATTAGGTATCCATATGCCACCTGTTCCCTTATGTAAACCCTCTACTTATTATTTATTAATTTAATCCCTCATTTAAAATTTAAGATCTAGCTTTTAGTGGCATCAAAACAAAGCCCTGCTAAAGACCAAAAAACAAGAAATGTAAATCTGAGCATTTCATTAACTGTTAAGAAGCTCTTCTATACTATCTTTGTGTTTACCTCACTCTGAAGTCTTCAGACATCAACTGACACAAACTCCTTGCTACTAAAATCTCAACAGACATAATAATAATCACCTCCCAAAATGTAACTAAAATCTAAAGTTATGTGCTGCTCCCCTCAATGACAGAGCAGGTACCTTACTACTTGCTATCATGGTATTTAAGAGAGCAGACAGCTCAAGATACTTGTTTTGTTAAACCTTCTCTATTCATAACTCATTCTCCAGCCATAACTGTACACCAGTGTGTACCTCAGCGAACAGAGAGGAAAAGTAAATTTCAAAAAAATTATTTATTTAGAAGACAAAGAAATACAGAATGAATAGAGAAACCTTTTCTTAATCACAAAATATGAAATTGTATCATAGAAAATCATCTTAGCAGTTATGTTAAAAAAATACCTCTCTCACCCTTACTTTATAGCTCAAAGAGGCACACAGTGCTGCATTAAAACTTCGGTTATGCCAAAAAACATCTTCACAGTGTGAAATGTGGAGTATGTAAGTGAAAAATGCAGATTTTTTACATTGTAAAACATTAAGTACTCTGTTTTCCCTTGCTGGACTGTCCCACCAATGAATACACCTGAATAGCACAAAAATTAGGCATAATCAAAGACCATTTGAGTCTCTCCATTGCTGTATATACCTTTGGAATTGGTAAATTCACTACCCAGAGGCATTTCACTGAAAGTAAAAAGATGAGGAGAGATTGCACTTCCACCATTACTGCTATTCTCTTGAACTCTTCCACCCTCAGGTTTCTCAACACTTGTTTCAAGTATTTTCAGCTGGAACACAGTAAAAAATGCTAAACTATGTAGCAGGCTACACTGATTATTTGTCAGCCACTGGAGAGAATATTTTCATTTGTAATACCTTTTGCATTTGTCAGTGTCTCTCCCATAAAGATTCATTTGGAAACACCTATTAGAATTAAGGTTTGTTTGTTGGCATTTTTATTAGTAATAGTTAAAAGCTTAATAGCTAAGCCTTGTGAAGTTTTTCATAGAAATATGCCATCTATCATGTAGCTATATTGACACCACCCAAGAGAATGTGACAAGCTGCCTGAATTTTTCACTTTCTGCTTCTATAAAATGAACTCTCCTACCCCAATTCAGTGAACTTTATCACTGCTACTTCATAGCATTACCTTTCAAAAACATGCCCTTACCATAAAAAAAGTTTCTAATATAATATGGCTCTCTCCTTAAAGCTTGTATTTAACAATATTTAGGTTGACTAGGAAAGCTTAATGGAAAAAAATTAAAATAACAACTAAAGAAATTCATCATCTCAACTCTGAGCACAACACAAGTGTAGAGGTAAGCCTCTTTTTAAGAGGGAGGTTGCAGAAATTCAGTAGATTAGAATTTTCAGAGTTTTAATTTTCCATAAAGCACCTTACCATTGCGTTGAATTACCTCATCTAACTGTGTTGAATTAAATCTAGCCAACATGGCTTGTAGTTAGGCGCCCTTTCATTTTGCAAATGTAAAAGGCACATAAAAACTGAATGACTGAGTAACAGGCAACAATAGCTGAAAAAAAATATAGGTCCTCAGAACTCCATATTTATATGCACAATCTTTAAAGCCAACTATAGAAATTAAAAGTAAAAACTGCTTGTTACAGAAAAAGAAGAATTTTATTGCAGGACATGCACTAACTGTAAGCAGAAGTGGAATTACTCCAAGAAATGTAAAAGCTCACATTTTCAAGGCTCCCTTGCATTGTGTCCCAAACCACAACAGATTAATTTATTAAGCAAAACAAACCATGAATTAGTGGTTATAAAGAGATGCCATATGTTTACCATCCTTACATTTAATCTTAAAATATTTCCACTGTTTAGTAATGCTAATATTCATTTTGATAAAAGCAAATACATAAAAATTGCATAATGAATTAACAACTACATGAAAGACACCACAACTACCATTTCCATGGCTCCTGTCACCCCCTCATTCCTGTCTTTCCTTACTGGTTTTTACGCTTCACTCCATAGGCTATTTTTACTAATTAAACTATGCCGCAGAGTGTACTTCATCCAAACGTTCCTCGCACGGCTCTAACAGGTCTCCCTTGCGCACACCATACAGAACGAACACTCGCAATCGCACGAACGAGGCCTCTTCTAAAGCCTGAGCGTTATTACGCGCATCCCAGCAGCAAGCAATAAACGCACTGTCCCAGAAACAGCACCTCATCCCAGATTAGGATCTGGAAATACCACCGGGCCACTGAATCCCACAGCACTGCCGATGATCACATTTCCTCCCGCACTTCCTACAGTGGGTACTATACACAGGGGTTGAACACAGAAATTGTTGGTGATGACGAGTTTAAAAGACGGGAGAAGGCGCCCGGAACAGGTCAGACCAAGAGCAAGAAGAGCAGGGTCTAAATTGGTGATCGTTTCTCTCTTTGGTATGGGACAACAAGGCATCGGCGGCTCAAGGGGTGAGAAGAGACAAACGTAGAAGGATCGAAACGCAGCAGCTGCAAGGCAGGGAAGGCGCCGTGGGAGACTTCTCGGCAGCAACACGACTCCGGGCAAGGAGCCTGCGGGAGGGTCCCGCACGGACACGGGGTGGGAGCGGCCGCCGCAGGCAGCAAGGCCGGGACCAGAGCGCCATGTCAGGTGGCCGGGCCCGGCCGGCCCGGGGCCCGCGGGTGGCAGCCTCCGCAACAACCGCGCCGGGGCCGCGGGGCTGTACCCGGGCAGAGCGAGGCGGCCGGGGAGCACCCCCGGGGAGCGCCCCCGGGGCCCGCGGTCGAACCGCAGGTCGCCTGCGCACAGGAGCCATCGGCGGCGCCGCCTCCGCGCGCAGCCCGTGGCGCGGACCCGCGGTGGAAGCAGCCGCGTCCCGCCGGGCCGCCCCTCGCCACCCGGCCRGGCCTGGCCAGCATAGGCCGCGGCTCTGCCGCCGCAGGCCCGGCCCAGCCCTGCCCGGCCCGGCCTGGGGAAGGCTGGGGGCGCCGCGCAGCGCAGCGGGGTCCTCCACCCCCGCTCCTGCCCTCCCTGCCTGCCCCGTCGCTGCCGCAGCCCGCAATAACTCACCCGCTCCGCCGCCCAG
>JACDOX010000004.1:8614369-8936272 GCA_014549065.1 Cardinalis cardinalis | reverse complement strand
GGGAGGGGTCGGGGGCGGGGCACAGCCGTGGGACCCCGCGCCGGGCCCGGGCTGAGGTCGCCGGTGGCCCCGGCCCGGACCGGCCCAGGAGGGTCCTCTCAGCGGAACCAGCCCTCGCGGCGGAGCCGGGGGTGTGCTGGGTACCCTTGCTGGAGTCGGGGGCCGCAGTACCCAAGGCGCCCGGTGGCGGCCGCGGGCCCGGCCGTGCGCCTGACGGGCCTGCCCGGGCCCAGGGGAGGGCGGATGGCGGGCGGCCGGCTCCGCGGGTTTTCCCGTAAGACCCTGRCTGAGGACACGCATGGTGTGACTAGTGCGTGTGTAATGATGTGGCCTTTTGTCTTCGGAGAGCAGCTGCCACCCCCCCTGCTCGGTGTAGCCCGCATTATACAACCTGTTTGTTATTCTGTCCTGTGCGCCGTCGGCCCCGGGCGGATTCCTGCAGCTCCCGATGTGCCAGGCTCTTCGGTTCCTACACGTTGGACAGAAAAATCTCCGCAGTCGGTCGGTTCTGGGCAGACATGTCTCATGCTGCCTGTTGGTGCAGGCGCGTTTTCGCCTTCTCTCTTCCTGGTAACAGTTTGTGTACGCGCCTTGCAGGACCTGTGGCGCACATCCGCACGAATCGACACCTAAGGGGGCTGTCGCGGCGTGCGTTTGTCGGGACATAAGAACCTGGAATAATTTAGTTTCCAGATAATGTTACTAAAGAGCAAGACAGTGTTTCCTAATTTTTGTTACAGCATTAGCTGAATGCAGCATTCGTTACGCTGCTTTCAGTTGTGATGGCTGGCATGAAGTGCAGTGCAGGCTGGTTCTAGCATATACTGAGTTTCAGCACCTCCAAAAGAGAAACTTGATTTTTAATATTTCTAAAAATCGAATTTGGAATTACCTTATGTATTGCTATATTAATGCTGCCTTTACATATTCCTAGTATTTTGTAATGAAATACAAACATGATGTAAGGACAAAAAAATTGATTGTGTTTCCTTAAGTTTCCTTTTTTTCAGTTCAAAGTGTTTGAGATTGTATTCTCTAGGGCTTTCTGTGGTGCCATGAAAGCTGAAATACACTGAATGCTTCTCTTGCTGCCATCACACTAAGAAAGGAAGCATTAAACTAAAGGCATAACAGCAATATTTACAGGCAATACACAAAGTATTTGCAACAGAACAGTTTTGAAGTGGAGAAGTTTTTAACCTATGTAGCATTTTTTTTCTCCCTGCCATTCCAAAGCTAGTTACGCATATTACCACAAGCTGGTTTTCTCTAGTTTTCTTCCTGTACTTCCCCTGTTTCAGAAGGTCTCTCTCCTTTCCAAAACAAGCATTTTAAAAAAACCCATAATTCTTAAAATGGCGCAGAACTGAGATACTGGGTTGGTTGCACTAATTTCTTCAAAGGCTTTTTAGGCGTGGAACTTTCAACAAGGTGCTAACCCTCTAAAATACTGTTGATAGTATACAAAAAAAAATTACTTTCTGAAGCAAAAGTCAGTTAAGCAGAATTTGCATTGCACAAATTTTCCAGCATTCAGCCCTTTTGATTTCATTTCTTTTGACACAAGCAGCAGGCAAAGCATTGCTGGTAATCTGATCATTGTTCATTGCTCTATTCAGTATTTCTTTACACTGTCAAAAGTCACATAACTCCAGTGACCCATCTCAGTTTAACAGAGTATGTGCACTTTTCTTTTGCCATGGCCACACTGTACTACTGCATTTATGTAATGAACTTGACCATCTGAAGCACCTGTGTTGCAGTTCAGCATAAAAAAAGAGAGCACCCCAATAGCAAATTTTGTAGGTATTACAGAGGCTTTTGTGTACAGTGACGCACCAGGTGTACACAATTACAGCTGTGCCATCTGCTATCTTCCCTAGCAATATTTTATCATGTAATCCCTTTATACATGAGCTGCCTGGTAGTAGGCCAGATCTTCCAAGTTGTTTCCATTGAAAAGTAACCTATTTATTTTAAGTCTTCTGGTGCCCTGACCACAAGAAAAAGCAACAGAATCCAGTTTCTTTGCTTATAAGTCCAGGCCTCTATTTAGCCACAACTCTTCCCAAGAGGTTTGTGAATTATATTCCTTATAGTCTTTCCATGTCTTTTGGTCTAAATGGAATTTTTGAAAATATGTTTTATGCAGTCAGATTATGATCACACTGGTCTTGAACATGGCTTGCCTTTTACTGTTAATTATGCTTTGGTTGTCAAAATGTGGAAAGGAGTTAGATTGCTCCATGTGCTTATCTGGATAAAGAATGTATTGGGTATGGTGGTGCCCTGCTGTAGGGCAGTATTTGCTGCTGTCAAAAAGCTGAGGTATGTTACAGCAGTAGGCCATTAAATATTCAAACAATGTCTCACAGGAACATCTCTCTTTGTCTGCACGATACTTGATTTAAATGATTTTAAAACCCAATAAACACATTTATTTTGTGAATTACATAACTTAAATGTTATACAAAGCAGAGTTAGACTTCTGAAATAAACTTATATGTACTATACCACCAGTTACATTTATCTGCTGAATTTACAATATTGAACAAGCTCTTTTTTTTTCTGGTTACTTTTTTCTGAAAGAGTCAGAAATACTAAATTGGAACTCCTTAATAATTAGATAACTGCTTTTCGTAGCTTACTGCCATTATTTTTTCCAGGATGAACAGCAGACACTGCTCACAATACCTGGGATTTGCCAATATCACTTGTTCAGGAGGCTCCATAGTTAGCT
Source organism: Cardinalis cardinalis (assembly GCA_014549065.1). Lineage (NCBI taxonomy): Eukaryota > Metazoa > Chordata > Aves > Passeriformes > Cardinalidae > Cardinalis > Cardinalis cardinalis. The sequence goes on along the minus strand of JACDOX010000004.1, from coordinate 8,933,532 downwards.
CGTTTGAAGTTGATTTTAAGTTACTGTGAATTATATCTTCAGCAAAATTTAAAACTGTTAGTTCCTCTGATCTTTTCTATTTCTTGTGTAATAAGAATTGACTTTTTCAAATGCAGAACAATAACAACCAATAATCTAAAATTTTCTAATCACATAAAGGAAATCCACATATTTTGGTTAAGACTATCTGATTTGACACTGTTTTCCCTTTAATTTCCTACCTTCTCCTTGCTTTAGTTAGTATAGGAACAGTAACATGTACCCACTTTTCACCAAATTTATGACATGATCATTCTTTTTCCCCACAAAAAGACTCATTAGTAGCTGCCAGTTGTTGGATCAACAGAAGTTACATGTCCTACTCTAGAAAGCAGCAGAAAAACATTCAATTCCACAGGTGAAAGGGACTGAGGCTTTTAAAATTACCCATACAGCTAGGACAAAGGCAAGGTTCTGAAGACAAAGGATGTTTAGCCATTGATTTTATGACTAAGGGTAGGTTTTTGTAGAGAGGTAAAAAGTATAGAAGCTACAAGCTGTTAAGAATTACCCAATGCAATACACATATTCAAGACTGAAAAAAGACATTTTATCCCAGAAAATAAGACAGAGTTGCAATTATATGCAGAGATTGGTGCAAAACAGAAAAAAAATGCTTCAATGATTGAACTTTTTTTTAGTGCTAGAGGAAAACAAACTTTGATAGCCAGCACAAAATATGCCTTTTGAGACTTATGTCCCAAACTAATTTGGGTGGGTATCTGGAACTGCTGCTGGTTAGGAATTCTCTGAATACCTGAGATTTCACTCCAGTACTATTTATCTTCATTTTTAGCTTCTATGAAGGCAATCATATGGTAGCCTGTGTCCAGTTCCCCACTACATGAAAATATTGACAAACTGGAAGGAACCATGGTAGAAAGTCACTGAGATTGTTAGAGGCTTGGAGCATAGAGCATATTGTGCTTCTTCACCCTCATGATGAGACTGAGGAGGCAAATTTCCTCTGTCAGTTACCTGGCAGATGGATGTAGAGAGGAAGAGACAGAGTGTCTTGGAGGTCACAGTGAAAAAATGTGAGACACAGGGAAATTGCATCTGGGAAGATTCTGAATAGTTCCCAAGGGAAGAGTTTTCAGCTGAGGGACAGATATTGGGAAGGAGCTGTTATCTCTATCCTTGAACATATTAAAAACTTGATTTGATAGGCTCCTAAATAACCTGATCTAATTGTGAAGTTATCCCTGCTTTGAGCATGGGGTTGGATTAGATCACCCTCTAATGTTTTGTCCAATCTAAATTACTCTATATTCTTAATGGCACAATTAGAGGATTTCCTTTAAAAATATCCTAATGCTTCAACCCAATAATATATGATAATTCTCTCAACTTCCCTTCCTGGACTCGGCTTAGAACCGCTTCCAAGGCAAAGGGCTTGGAACAGAACTTATTGAGACCGAACTTCAAAGTAGTATAAATACTCTGGTAGTGCTGAAAGACAATTGAGACAGGCATATAAACATCAAGTGCTGTTGAACAGTACTTAATTTTTTTCCAGTGAAGAAAACCAGGTAGCAATTAAGGAAGTCCAGAAGGGGGTTTTGATGAGAAGTAGATAAGTGAAATAGAAATGACCAAGAATTTCTAGACAGGGAAAACGAACAAAATAAGGTCAAGCACTTGGGAGGTAAAGACTCTCAATATTTGAAATAAACCTTATGCAGCAAAAGGCTAACTCAAGATCAGGCAACTGAATGAAGTATGAGAAGAGGAGAGGTAAAAAGGGGTGTGATTTAACACAAATATGGGAAAGTTTGCATGCTCTCCATCAGAAGGATAACCATAACACAAAGTGATTGGATATTATAAAATTGTCTCACTGATTAGATTAATATAGGAAACAGCCAGCAAGTGTCTGCCTAGAGAAAAGTCTGCCCATTAGCAAAATTCTGTCTATTGAATAAAGACATAGTGCAGAAACACTCCATGTAGGGTGGCTTGAGGTAGCATCTGAGAGCATCAGGGGTATATAGTTCCTGCCAGGTACCCATCCTCCATAGCATCCTACAAGGAACTCCCAGTTAATAGGCAGGGAGGAGTAAGAATCCTGCTGTACAAAACCAGGGAGAGAAGAGTAAGGCAGCCCTACTTTATGTGCTTTTACTATGATGAACTGAAACTTGTCAGAGTTGAATTGAAATTTTAAAGGCAAGTTCAGGGTTTGCATGCCCTACCTAAAGACACACAGATTTACTGGGGAATTGAAGAACGCAAACTAAGATGTGTGTAGCTTCCTACTAGCACTGTGGATGTGCATAACAATGCTGAGCAGCACTGTCCTGTTCAGATTGCATTGTAACTATGCTCCTATGAATGGGGAAGAAGAGCTCATCACCTGCAACTCTCACTCCTCTAGAGTCCAAAGGTAATTCAAGCTCTGTCCTATTCAGAACAAGCATCAGTGGAACTTGATGATAAAGCATGTGCAAATTTATAAACAGAATCAGCTACTGCTGTTACTCCACCAATAAAGTGAGATTAAGACTCCAGCCCAATAGAAAATAGAATAGAAAATACCCATTCTATATATCTAGGTTTTTTTACAGACGCAGGTTACATGTGTATTGAGACTGAATGTCTTTTGCTATGTGAGTATTTCTGTCTTGAGCATTCCTATGTACCTAAACACTGGTATCTGATTTTCTTCAGAGTTCTCATTTGAATCAGAAACTGAAGCAGGCAACTTGATCTTCTGGCACTGTCCCTATCGTTTCTTGTCAGATCACTATTTAAACACTATTACCTCACAAAGAGGCTTTCAACTGACAGGGAACTTATGTTGTTATTGAGATAATTATCAATGCATTAGGACAGAATGTATCAAAATTAACAGCAGTCATGCAGGCAAGCATCAGGACAAAAATAATGCCCCTTACTGTGGTTACATGTAGCATAAACCCGTATCAATAGGATAAAATCGGGTTATAATTGTCAATGGTTATTACACATTAAGAGCAGACTATGTGGAAAGAAATACTTTACCTGACACTTTGAACTATTGCACCTAAAGAAGTTAGGTGAAATTTATTTAATCTGCCTGTACATACCAATACTAAAAACTGAATTTGCCATCCCATGTTCCCTTTACAGAATATGCTCTCATCTTTAGAGAGCTCTTCATCTAACCTATTTTAGGTATCTCTTAGCATAGGAGAGCTGAGACATACCTAAGAGCAACATTCCCTTTACTAAAAAAATCTGTATTTCTTCAGTTAAGTCCCTCCTAGCTATTAGTAAACCCATCAAATTTCAGCCTGATTTTAAGAGCTGAATTCAACTTGTAAACTGATTTTTTTTTTTTTACAGTGGGATGACACAAATACATACAAAAGGTAATAGTAATCTTCTTGGGACAACACTATCTCTGGTTTGATAACTTTCCTGATACTGACAGAAAACACTTGCTTATTAATGACACAGCAAAATCCCAGCAAATCTAAGATACTGTTTTTGAGTGCTCTCAGTAATTATTTAAATAATGTTGCACATATTAAAAAAAAAAAAAGGAAAAACAGCATTATTTACGCTGCAGTCAAGCACTCAGAAGCTTAAAAACAATTAAGGTAAGATCATATATGAACCCCTAGTCTGGCCCTCTCAAATACATTTATTTAATTACAGAAGATTTCTTCCCCCATCCCATTTGTAAGGATAAACAATGCTCACATAAATGAGCAGAGCCTTACTACTTTTCTTACTGCCAAAGACCTTAAGTCTAACCTTGGATTCAGCCTCAATACTGAATTACTCATTTTCTCATTGTTTCTTCTGCAATAAAGCCAATGGATCTGATTACTTCAGAAATTACTGCTTATCTCCAGAACGGCCCCACTAATTTAAGGACTGGAATGGATGTTTATACACCGAGAACTGAAGACAGGGAGATTAGAAGTAATTATTAGTTTTAAGTACAGTCTGAAGTGGCTCAGGACTGTTGAGAAAGAGTTCCACATAATTTCATGTATATTTAAGTGTTTACAGACTTAGTGGAAACTGACTGCTCAGCACTTTTAAGAATCAGTCAAGAAAATCACATTCAATTTTATACCTAATTTTGGATAATCAGTAACAAAGTACCTTGTTTGACTACTTTTCCTCCAAATTTTTAAGGGACCTTATGACAATATAGGGAATTAATCAGTTTTCTGCTGCACTAATTGCAAACTCTCAYCTCATTTCCCATAAACATTTCTGCTACATGCTAAAGAATGATGTAAACACTGCCACCATTTATGTGTCACATTACATAAGCCATTAAGTCCACGGCACAAATCAGTCTAGCAGATGACAGGAATGTAGAACATACCTCTTGATGGGGGGCAAAGCAGTTACACATTGAAAGCATTCAAAATTAAATGTTACATTAAAGCCTGTTTTCCGTGCCAGGCTTTAGCCTTAAGATACAGTAATTCTGCTTAAGCATTTCTTAACTTGAATTTGTGAATATGTATATATATATATATATACACACACACATACACACCCTTTACATGCAATTTCATTCAACTTGTTTTATGTAGTTCCATCTGCTATCCTATCTTCACAACTTAAGTACTGTTTAAAGCTACCAGAATTGTTACAAGAGGAAAAGATTTTCTGTTCGTAAGAATCATGTCTAAACAGGGAAAGAGTTCAGAAGTTGACTTTCAACAGACATGCACTCATGCAAATTTTTCATTTACTGAAATCAACTGAAGTCAAGCCCAGTCTCAAGTTTAGAGTTCAATGAACCAAGTTTCCATCACTAATGTGTAAGAGCTCTTAACTGAAACACAACCCTCCTTACCCACGATGAATTCTGTAAAGAAAGCAAAATCTGATCTATGTACAGCAATTGCATTAATAATTTTAAGTAAAAAAAATYCCAGGCATTTTACTTGTAATTGTTTTACAGACTTCTATTTTCATGGGCGACCAAATCAGAATTCTTAACTTGGATACTAATTTGTGTTAAACCAGTATTTACATCAATCAGCATAATGATGAGTTACAGAATATATTAAGATTTTGTCTTTGCCATTGTTCCTATAATCTAGGCCATCTTGACAACAGAAACATTGATGACTTTGGATGTCATTCCATAACATCTCATTTCTTCAGTCAAATGAAGCTGTATTCCATTAAACAAAATACCTTTTAAACCACATTGAGCTTCCACAGGAAAGATGATCCAAAGTTTATTTTACTGCTTTAAAGATTGTGCTATACTATATTAGGCATTTTTAAATCATACAGTGCTCTTTATAACGAGGCCATAACTTCTCCAAAAGCAATCCTTCAGAAATCTCATTGACTGATAATATGATCCCACTTCATTGTTTAGAAAGGAAGAGATATATTAACCAAAGTTCAACTCTAAGCAGATATGAGCATCGATCACCTCAGCTGCCTACTAAGAGCATCTTCTAGTTCTCATCAGGATGTTTAGTCACCATTTTGGAAACTCAAATAACAGGTCTTTACTCACACATTTTTTGTAACATCTTGTTTGTACATAGCTTCAATCTTGACAATGAAGCATTCTATCACACTATTTTTACCTGAATCCTAATGGTATTGATTCAAATGGTCTCTAAGCTTTACTTGTGCATATCCTCTTCTGTTTTACTGCAAAAACAGCTTTAAGAACACTAAATAAGTAAGCTGCTTTAGCACTGGGGACAGCAAGTCACAAGTAAGCTACATGAAAAAATACTGTACTTTCAACCATTAATTTTTGTCTACATTTATTCATGAGCAAAACAAACAGCAAACATTACAGCAAAGGGGACATTCAGGCCCAGATTTAAAAAAGAAGAAAACAGATGCCTGACTAGATTCTGAGCTTACGCACCTCCAGATTGCTGACAGTACACAAAAGTAAGAGAAAGTGAAAGTGATGAGCATTTCAGCAAACTTCGTAAGTGCATTTCAGTCTTTATTTAGATGTTTTAAGCTCTCGCACTAGATTTTACAAGCTGGTGAACACTGGCAAAAGTATTTCTCCCACAGAACTATAACCACACATTCCCAAGACAGTATAAATATATGGTTGAACTAACATTAATACACATCACCATTTTATCAATTACATAATAAAACAAATTATCAAGTATCCAAATATTAAGTTACGCAGCTTGAAAGGCATACAAAATATTACAGAGGTCTGCCCAAGTCATAGCAGAAACTCAAGGAGGAAAAATGAAAAGAAAAGAAAAAGATCACACTTTCAACAAAGCAATAGTTGGTAAACAACTCTCAATAGGTACAGTAAAAGAAAACTACAAGATTTTTCAGAAATTTTCTGATTAAGAATTTTTAGCTACAATAACAAAGCATTTCTACGTTTTAAAAAAATATTTACTAAAGTAAAGGGCATATTCTATACTTCCTGCACAAGACAAAGGCAACATTTTACTAGAAATATTAAATAGCCCCTCCCAACCTTTTCAGGCCCTCTGTTAAGTTGCACACGAAGTGCCAACATTAATTTTACTGTAAGGCTTTTTGTCTGGAGACATTAAAGACTTGTGTGCTTCTGTACAATTTAAAAGATCTTCTACATGAATAACCAGAGTAATGACTTKTAATATGGAGAGGTTCAGGTAACAGAAAAGAACAGATGCAGGGGTAAAAAGTTGCTGTAATTCATAGTATTAAAAAGACAGACTGTGCAAATCTTGATAATTCTAGTGCGATTGTGGGAGACAAAACATACTGTGAGCAGGCAAGACTACTTTAGAGGCCATATTCTTCAATATTGAAATGACTGTAGAAAAAAAGATAGTAAGGTCCAGATAAGCTGGTAGTTCTCACATCATCAGAACTATGCCCATTTTAAGGAAAAACATGTAGCTGATATGCTGAGTATTTTGGCACCTAATCTCTCTACAGATTGATTTATTTTAGTACCCCAATTTACAGTAGTTGAAACTAGGTCAGTAAGACTCAATGGCATGATTAAAGGGTATTTGATCTGATAATTAATGAACAAGGAGACAGCTCAGAAACAGGGTACAGCAAAAACATTTACTGGGTCTCCAAATAGACAGATATTTACCTAAACATAGAAGTTGCATTTCTACTGAGCCTTTAGCCAAATAAATACTCCTAAGGAAGCTTCCTTTACTACTAAAAAATACCAGACTGATGTCTTTGGCATGCAGTCTGCTTAATTCTAGTTTCCATCCTTTATTTCCAAAGAAGTACTATAGGCTGTTGAGCTTTACTGAATACAACAATTATTTCGGTGACCRTTGGAGTCTTTAAAGCGCAGACGCATCTTGGGGCGGTATTTCTCCAAGTACAGAAGTTGCTTGCTGTTGAAAGCTCCACGCCGCTTCCTAGAGGGAAAAAAATCATATTTGAAACAGAACATTAATCTGCTGCCCAGTGAAATAATATCATCAACCAGAGAAAAATATTTTTAGGTCACTTAAAAACAGCCACCTTTAAGTCGAGGCTGCAATCAAAGTAGGGATAATTAGAAGTTAAGTGCCAGGAAAGAGGGTGGTAGCTTCCTTTCACAAATACCTCACTGGACCACATGCTCAAAGGAGAATATAGCATTTTAGACAGTGTTCTAGCCTATGATAAGCAAAAGCCAGAGATTTTACATTAAGATCTTTAGAAGAAACTTCAAAAGGAAGATATAGAGCAGATGCAAGATGGTCTTCTTGAGAGCTGAAGTTATGCATTCTCTTAAAATAACTATGAAGAATATGACAATAGTAAGAAAGTACATAAACATTTTGAGACCCCATAATAAAGATGCTGAACAGAAATTGAGCTTCCTTTGTTTTCTCAAACTGTATGTATGTGAAAAAAAGGTGTATGTTGGCTGACTGGAGTATGTACCTGGCTACCTATTCCTCATTTCATATACAACCAGTACAAGCCGAATTTAATTCTTTGAAGGCCTGGCAATTATGTAAGAAGTGTTTTGTTATTGTTTATAATGGATGCAGCTTTTTTTAAATGTAGCTGAAACCTGAGAAATTAAATCATTGAGACTAAAACTGCTCTCCTCCGACTTACATACATTGATTAAAAAATCCAAGGAAATATCTGCCTTCAGAAGACCACCAGAAAAGACAAAGGTATTCTGCCTTTCATATGCAAAATAAAGAAAGAGAACTCTGCAAATCAAACTGAAGATTAGGGGGTTTGTTAATGGTTGTTCTGGTTTTTTTAAACCTCCTCAAATAATTATGTATGGATTCTAGTTTCAGCAGAAAAATATCCATTCCACAGATCCAAATCCTACAACACTGACTGTATGCACTAAAATTTCAGATGTACTAAATTAAACACCTTACAAAAAAAAAAGACCTCAAAGACAATTCAGAATTTCCTTCAGGGCCAAGGATGTATCAACATACTGAATCTTAGGAACAGCTACATGTTAGTGTCACACTTACTGTCTTATGAACTGCACTGCATCTTCATACTTCATTCCACATTCTATCAGTGCAAGAGCAACTAAGACTGGAGCTCTGGTTAAAAAAAAAAAAAAAAATCAGTTTAGCTTTTGTCAAAGCGTCCTCAGAAAATTTACTCTGTTTTTTGCATATATGATGTTGCTTCACTGGGAAAGCAGAAAAGGCAAAAGGCATTCCTACATTCACTGAGACATAATATCACCTGGTTTTGAGTTAGCCATTCTCATTAAATAGGGGTTTAAATTAACTCTGGTCAACCTTAGCTTCATTCATCTGACTTTAGGTACACGAGAGGACAACAGAAGTAAAATGCAAGTAATCTTTAACCATTTGTTTCGAATCAATTGATTCTGAGGAAGAGCTGCATATGGGTTTTTCTTCTCCAAAATGAATCACCATTAGAAGCAGTCAGGATGCCAACACAAAAGTCAGAAGAGAGGTCGAGTTCAGTAAGAAGTGACAAATCCTACACTAGTGTTACAAGTTTTGGGAACAGGCTACTACACTCCCCGAGGATTTCCTTGTTTGCCATGGTGTTCCTCCTTTGACAGAATCAATTTTCAGTTACAAAAGCTTGACTTAAAATGAAACTCAAATACAGTAGCAATTTATGACTCAAAAAAACCCCACCAAAAACCAGAAGACAAAACCTCATGCCACACACTAGCAACAGACTAGTGCATCTAGTAGTAACTTTAAGTGGTTTTGTATGTTCAGGGATTTAAAAGGAAACTTACATGATAGAAAGCTAGGACTGTCTTCAACTAATTAACTACCCTGTTTTGAGGAAAAACCAACCTGTATCATTCTAAGCAGCAGAAGAGGACTTGTTTTGGTAACATTCATCTACAAAGTTCACTACAGTGAACTTTGTTATGTGAAGCCATAATGCAGTGGATAAGCCAGGCTTAGGGACAACAAGACCAGAAACCTCCATTTAATATTGGACATGCTGAAATCCATGGCTAGAATATAGCAACTTCTTTTTGAACAGATCTAGTTCCCAAGTAGTTTAGGACAGCAGAAAAACCATTATTTTCTCACAACTGTTCAAAGTCTATTCAAGATAGTGGCAGCAGACAGAAGGAACAGGACTAGAAGGAGAATATTTAGCAATATCACTAAAAATTTCATGTCACTTAGAAATGAGACAAACAGCTTTGGGACTTTGGAAAATATTTTTCATCCCCCAGATAGGTTGTGGATGAAAGCTGGTCTCGGTGTGCCAGAACCACCCACTTGATTGTGGTTAGCGGTTACAATGCCCTTGGCTCAGGGAGACTGGCAATACTGCTGAAATGGAGACAGAGAGAAAGCAGACAAGTCACAAAACCCCAAATCCACTAGAGAAAAACAGACAAAAAATCTCAATGGGGCACTCATCAACATACTCGGTACAAGAATATACTTCTTAACTTAATTCTGTAGACTTTGTGAGAGCTTTGACTGAAGCATCAGCTCTTGACCTAAAGATCTTCAATAAATACAAACAACAGTTTCCTGCCATCTCAACTCCTTTCAAGTGCGAGGGCATTCCAACACTGGATACATGCCTATTTTACATTTGTCTCAAGTAAACTTTTGCACTAGATCTTAACAAGTCTGGCATGGGATGACAATTSAACAAATCTTTAAAACTTCACCCACCTTCCAAGACCAGCAACACAGTGTACAGCAATACAACAACCAGGTTCTTCACGAAATTTAACTTTAAGGAGGTTTAGCCAATCATCAACAATCTGGTTGGATGGTGGAGCACCGTCATCGAAGGGCCAGTCCTAGAACACAGGGTGACAAACACAAAGACAGAATTCTTGTAAGCTGTATGCACAGGCAAAAAAAAGGAGGGGACACAATGGACAAAGAGCTGACAGCTGAGGAAACCACTCAAACCTACAATTTTCTAGAAGTCTAACTACAGCAATATTACAAATAGATTCCTCTCAATCAGTTTTTATTGATCACATGATTTAGCTCAAAACTGAACTTTTTTTTTCCTGACAAGAAAAGATGTCTCCACATCTTTTTCCTCCCTCAGTTGCTGAGTGAATACACTCATAAAATGGTGTCAAATAATCTTTTTTTTGGGGAAGGGGATAGAGTGAACAGCAAAATGTGTTGGGTTTCAAACTCTGCTTCTACACTACTTACCAAAACCTGAATGCCTTCTTTTTCCACCGGAGCAGTGTCATAAGTAGCTTCACACACTCTTACCACTGTGGTAACACCGTATTTCTTAAGTTCCTAAGGAGTGGAAAAAAAATGCTGTAAGAGTAAACCAGCTTCACTTAACCATTTAATTTTCTTGATAAACTAACTTAGTAACTCATTCAAAATTCTCAGTAGCAAACTCATGCAAATGCTTGCCATCCTGCAAAGACACAGAAAGCTGAAATGACTAAAAACTTGTGTGCTAACACCAGATACTTTAGGCTTTTCTGGAAACATAGTCTTATGTGCAGACTAAATTTGGTTATGTTGGATCAGACTTTTTTCTTTTAAAATCAGATCCTGATAAATATTGATTAATCAAGTAGTCCATCTCCAAATGATCATTCATCTTAAAGGAACACAAAGCCTCCTGGTTTGCAAAGCTACATACTTCACTAAAAGCATTCAGAGCAAAGTTCAAATCTTTCCCTTCTCCTCTGCTTAAAACAACAGGTTTGTTAGACCACTTACTTTTAAGAGTTACAAGCACAGGATAATGAATTATTCCAGTTCCTGAGCTGTCATGACAAAATTTAGCTTTCCATTTTGCTATTACCCTACATTAAAATAAAAAAAAAAGCAATCCCTCTTGATTCTCCCTGCAACAAATATCATTCACACTGCAACTGCCACGGTAATGACTGAAGCATAGCCTAAGCAGATCTGATCTACCTGTGAGAATATAAAAGCAAGCAAATGTTATCTCACTCTGCTTCCTGTAAATAATCCTGCATCAAATACAGAATTGAGGTGCAGTACTCCTAAAATCTTGCTATGGAGGTACTTAGCAAGCTTGGACCTTCCCATGAAGTAGCTTGGAACTTATTAGCATACACACACACTATATACAACCACACACTTTATAGTTCCAACATGCTAAATACGTGGTTTAGTTGATAAATTCAGTACTAGCAATATATGCCAAGCCACTGCCTTCAGTCAGTAGCATGCACCAAAGCACTTGAAGTAGCTTCAGCAGCTTTGAGTGCAGACTAAGCCTACTGCCACAAATTTCGCTCACGAAGGTGCTGTGACAGAGGATCCTCTTAAGCTACACTAAAACCATGATCTGCTAATAGTGAAGGAAGCTAGGCAGTAAAAGCATATTGCAATCCTGTTACTAGTTCTAAGGTTCTGGCCCACACTATGTATCGCTATGCAGGAAGTGCAATGAAATGTTACACCACTTCAGCCCAATCTCAATGTGAGCTCCTACCACTAAGAGATGTTTGTCTTGTTCTGTACGTAACTCTACTAGATAATTCCTGTTTTCAGACCTAAACAATGTACTTAATGTACTATGTACTAGACAGTATAATTATTACTTCACTCTCAGAATTACATTTGTGAAAGCCAAAGTATATGTGATTTGTCTGCAAATCTGCAGACATCTGTCTGCAGATTTGCAGATATCTACAGATTTGTCTACAGTTCTTCAAAGCACAGCACCAGTATTTTAAAGGAAAAAATCAATATACAGTCTCACTACACCTCATATGGCTTTTACAGCAGTTATTAGCTAGTAAATATATATTTATTTATATATAAATATAGCATGCTGTTCAGGGATTAAAAAAATACATCAGTAAGAATTCTGTACCGGCCTTACCTCTATAAATTTGTTTAAGGTTGCATTGGTTGGATTATGTGTGATCAGGAATCTCATGTTCTTGTAGGTGATTTCCACAGGAGCTGGGCGGTTCATTCGGGCCATATTGATTTAGTTAAACATGCAACAAGATTATGAAAGGATTTAAAAAAAAAATCTAATACAGAAGTGATGTAGAGAAACTGAAGTCTACTTCACTATACTCCACGTGAAATTCTCAGTGCTTGGAAGTATGATGTTGGGAGCAATGGGAAATGAAATGAACCTCCTAACAAGAAGCAGCAATTCTTCAATCCAGTAATACTGAGGCAAAAGAAAGGCAGTGCACTGAGGTTTACCCCATCCAGGTCTGAATTCCGTTGGTAAATGCTCTGCCGATTTTAATTCAACACTTCTTATCCTGGTCAACCACTCTTAGGGGGGCTTCTTGGTGGAGTAGTAATGGATTTCTACAGTTCACTTGTCTGCATAGAGATCGTGCTGTGCCTGGCAGTAGTCTCCACTGCCCTTCAGAAACTCCATAAATGTGTGACCAAGAACACCACAGAACTGCTGTAAAGAGAGGGGGGAGAAAAGCATAATGAGTACAGGTGAAACAAGGTTTTAAGACATCAAGCTTTAAAAATGAAAAAATAAACCCACAACAACTAAGCTTTATTAATAAACCTTATTTCACAAGGTTTATTTTTTATTCCAAGAATTAATTCAGTTYGTGCAAGAATCCTGTTAACTTTTTTAGCGTGGATTAGAAAATAAAAAAATAGAATTAAAAAATTATAAGCCTAGAAAACTAGAAAATAAATACATTTACTTATTACAAAGCTTCCATGTAGGGTTTTTGCAACACCAAATCCTGCAATGTAGTAAAATACCAATTTCAGATGTGCTAAACACAGCAACAAGTTTTAAGAACTCCAGTATTTATGAAAATAAGTTCTTCCAGGATATCCATACAACTGCCTTCTCCACTTTGAATTGAGAGACATCACAACATCTACTAAAGTTACAGTACCTAAAGTTACAGAAGATAATGTGTATAAATCCACCTGACTCAAACAGTAGGCCTTGAAAGGAAATGCAGTCTTTGTGGCCTAACAATACAATATGGGCTTTTGAGGAACACACATTTCTAACTAAGCAACATTTCACATACTAAAGGCTAAAGGCCAATGGCAACCTTCATATGCTTCAACAGTTTTTTTACACCATGACTTCATTAATATACACAGAAAGCAGTAATGCTCTAGCTAAAAACACACACAGGCAAGTTTTTTGAACAGGTCATTCCTGTCCACTGGTATGCTGCTTAGCTATGGTTGAATTGATAGATATAATTACTGGAGGAAGCAACCAGGAATTAAGATAGCAAATGAACTGCTCCAAGTTSTGTATTTATTTGCAGATGTTGCAAATGAACCACCCATACGTGCTTTTTACACCTGTAAAACCCTTACAGCAGATAGATGCTATGTTTTGTGCCCAGTTACTCTACCAGTATTACTGCTTATACCAGCCTAGGGCACAGGAAGGAAGAGGGGAGTTCTGTTTTTCCAAAAGAGAGGTACAAGTTGAACCACATGTCTACTAAATATACTTAGGTATTAGAGAGAAACACAATCAATCCTACAAATATTTAACAGAAGAAGTTATTTATGTTGATCAGTCAACCTATTTTCATGTTTTCAGACAGCTTCCTGGTAAGAGTTTTAACGTGTGTGTTAAGTCACAGGCACGACTTGTAAAACACAAACAAAACAAAGAAACACACAATAAAACCCCAACCCGCTGCTAACAAACACGACAATGAAGTTAACAGAAAGAAAGAAACTAAGATGACAATTTCACATCCACTTTGCTGGCCCTTCAGAGATACTACCATCACCTGGTAGTGATGCAGACCACAGGATTAAGTTTGCCAGCTTCTTGTAAAAAAGCTACTTCAGTATTTACCTTAAYAACCTGACAGAAAGCAAGAACTCTAAACATAATAGGCGTGGAAAAAGAGTAAGAAGGATCCTCTTAAGTCAAAGGTCAACAGAGTAACAGGAACCAGAAGAATTCAGACTCGGAGGAACTCCAAGAATCATCATCTGACTCACCAGCCATGCCCTAGCAAGGTGGCAGGAGTGCTTTTAAAAGCCTCCTAGGACCAGATACAGGGAACAGCTAAAATAGCAACTGAAAAAAAGAACTGAAGGTAACTTATTTAAAGTCACTTTCAATTAGTTTAAGAAGCAGAATGACAGAAAGGGACAGGMCAACTTTAAGCAGATATAGCTGCACAAGGTCTTGGGCTGCTTTTTGCACTGCACTGGCAGATCTCCTGTCGATCTCTTCTTAAGACTGCTAAGAAGAACCATAGACAGACCCTCGCTCTGCTAAAGGATGAGGGAGTGAAGGCTGTCAGAAACACAAATGCATGCAAGTGAGCTTGAGGATACAGAATGGAGTCATTAGGGTGAAAACCTTTTAGGGAGAAAAGAACATTTGAAGTGAAAGAAGTAACCAGGTTTCATCCAGTCTTCTAGGCAGGCTGTCCTTAGTCTGCAACTAGGAGTACTCAAGATACCAGACAAACCAGTAAACACAGAAAAGGGCAGGCAGTAAACGACTAGTTAAGTAAAAAATCCTTCTTTTTAATGCAGATTGCTAATGACATTTTAGAAACTAAGTGCACAGTTCAAATTCTTATACAAAGCAGAAACAAGTAGATTATGCAACGTTACATTTGAGTTCCATGTGATATTAACCCTTACAAAGGAATTCATTTTGTTAATTACTGACTTAAAAGTCAGTATTAGACACATCACAACCTTAGTAATTCACACATCTAAGGACCTAACCAAGCATGTACTTAAGCCTCACTGTTTGCCTTGGCCACTATTGCTGCCACACTGCAGAAGACCAAAGCTCACAGTTTCCTTTGATGTGAATGCCATCACTTCTCACCAATCTAGCAAGAAAGTTTCACAGACAGACCAACCTTTAGGCACAAACACATTGTACTATGCCTAGACAGCTTTGCCAACCTAGTTTCATTCTGTTCTGGGAGTCAAATGAAAATTAAAGATGAGTAGTACATGGGCATGCTGTTTCTGTTATGCAGTTAAGCCAGAGTACAAGGCTTCACCCAGCTTCAGCAAAAAGACCTGGAAGATAAGAAATCAGCTACAAAAATAGTGTTGCAGTAATTATGATGACCTCGGGCTCTGAGGGAACTCAAAAGATGTAATGAGCTTTCAAAAGGCCTGGAAATACAGCTTTAAAATTACTATATTGTCTCATACAGTTTTGGTAGTAAGCTATCAAAACAGTCAAGACAGTGCATAAAAGCAAAAAGATGCATAAGTGAAATTCAGACACGTAGTGTTGAAGGCAGAAGGCTCTTTAACAGAGTAACACCAACTCATTGTTTGCACCATCAAGTTGGGTATGTTGAACCAGCATGTTCCTTTCAATTTACACATAAATTTTCCTTGAGGAAATTTAACACTGAGGGATTTTGGAAAAAGTAGCAGTTTCCATCTCAACAAAAAGCCCAACATTTAGACTGTTAGAGCCACCAAAATAAACTTTGAAAACAAAACTACAGTTAATATGCCAGGACCCTCTATTGAGAGAAGGTAACCTGTCAATCACAGCTGCATTAAATATGATTGTATCATCCACTACAACTCAAGTCACAAGTTAAAGAATAAACTGTTCAAGCAGAAGGAAGACATCTGGAAAAGGAAGGCTTTAATTCATGCCCTTCTCGGGGATAGATCTGTCATCACTGACAAGCAGATTCATATGGCTGTTTATTTGGGGCTTGAAACAATCACTCATGTCTGACAAAAATGGTTTATAAAAGTAATCTACTAGTTCATTATTGATATGGGGAAAGCAGAGAGATGCAAGGTTATCCCAGAATGGTTTACAACTCAGTAGCGTCTTGAAAAGTATGCAAACAAAAGCACTTCTCAACACGGTTATACGGCACTTTACCTTCAGAAGATGTGCAAGATTGTTCATGGTTACTCAATCCACCTACTCACAGACTGAAAGCATTTATACCCAGAACCAACCACATGGTCTCACAATCTCTTAAGTCTAGACCTTACACACACTCACCTACTGAAACCACAGGACTAACACTATAAAACTAAGTTTCACAACAATTTGAGAACACCTGCAAGGAAGTCCAGTGTTCTAACTTACTACCCAATAAAAAAATTCTGAATGACAAATACCTCCAACTTCTTCTTACTATTCAAGGCCTCAGTAGCAACTGCCAAAGCAGAAGGAAGAGGGGCAGGGTAAGGGGTACAAACTGCAAAGCCATTACCCAAGATAGAGGCACACCTTCATAAGGTACTCTTGACAAGATGCATCTCCTATCTACTGAGCAYATAAATGCCTGTCCTTATGATATCCAGTGATAACACTTCCATTTTAGACCATGGAAAGTGACCCATTGCCTATGAATATACATTCATATCTCACCAGTGGGAAGGGAGAATCCAAAGGTTTATCATAAATTTGCTGTGACATGCTCTGTGCTGGAAGGATATTCTTGTGGTTCAAGAAGGGGGAAGAAAAAACTATCTCAAAACTTCCTGTATAACAAGTCATTGCGACTTTTAGAGATGATGAAACCAAGGCCATGTGATTTGGTTCAAAGTTCTTCTGCTTGGACCACAAAAACAACATGCAAAGAAGCCTTACCAGATACTGGAAAAAATTAGACGTAACAGAAACTAATCCATCCCCTTGTCTAGCACTTCCTCCTGAGTTTCTAAAAGCAAGGAATCTCCAAACGAATTAACACTGTCACTTCAATAGCAAACTACATAAATTCTGTAAAAAACCAATTCCATTATGTTTTAAGCAATAACATGAGAAATATAGCACATACAGCAATAAATGTCTGCATGTATTTCATCAAGTTTAATTAAGTAATGAATGCATAGCAATAAGTGCAACTGAGAAGAAAGTAATAAGGACTTCCATTTAACACACAATTATTTMTTGTATTGATCCAATAGAGCAAGTTTAAATTTTTTTGAAGAAGGTGACAATCTGGTGTTTACGGTTCAGTAATACTCTTATCTGGGTCTTCTGGTTAATGTTTAAAACAAGTGATTGCCTACAGTCGGCCTACAGGCTGGGACACATCCGGCATTCTTATGTGGCATGGATTTTGTCAAACAGGAAAGTTTCACTTAATAGAAGTTATTAGATAAGACTTACTTCTAATTATTTACTGTCTTACTGACACATTTAGTTTCAGTAAAACAATGACATCCTGTTGCCTTGGCTCTTGTTATATCTATCACACGTTTTTATTTCACATTCTCATGCTTCCTTTCACGGCTGTGCAATTAATAAACAGCACCGCTGTATTACCTCTTCCCCCTGTATTATATTTTCTCCCTGAAACAACTCTGTTAAGACAATTTCAAAATCCTTTGCTGTTCTATCAATGGAATAATATGAGCTGACATTTAGGTGTAATCTTCAGGTTTCCTGATTTGGCAGTTTTATGAGATTACAAAGAGACAGGGTTCATACTTCTGAGTCACTGCTTTCGAAAGACTCAGCAGATGCAGGTAGACATATTGGAAAGCTGTCTCCAGGAGAAATAAGAAATACCAGATTACAGGACCTTCATGCCACCCAAACTGTACAATTGTCAGCTCATAATACTTGCAATGTGCACAGCTGGCTAACAGTGTGAGCAAACAATCTTGCTTCTATTGTCGTAGACGACTTGATTTTGTTCTTTGTCCTTCTTGCTTCCCTGCTTTTGGAGGGCACAGTACCACCAGYAAGCCGTGCCTAGTTTGATTTTTTTCTGCTTAAATACACACTGTGCCCTGTAGTCACAGATGTTATGCAGCACAGGCACCGAGATTACTAGGTGAGTTTAAAAAGGCAAACAAACCAAAAAGCGGCAAGCGAAATCTTCCAAAGCTGAACTGCGATCCACCTCCAGAAGGAAATGCCTTCCTTGAAAAGACAGATGGCAAGGTCTTGAAAGCAGTTTCGGTCAAAATTAAGGCAGTTGACTAGATTCGTGAGCTTTTGAGGCTTGTTACAGAAACATCCGCTTCAACACGTACTTAATGATTCGTCTACGGACTTTTCCTACCGAACAATGCCGGCTGCACACCCGAGTTCGGGCATACCCCACCTCTACTGCATAGAGCTCATTTTGGAAAGGACTCACGTCCTCGCTCGCAGCCGGCACTGACTCCCCGCCCGAGTACGGCTGAGACAAAGCAGCCGCCCAGCCGCCTTCGCCCCGGCCGCAGCCGCGCACGTGGGGCCGCGGCAGGGGACGAGCGCCAGCCAAGCCTGGCAGCCAGCCTGGCAGCCGGCCGCCCACGGGCAAGCCCCGGCTTGTCCGGACAGCCCCGGGCTACGGCCGCCCCGCAACCGCGGCGTGCCGGGCTCCCGGCCGGTCCGCCCCAATCTCTCCTCGGTGCGGAGACACTGTCCCGGCCGTGACAGCGCCCCACGGGCCAGGCCGGGCCGTCGCCCTGACTGCGGCGGTCACGGGTTCGCATCACGCCTCGATCAGGCTCCCGACGCGGAGCCATCTTGTCCCCCGGAGCCGCCGCCCGGCTCGGCTTTCCCCCGGCAGGGGGCTCCCGGCTCGGCCCAGGGCGCAGAGGCGCTGCCCTTCCCGGCGGGCGGCCCGGCCTGGACCGACCGGCGGACTCCGCCGCACGGAGCCCGGCGGGGAGAAGGCCGGACCGGCGGGCGGGGCAAGCGGCAGCCGAGSTCACAAAGCGGCTTTGTGCCCGGGCCGGGCCGCCCAGGAGCCGCRGAGAGGTCGCCACCTCCTCCTTTCTCGGTGGAGGAGGGAAGAAGGGCGCCAGCAGGCGGGGGCAGGAGAGGGGCGCCGGCGGGGAGGGAGGCCGAGCCGTGCCGCAGCCGGGCGGGCTCGGCTCCCCAGCGGCCCGCCCGACGGGAGCCGCAGCCCGGCGTTTCGAGAAGCCGCCCGCAGTCGGCGCGGCCCGGGCGACAGAACAAAGAGACAACATGGAGGAGATGGGGGAGAGGCGCGGCAGCCGGGAGGCCAGCGGGGCGAGGGGCCAGGGCGGGGGGCGCGGGCGAGCAGCACTCACAGGAATATGGTTACTCATTGAAGACTGTAGCCTGATCATACAGCCGGGGTGCGGGCGCCACCGCCGGGGGCAGGAGGAGCAGAACCAGGAGGAGGAAGAGGAGGAGGCGCTGGAGGCCGCGGAGCTGCCGGCGGGGGTTCGGCGGCGGCGCGGGGAAGGACCATACAGCGGCTGCGACGGGCGGGCGGCTCTGCGGGCGGCGCCGGGCGGACGCGGCTGCACCAGGAGCGACACTCGGCGCCGCCTCCCGCACGAGCGTCCCGGCCCGCCCCTCGCGCGCGTCACAGACGAGCGTCGCGCTCGCCCAATCAACGGCGCCATCGGCGCGTCTGGGGCGGGCGCGAGGCCGCGGGGGGCGGGGCGGAGGCGGGGCGGGCGGGCGCGAGAGGCGGAGGCGGCCGGCGGGAACCGGTTGGTGAATGGGGCCGGCACAGGGAGCGCTCCTTGGGGCCGCGCCGGGACACCCCGCGCGCCCCGCCCCGCCCGCTCGCGCCGGTGCCGGCGGCTTCGCCGGGGAGCCCCTGGCGCGAGCCCCGGCTCCCGCGGGACGCAGAGTTCCAGAGCCTTCCCCGCGCCGCCGGTGCGGGCCGGCCGGCTGGCGCCCTGCAGCCCTGTGCCCGCCTGGCGGGAGAGCCGCTCCCGCATGGGCCGTAGGACGCGGGGTGGCGTGGCGTGGCGTGGCGTGGCGTGGCGTGGCGTGGCGCAGCGCCGGCCCCGCGTGGGGCTAATCCCTCGGCCCCTTCCCCCGTGGGCTGCAAAACAGCTCTGGCGAGTTTAATACCGACAGGAAGCTCTTAGAGCGTTCTGCCCGCAGATTACCCCGTGTCTTTTAAGTCGAGATGGAAACAGCGATTGTAGTGCTGCAGACGGGAGCTCAGCCCAGTAGGCCCGCGGCGGTGTGAGAGACAACAGCGCTCGCTCGGCCTCGTGCTCCCTCTCGCTCCTGGGAAAGCGGCACCCGGGGGTTCCGAAAGGCAGACTTGGACGGGCGGGGTGCAGCCGGCGGTGGGAAGCGCCGCTGCTGTCGCTGCCGCGCCTCGGGGATAGCGGCGTGGCCAGCAGTCCCTGGCTGGACCCTGGCAACCCGGGAAACACCTCGATGTGGGTCACTGSCAGCCTTGTGAAATAACAGCCTATTTTTAGCTTGGGGTCGTTTGAAAATGTTCTAGTTGTATTTAACTAGTTGAGTCTTTCTTCTGCGCGATATTTTATTGCTGCTTTACAGATTATAAGAGCTTGCAGAAGTTTTGTTTTTATATAAAAAATAAACAGCCCCAGTCTGAGTCTCCTCAAGTTACTATTGCCCTGTACAAAGGCATGGCTGGTTTGTGATTCTGCCCAAATGTCCTGGGTTTGTAGAACCTGCATAAGCCGTGGCTCGTCCCGAGGAGGTTTTCATGGTATCTGACACGTGAGAGATGTGCTATTCAGAGCATGTTTATGCCATCTTTCACTGCACCTGGCTTCAGGAAGCCATGAGCTAATCTAACCAGGAGCCATGTCTCTGCTAGGATAATGTACTTAGCTTCTGCGGGCTATAAATAGACCTGGGCTGTATTTATTTACATTGTGTCAGTATTTACTGACTTAGAGCACGTGTCTGGTGAACTCGCAGCTACTTCCACTTCTCGATATAAAACTTCTTGAAAACATGCTCAGAATGCTATAAAATAAGATCCCAAGGTGAATGGGTGCTTGGAATATTGTTTACTTTTTGATGGTTGCAATGATAGGAAGGTTTTGGGAATAAAGAAATAAAGTCAACATAACTTCTACCATTAGTAAAGTTTCAGGAATTTGCTCTGAATCACAGAGTCAGTGATTAAACAACTCTTTACCTGCTTTAATCCATGCTGTTGGGTTTTTGTGTTTGGGTTTTTTCTCCAACAATGCAAGGTTTTGTTTACTGCTTCATTACACAATAAACAGATCAGGATTTTAAAATCAAATTACTTTCTGCTGCAACAACCTTTGAGTGCTCTAGCACAGTAGTTTACACTGAAAATAAGTCTGGCAGTTTCTCTGAAATTATACATCCGAAGACAAAAGGATTTAGCTCTGAAAGCTTCTGGTCTAAAAGGATTTTTTCTTCTTGAGTAAAGAATGCCTGGATCATTTTAAGAATATATTAATAATTTTGATTATATTGATCCTATCTGATCCCCCTAGTTGTGATTAATTTTGTCATACTAGTTGTCACTTAATATGCAGTTCCTGAATTTTATGATCTGAGATGGCAAGAGATGCTTGGAGACTGCAATAGTCTCCTATTTCATATAATAAAGGGCAGAATCAGAGGTATGTGTAGGAGAGAGTGGATAGTAGTAACAAGTGGATAGTTACAAGGTGCCAGTTAATGAACTGATGAAACAAAGCAGGTTTAGGGAACAGAAAGAGACGATACTCCAAAGGAACTTTAAATATAAGAAAGAAATAAATGCTTGAAAAGAGAAATCTGAGGGGTATAATCAGAAGAGGCTGATACTACCAGTATGAGAAGCAAAGATGTGATCGTGACCCTCTTGTGGTATTAGGAAGATTAATACAAGTTTTATGATAAGAGGCTATAAGGAAAAAGCTTTAATACATTTTTGAAGCAGTGGGAATGAAAAACAAAATGTGGGTATGGACTGAATGTCCTTACCTTGCTGACTATTCTCAAGAGGTTTTGAAAGTTTTAATAGGCAGTTGTGCAGTAAAACAGTCAATTTAAAGAATACCAAAGTTTCAGAAATCCAAATATRCTTTATGATTATTTTCTCCTAAGAATAGTGAATAGTGAAAAAAATTCCTATTCACACTCTTTATGTAAAAGTGTAAATGTTTTATATGCTTTGCTAGCCATTTTTGTAAAGAAGAGAAAGCTTAGCATAATCAGGGAAAAGATTTTTACTTCTGTCATCTTCGTCAACCTTTCTGTACTTATAAAAGTTCCATTATACTTTTTTTTTAGTCAGAGGGACCAGAACAGGAAGTAGTTTTCAACGTGCAGTCACACCAAGACCATGTATTGCTTTGAAGTGGTTTTAATTCATTACTACTATGTATGTTGTTTTTTGAGAATGCTACTTCTATGGGATTCATGGAAGTTAAACTTTAAAACAGTACTCTTATATTTTAAATCTATATCTTGTATAACAACTTAGAAAAATATTACTCAAAGACTAAATAAAATTTCTGGTTATTAATACCCTTGTCTTTTGGAGACACTTAGCTTCTTCAGTCCCTCTAAAAATCAGTCAGTTGCTCCTAATGTTTGTCTGGGTCTTCTGTAACATAACATTGGGGCAAAAACCCACAGACAATTTTTTACTGGAAAGAAATATGAGAATCTGAATTTATTCAGTTTGACATAGTTTCACTGTGCCTATATGGACTAATCCTATTTTAAATGTTAGTATAATTGGGGATTTTATATAGTTCTTGATGTCATGTCTATTACTTGTCAGTATGTATAGAACTAATGTATACACTTAAAAGTTCTACTGGTTAGATCTTTGATCTGCTGATATTTACTGTAGCCTTTTGTGTAGAGGTTTCTGAAGGTAGTGGTAATGCCTATGTCATGCCAATCTGTAAAAAATGTGAAGTGAGTTGGCTATCACTGGGTTAGACTGTCATCTAATAGAAAACTCATACATGACTAAGCAGATTAAAACAAAAAATAATTAAAGGAAAGGAATGTAAGTAATGCAAATCAATGTAGTTCAAGGGAAAATAGCTAGTGCCAAGAAAGCTGACTTAATGCTTTGATAAGATTACAAGATTGGCATAAAAAGTAACTGCATAGCTGTAGCACTAAATGTTCATGTTTTCAAACATTTTACCAAAGGAGTGTAATCAAAGATCAGTCTAAAAAACAAGTGTGACTGATGCAGAGACTGATGAATAGCAAGTAACAACGATGCCAGCATAGTTCTTCAGAGTAATATAGGCTGTTTAGTAACTTTTATTCTCTCAAAAATGCTGTTTAGTACTGGCATTTGCAAAGTCCTACACCTAGAACAAGGAACACAAGATTTCTATGTTTTCCAGAATACTTCTGTTACTCTTAAAGGAATATAGGGATGATAATAGACAAGTCAATATGAACTTCCAGGGCAGTGCTTTGGTAATGATAAGAATGATCATTCTGTTATCCTTAGATATCTAATGTAAAATTGTGAGGAATAGAGGGATTTTTTTTTTAATTGCATCAATACTAATGAATTACCATGTGCAAATCTTACAGACCTTATTTGATTTTCTGATACCCATAAAATCCCAACCAATTCATCTGGAGCCTGTGTGTGGCATTTTTCATGTGCCCTGTCACCTACTTCGTTGTTCATATTTACTGTTCCACCCCTTAGCCCTTTTTCACCTCCCTCTTCAGATTAGGTTTGGTGCTGTGGGGTCTCTTGGATTCTGTGGTCTTCTGGTGAACAGGATAATGGAGTGGAAGGGGCTGCAGGGCAGTGTCAATTTGTGTTTGAGTGGTAAGTCCACAGCCATGTCACAGAAGAGAAAGTGATATATTTTTGAGAATGCAAATTTGCAGTAAATGTTCAGAGACTGGAAACAGTGAGGAGAACTCTTCCTGTTTAGCTCAAAACGTAGATGCAATGATATCTCACAAGGTGAAGTTTCTTAATTTGAAGAGTAAGGTGGATTGGTTTGTAAATGTATGACAAATTCACTTGGTCTGAAGTTACTGAAGATGCAAGTTACTGGCTTCAGTACAGGAATTACTGGGTGAAATTTCATATGCTGTGRTGCACAGGATCACTTATTCTCCCCTCTGGCATGTTTTCCTCTTTATTTTTTGACGCATGTCTGTGGGGGTGGCCAGTCGGGGATCTGATGGCTCGACCTGGATACAGCAACCTTCCCAGAGAGAGGTCCTGCAAGAGAGAACTTTCTAGGAGTCTTAGGCAGTTCTTCAGCCACAGGGTAACCTCAGCAAGGGRCAGGCAGCTCAGTTTTTAGCAATGATTTCAGCTCTGCCTTGTGAGGTGTACCCAGGCCAACACAGGCACAAGGAGACAGGAGCACTGTGTGGTTGTTCTGCAGGGGTAGCCTCTATTCCAGCACCCTGCAAAGGATGCCAGTGACAGCAGCTCCCTCCTGAACAGGGCAGAAGCTGGGGGTTTTATGGGGAAAAGTGGGGGTGGTACAAAGGGGGAAAAACCAATCAGTCCCAAAAAATCTACCTGGGGTTCCAACGAATGCCGGGAACTCACCGTGACAAAGGAGGATTTCTCAATCCGTGAGAGTTTGAGATCTTGTCAGAGCCCATTCAAGGGATACCTCTCTCCAAGGGAGAGGGCTGGCATGCCCATCAGTCTCCACAGATGTCTTCAGTCAAAATCTTTTTTCAAGCTTCTTTCTTTTCTTCAGTTCCTTGAAAAGTCTCATGATTGTTAAACATTAGTTAATTTCTCTCCTATGTCCCCAGTTTCGGGCAATAGCACCATCAGGACGCGGTTCTGTTTCAGTGGTCTCGAGCACACATGGAGCCCTCTACTGCTGGCAAATAGCATCTAAGGAGCACTGTGAGACTGGGGACACTGACCTGTGCTAGAGGGGAACCTTTCTGATGTGGAAATTTCTGTGCTGATGTGCTAGAAGAGGGATACAGGATTTTTACTAGGAAATCTATTTGTGGTGCTCTAGCACACTATCAAAACTGAAAGACTTTGCAGTGGATTCTTCATATTTGTTCAGCATCCTTGGCTTTTTATCTTTATAAAAAATACTATACTGTGAATTCATTATGAGGATTTAACACAGACCTTTTCACCATTCATGGAAATGAGCACTTCATATACAAAGTTGGGTATGCTAAAGGTTTCTGGTTTCATGATCTTGGGCTAGATCTTGTCTATATGCTTTTGTGATAATTATTTTCCTTTTTCAGCTCCAAAACTAGTTTCTGTATTTTGAAAAGAAGATCCTTTTAGTTTCTTTCTGGAACCCTGGTTAAATGCGTTGGCCCTGGACTGGTCAGAGGAATTAGAACACTACTACTGAGACTTCACAAATGCAACCAATGTGAAGCCCTTTTTCAGTGGTTTTTTGGAAACATTTGTTGAATTTCTCATATTGCTTCTGTCTGTTCAATAAAAGAATTGTCTCCATAATACCCAGTTTGTATTAAAACTGTGAAGATGTGATAAAGAAGGATTTTTCATGACTGAAGAAATGATGATCTTTTATAGGCATGTGCTGTAATAGTCACTTGGCAAGTTTAACATTATTGGCCCTTAGGCAACATGTAATCTGAGTAGTTGGTACTTAAGTATTACAGGAGTAATTATAAAGATGAATAATTTCAGAAAATATTTGCAGAATATTGCTTACAGGTAAGTTTTCTGTTGTTAGGCTCTTTTACAACAAATCTGCTAGTTTATTCCTATTGAAGTAAAAGCCTCTACACTAGGAAAACGAGTTTTTTGGTTTAATTAGGTTTTCTCCTTTTTCGAACAGTCCAATGGCTTGACATTCTGGATATATCACAGCATTTATCTCAGGAAGCTGTTTGAGCTGACAGCCAGGGAATATTTTCTCAAGTACGTTAGTGGCAAATCCTAGCCCTGCCACAGGGGTGACGAACAGGGCCTTAAGTGCTAACAGTGCTTTCCATATTTACTATTGCTTTTTAGGAAATTTTGGTGTAAGGATCCTATGCAGCTGCTGTTAAAATACTTCATTTTTGTGTGTTACAGTTTTTCAACAATGCTACCCATGAAAACTGCCAAACTGGTACTCTTAATAGTAATATAAAATATGTTCATGGCAATTACAAGGGCATACAGCAATTATAAGGACTGGTAATTTTTCCTTTTTAAAAAGTTTCTTTGGATAAGTGTGAAAATTCATTTATGTTTTTGTTTCTAAAATGTAAACCACATATTTTATTGCCTTGCATTATTAGTGCTGCAGCCAGAAGTAAACTGCAATCTCTTTGCTCAGTCTGTTCAGATTACTTCAGCTATCAGTCACTTACTGCCTGTTCAGCATCCTCTTCACACTGCTCCTGATTTTTTCCCCTCTGTTGCTAGGGAGGAATGCTCATTGATTTTTCTGTGGGTTTTGTTGTTGTTGTCGTTTTGTGCAGCAAAATAACAATTTATTGAGACAGGAAAATTTTGCACATCCACTTGTATAACTCACTATATTCTTTTGTTAGCTGATATGCTCTCACTAGACTGTCACTAGACTCAAAGTTTATYTTATCATTTACTGTTGGAATCCCATTATTGTTAAAAATCATTGCCTTTCATTTTATTTATGAGAATTTAATTAAAAATTGAAAAATAGAAGCTAAGGTTGGTAATGGAAGCTCTATTGCAATTCTATTCCATGCTCAAATATGACCTTATACTATTAAATGACAAAATTATTATACAAGAAGGAAATTTAGAACATGTCATAGAAAATATATTTTTTCTTGGTATCTATACATGTCCTTTTATTGTTTCTTTGATTAGTAGTAGCCTCTGCAGCTATTCCCTATCTGTGTTTAAATGTTCCCATTGTAGAACATTTCTCTTTTGTATATAATTATAATTGTCAGTGTATTAGAAGAGAGATATACCTGTGTTCAATTTAACAGGACRAGCAAATCCCTTGGAAACCAAAATATGTGTAATCTTATGATCTAAAGATCACAAACAAGGGAGATTAACTAGTATTAATCTAAACAAAGAAAATTGCATGTGTATAAAAATCAAGATGGAAGCTGTAAACTGTAAGGAAAAGATAAGTAATTCTCTACGTGTCCTAAAAAATGTAGTGGCTTTTGTATTTGGATTTAAACAAGAAAGCATCTGAGAACTGTCAGCCTCCGTGATCTAGTGCTGGAATTCTTTTGGATCCCTAACTTCTTTTGCCTTTTGCTTGAGTAAACTGGTTTAGCGGATCAAAAATATGCTAAGTCTTTGTAATAAAAAAAAAGACTTTTGTTTTGTCTTAGAGCAGGTACACTGTGTCAGGCTACCAATAAATATGTACTTTTTGTGACATAGATGACATTCCAATGGTACTCCTGGTCTCAGGCTATTTTGCTTCCAATCTGCCAGATGAACTCTGCACCAGCCTTTCTATCTGTGTGATTATGTTGGTTTTTTTCCCAGGGCTCACACAGTCAGAATATTACTTCAGTCAGCAGACTGTTGGTCAAAATAATACAYACCAAACTAATGGTAGGGAGCTGTACCCCACTGAAAATGTAATTGAATACACTGTAGTTTTATTGTACAAATTTCTTTATGCAGAACTGCCTCTTTTGTGCCCCTAGTGCCCTTTTTAAAATTTTCAAACTAGTATTCTTGAACCTGCCATCAAGCCCAAAACTGTATATTCCTGTCTAATGTTCTTGCAGTTCAAATACCCATATGTGCTCTCAGAACTACCAGCTGTAGGCAAATGCATTTCAGCAATAATCCTGGTCTCTGAAACTATTACTTTCAACATGTTTCTGATGCCACATGGATAATTTTTTTTTAATGATGAGAGTTAGCATCTCCACACCAAGAAAAGTGGGTCACATTTTTTTCTACATCTGCTTAGATACAAAATTCAGGAGCCTCTGCAACTATTCCCTATCTGTGTTTAAATGTTCTCATTGTAGAATTGCGCCATTCCTGCTTGAAACAGCAGTATACTTGGGGACAGAGTAACAATTCCAGCAGTTTCTATGACTGCTCATTTTGTCATGAAAATATTATGGTCCAAAAGACATGGAACGTCACATGGATGTCTGCATCATAACATAAACAGAATGGGAAGCATGTTTAATATGTCTGTGATGCAAGTGGGGACTAGTCAGAGCTCTAGGGRCCAGAAGTATCTCAGGTGTATGTGGTGGCAAGCTAAAATAACTACTGTCCTTAGAGCCATAAAGGAAAAATAATCTGATTGCTTTGTTCCTAGAGACACCACTCAGAAGGGCACTATGTAAACTGGGAAATATCACCATAACCATTGGAGTAAGCAAGTGGACCATTGTGTATTCAGGATGTACTTGGTTTATGGAAGTGTAGATAATTGGTGATAGTTTGGTTTAAGGTTGCCTGAGTAGATGTGAAAATACTCTGTCCTGTGACACACCCCACTGTGGATAATTGTATGTAGTGAAACTCATGTCCTTGAGGCTGGCCTTTGGATGGGAGGAAAAAGGAGTAGACAGACATGGAGCTAAGTGCTTAGTCTCACTAAACAGGCCTTAACAAGTGTTTCAGATTAACAATATTTGCAACAATAGAAAAAAGTGAGGGAGCTTCAAGCTGCCAGTAGAGCGAATATTTTYTGCATATTCTTTGTCACGTATGGAAACATTTCAAATATCAAAAGAAACGATGCAGAGGCCTTCTAGTTACTGGAAGAAAATTCTTAGGATGCAAACAAGATTAATGTAAAACTGATAATTTTTTCTGCAGTACTTTAGGGTAACTAATGATGCTTCGAAGCAGACTCTCAAATTTTCACAACATAAAATATATTTTRAAAGAAACCAGACCCCAAAATTTACTGACATCTTTCTTGTAGCTTGTAATTTTATTAGAAATGCCAGTATTTAAATAAACTCCATTGCTGAAAACAGAATAAAATTTCAATAGACAGTTCAAGATCTAATTTTACTTAGTCATTTTCCAGGAAGGAAGAAGCAGTCTGGAGACATTTTCAAATGTCTAAGCAATGAGCTTTATAGACACTATTCCTAAAGATTAACACTACAAACTTTGGAGACAACCTCTGGAAACAAGCTCATTATGCTGCTCAGTGGATGCTCTGCTGCCTTTGTTGTAAAGCTCAGAAGGCAGCTCTCATCCCTACATCCTCTGAAGCCTCTCATCCTGTTAGTGATCCAGTAAGCCTCGACTTGAACAGAAGCTCTCAGAACCAAGCACTGCTTGTACAAGATAAGGGCTACCAATTTCTCTCCAAATTGAATAAAATACATTGCAAGGTAATGCAGRAACCTTGACTTTTTTTTCTTAAGGTACATTAGGACTAAAACTGATCATAAATTCTTTTCCACTGTTCATATTTTGGGGCTTTTTTCCAATACTATTTCCCAATTTCTGTGAAATTTCACCATCCTTATTTAGGGAAGAACAAGATCCTGTTTAGTCTTCTTTCAGTAAATAGCCTGATTAAGTCAGATTTTACTCTGCTTTATTCAGGCACAATCTAACATATTATATTAGTTTTGGAAATAAATACCTCACATCTCTGATCAAACAAAAAGTATATTTTGCCTTTGGAAGTTGCCCTTTAGTTTAAAAGATAACTTTTTTAAATTATCTATATGATTTCAGAGCAGAAGTCATGTTTTCTGAGGGAATAGTTGCTTGGGGAAGCTCAGCTTTAGACAGTTCCAGCATAAGGGAATTCACACTGTTAATTACACATTACAGATTCCTGTTCAAAACATGAGAAGGACTAGGAAACTAAAAATGGAATCAGTAGGAGTCAGCATGGCTCACTGAAAAATACAGCAGACAAAAACCATAGTGGAGAGAAATAAAACTTGAATTAGCTTGGCCAACTYTTAGAGGATGAAGCTGACTTTCTTTAGCCAGGCTGCAGTCAAAAGGAGGGAAAAAATAGGCAAACATGGGGATAAAATTCTTGAATAGAAACACAAAATTAATTTTTTTTTTTTTTTAAAAGGCATTTTTAGAAGATACTATGATTTCTAAGAAAACATTTTTAAAAATACTGAATAGTTACACAAAAAGGGAACAGATATCAATACAGCCTGCAGGTAAAAAAATTCTCAGCAAAGTAAATGACTGCTCCTGTCAGTTGATAAACACTTTTCAGCCTAACACTATGAGGATAACAGTGCTTTAACAAAATTAATTTTTAAAGTTACCTATTTGTCCATCATAGTAATGGGAAAAGGGGTCCTAAAGGTTCCTGCTTACAAATTTCTTGTTCACATSCTGCTTTACTCAAATCCATTCATTCTCTAGAAACTAAAGCAGCATRCATTCTTCACTGATACAATTATGAATTATCTTAACTGCTTTTGTGTACTACTTTCTCTACTTGCAGTACAAGTTCTGTATTTTTAAGGATTTTCACTTTCTTTGTGTTTGGTAACACTTCCTTCTGCTTTATGTCTGCTGGCATTATAGGTGCCAGCAATATTGTTTTATTTCTCTTCTTTGCCCCAAGACTGCATATTTATTTTATATTTATTGCTGTCATCTTAAGCCTGTGTCTTGTGCACCCAGATATCTCAATCTTCTTTGGAACATTCTTCAAGGATTACAGACTTCAGCCTCAGAAAATGTATTACTCTATTTCCCCCTGCTGAATTATCAGGACTACAGTTTTACATTTAGTATTAGGGATAAGTTGGTCTTCTCCCTCATGCTCTATATTTCTCCTRTACTGCTTTTACAAAATTCCCCTGACCTGACCTGTCCTTTCCAGTTTCCATATTTGTATCCTTATGGGCTCTCTTCTGTCATATAATTTAGGAAAAACTGATGTAAAATATCTTCAAAGTAACTGTCATTGCCTTAAGAGACTGACTTACCCGGAAACTCATTAATCTCCATAATATAAGTTACAATGAAAATCAGGAAACCAAATGAAAAAATATCCTAATCAGAAGTAAATTTATTAATTGGTATTTACACAGATTCAGACATTTAACTAAAGCTACATAAAAGTAATTTCCCTTCAAGTGGAAAAACAGACTAACTAGTGTTGGGCTGCACCTCATGTAGAAACCTACCATAGTAGGAGACATTCAGTTTCCTTTTGCTACCATGAGTTAGGTGTCAAATCTGAGAGAGTGGTCTAGGCTTTTCCTGTAATTCAGAGAGCAAGAGAAGTCCTCCTAGAGGCTGATAAATCCTGTTCTGGCATAAGTATTAAAGATGGGATAAATTGTTTTTCAGCAGTATTTATCATGACTGTAGAAAAAGAATGAGCAATTARAGTAAGCACCTATATTTCAAACTGRTCACATGAGGTAACCTGAATCTTACCAGTCTACAGTGGCATGAATTCTCCTTACCAATGGCTCTAATAAATCACCTATCCAAAAAAAGTACCCCATCATTGTCTAAAACCATGCTGTGTCCRGCTCAGTTCCGAGCAGTATCTGTTCCTACACTCTGACTGATGGTTTGAGTTGTCCTATGTAATAGTATAATTTTTTTGTTATCTTTTCCGTGAGAAGATTTAGAAACCACAAAAAACAGAATCCACCATACGTTCATTTCATTTTTTACAACACTAAAAGATTTTTTTGACCTAAAATGATTTGTGTACTTCTAATGAAAGAAAAAAAAACAAAAATAACCAAGGGCCTCATATTGTTTCCAAATACAACTATGTCCCTGTATTGGCCTAAAACTGCAGGGTCAGCATACTTGATAGGAGTGCAAGACCTTAGGTTTAATCCTCTCATCCTTCTTCTGAGATCGGAGTCTGCATCTCTCAGAAGACTCCCTTATTTCTCAGACTGCGCCATGTCTTCAGTACATAATGAGTGACTAGAGCTTCTCCAACAAGATGTAAAAACCTTTGCTGAAATACACATGCCAACCTGTTAGTGAATTGTCTACCTTTCTACTCTTTTGGCCTTTGGCTCACTGATTGATTATGTTTTATAATTATAAAGGAGCAGTACCATCAGTGGTCYGGTACACCAACTGCCCCATCACAARTGCTGCTCTGAATTCTAGTAGCCAGWCTTCTTATCCTGAGTAGGAAGTTGCATCAGTTTAT
Organism: Cardinalis cardinalis; assembly: GCA_014549065.1. Classification (NCBI taxonomy): domain Eukaryota; kingdom Metazoa; phylum Chordata; class Aves; order Passeriformes; family Cardinalidae; genus Cardinalis; species Cardinalis cardinalis. The sequence continues at coordinate 8,901,379 of JACDOX010000004.1, read as the reverse complement.
GGATAATGATTTACACCGAAGTCTCAAACATTGCAGGAAAAGTGCATTAATAACTAGTAATTTATTTCTAATATCTGGATTTAAAAAGGCAAGGACGTCTAATATATTTCAAACATATTTTAAACAATCTGGCATAATATAAGACTGAACACTAAAAGGCTAGCAATCAAATGAATATCAATTTAGAAGGGACAAAACCCTCAACTGTAGGGTTAATGAAGTTCTGTGCTGTGAATTTGCTTGACTTGAACTATAGACATAATGTTAGTGTGAAACAAAAAGGAATTTGGATTCTGTTTACTGCCTTCTGTTGGGGGCGTTCAGCCAGATTGAATCTTTTTTTTCCTCTGCGTATCTAAAAGCTTCAAGAGCACAGTCCTCAAACATGCTTGTAAAAATATGATTTCAACCATACACAGTGTTGAAATTAAAGAATTCAGGTATGATTTTGGACAAAGAGTGTACATTTGTCAGGCCTTTTAACGTGAAATACAGACCTTAGGAAGCACCATTTTCCACACATTTTTATGCCTGTAATAAATTATGTTTGTTGATTATCAAAGTCTGACATCTCCCTGTAATTTGGGAGAGAAGTCCTGTAATCCAAAATTAAGTTTACTTTATGTAAGTAAACAGATTTTCTGCTCACTAGACTAAGTATGTGATAATTCCAGATCTTTGTATTAAGGCCTTTGTAAATTGGAAGTACAATTTTTTTAAAAGTCTGAATTGACTATTAATAGTTAAATAATTGTTTTTATTTACTTTTTGTCAAAGTTTTTCTTCTGAACTAAAGAGTGTAAAGGAAGACTTTGCTAATGCCCAGCTTCCTGTTGGTAGCAATTAGTCATCTGGTTAAAAAACAGAGGCATGCAGCATAAATGCCTTGGTTTTCAGTAAATATTTCCCTAACTTTTAAAGGTTAAAAAAGATCTTTTAATATGCATTTACTACTTTAGTTAAATGTTACTAACATAGTATCTGCAGTACTGTTGTTTATACATGTCAGTATGGCTTATTTTTTCAAATGGTAAGACAGTGATTCACTTTGGTTGATGARCCCAGTGAATTGCAGATTCTTTTTTTGAGGAAATTTTGCCAAGTCATCTTGCAGTTACACTTTTGGTAAACTCTAAACTGAGTAATACTTTGCATTTGTCTGCTTCTTTTTCTTTTTTCTCTTGACCTATCCTCCAATTTATTCAAGCATCCAAATTCTGATTTTGCCTTTCAATCTGCTTGTATAATCTCCAAAGCCTAATATAAAGTATAACTTCAATAAATTAATTTTTTATTTGATAATTTACTTATTCACATTACTAAGTAGAATCTGGTACAAGGAAAATATCTGTGGTTCTATACTCAGTCATCTCTCCCTTTGGACAAAGAACTATTAATTTAAATTAAAAAATAAATAATTGAAATGGTTTCCCAAATGTTTTTGTGCCCATTTTCCTTTAGCTTCATCAAGATATTTTTATGTGATTGCTTTTAATAAAGTCATATGGAAGTATCAAAAAACTTTTTGTAAGTTAATATGTATGATCTTTGCTTGGTTTAGAAGGAGATTAAATTGAATGAAAGCCTGAGATTCTCTAAAAAACTTTTAGGCTATCTCTTAAAGGCATTCATATTGTTTACTTGTTTATTGCAGTATTTTTCTGAGAATTGCAGTTGGCTGACTGGTTTGTAAATTCCTGATTACCTCTAATCCTCCCTTTTAATATTTGGATATTCTTTCTGGAACCTTATTAGAATTCTTAGAATTCTTTCTGGAAACTAATTTACTACCTACAACTAGCACATCAATTAGGAAATTCTCCAGAAAATAGGAAATATATATATATATGAATCTGAAGGCAGATACTAATCTAAGACATTCCCTCCTTTGGCAGAATGTTACCATCAAGACAGTTATGCAGGAACCATGTCATTGCAGTATAGAAGTAAAGGAATAAATACAGCTCCAGCCTACTCTCAAGCAAGGAGTGATGGCTGTGGATCATGAAGGGGCAGGAGTGCCTGTCTGGCATGTTGTCTGGCATGACACACAACATTTCTGGACAGAATGGATTTCAGACATGTCACTATCCTAGGATGTTTTATGGTCTGGGCAGCAGGGTATCACATTGTGTTGTCATTCTTAGTCACTTACATACTGCTATGTGCTATATATGTCATGTGGTTGCCAAACCCTCAGTTTTGAAAGCTGCTCCTGGGACCAGCTGTTTGAATATTTTTATTGGGTCTCTTTTCAGATCTTCTTTAAATAGAGGGTGCATTGTGGTTTTAGGCTAAGGGTGTCCACTTGAAAATACCAGGGACAGGGAGGGCACAGGAGCAAACTATTGGAAAAACAGGTGCTGTTCAGTCTTAAGAGCAGACCTGGTTGAACTTCTGGGAGAAGAACTGTCTGACTAGAGGCTTACTGGATTTTTGCAAGGTCAATAGCATCTCTGTGAAAAAATAAAAGCAAAGGAGTGCATGTGTAGGGCAGTACATGTTTCCCCCTTACAAAGAGAAATTTACCACTTTAAAAGTTCCCAATGCTCTGAAGACACTGACTGGCAGAAGTCCAGCATTTCTCTATTGGAATTTTTAATATCATTGCTTCCTATACAAATTGCTCTTTGTCCCACAAGTCTTGGCCAGACAAAGTCCAATTTGACAACTCCCTTCCTCAGGCAGCCCAGACAACATGGGCTGTGTGCCAGTGCCTGTGACTGGTAGGTCCTTTTTGTACTCCTGCTGCCACTGGGGCCATTGGGTACCTCCTAATTGCTGGAGTGACAATATGTACTCCTTTGCCTTCATCCCACCAAACATTCACTTCCTGTCACTGTGCCAGCCAGAAATGTTGCCTGAAGAATCATGAAGGAGTGGTAGTATGGAGAACAAATAAGGAAAATTATTTTTAATTTCAACTGGTCTATGATCAGCTTATATTAATGGCCACCGATTTAATGACACAAAATCCTGTAGGAAAGGGAAAGGACATAGTTCATTTATAAAGCACACAGGACACTGAAGTGCTTTGACTCTGGTCATTGCAGCAGTACAAACAGCAATTAGACCCCAGGAAAAAAGTAGGTTGTTTCCAACTGCTGGCTCTTTTCATGTTGTTTGCAACCTGTTTTTGCCCAACGCACCACAGCTATTTATAAACTGCAAGTGGGAGCTGAGAATAGGAAGAGCTTTGTGTTTATGGGATGACAGTGTCAGGAGAGCAATACTTCAGCTAAATTGGGATGGCCTCTACAGACTCTTGTTTCTATGATTGTAATGCTGCTGGTATTTTGGGGACTGAAGTCTCACAGACACAGGCTCAGCTTCATGTAATTTATGTCTTCTTAAATATAAAAATAAACAAAGTTATGTTGAAAAGCTGTGAAACTATGCTTGTTTTTTTTTTTTTTCCAAGATGAGTAAAGCTTTTTGGCCTCTAATTTTAACTCTATGAAATTAGTTGATAGGCCATTTACCAGAGAGAGCCAGAAGGTGGTTGTTACAATACTGAGTTATTTTAAGAAGAGGGGAGAGACATGGATGAGATGGTTAGATTCATTAAGGGAAAAAAAAACCAGGTCTTCCAAAAAATTTGGAAAAAAATTTCTACTGCACTGGTAGAAAATTCTGTGCAGTTCTAGCAGGTCTGCATGAGCTTGCAAATGACCATTTCAGATATTATTTTTCTGTTTCTCCTTTCTTTTATTGTAGCTTAAAAAAGACACKGCACAAAGGAGTGGAGAATCTAAATTTTCCAGTCTTATTTGCTCTTTGCAAAGGGAGATACCATTCCAAAACTTCATAGAAGAAAATTCTTAGAAAAATCTTCCCAGCCTATTTGCCACTGAGAGCTACAGTGTTTGGCTTGGAGCAATTTGGCCTGGAATTATTTCCTGGCAAATACTGACTTGAAAGAAGAAGAAGAAAAAAGCTTTTTTCATGGATGAACTGGGATAAAATGCTGTAGAAATAGTTGACAGAAGCAGATTGACTTAGCACCAGTTTGAGCTCCTACCAAACTATTAGATTCTATTACTAGAACAGACAACTGCAGCACACTTTTGCTAAAAAGACGTTTCAGAACAGTATTTAAAAGATATAATTTTATGTTTTCTACAGAAAAAGCTTTTTGATTCAGTGAAACCTCTTTACATTTGGCACAATAATTTCTCTCATTTGAACATAGCAACAAAATAACATTACAACCTGTTTTTTTCCCTTCTTAAAATTATGGAAAAAGTTGTTTGCAGTTTTGATTTGCAAATTTTTTGAATTGGAATTAAAATCAATGCATTACTGCTCAGTTCATGATTAAAATACTTTTTAAACCTATGTTTATATTGATTTAACACAAGTGTCTTCGGAAGCACTGAGGAGTGAGTCAGCACCAGACTAATTACTGTTTTTATCTCTTCCATGGTTATGACTGGGAAAATGTAGTTAAGAAAATGATTGCTTCTCAACTTCTGCAAAATGCCTTTTAAGATTAATGCAACTTATGCAGTACTTGTAAAATGTAAAACAAATACTGGAAACTCCCTATTAATAATTGACAATCACCTTTTGTCACTGTCTAGTGATTTGGAGACGTGAGATGAGAAAGACAAAGAGAGATTCAATTCAGCTGCACAGATTGCCAAGAGAAATAATGGAAAAGTAGCATAAAAACATGAAGTTAAAAAAAAAGTGGGTAAACTTCCTTTTTGATATCCATGAGGATTAAGTAAACTTCTACTCTCATATAACTACAAAATAAGCTAATGATGTTGCTATCTGCTAAATTATACCAATTAACAAATATTGATATTCACAAAGAGCTGGTTTTGTTATAATATATATTTAAATAAATATTTTTTTAATATTGCTAATATTGCATTCATAGAGGAATAGGCTAGATTAACTAGTAATTTAGCAAACTTCCTTATTGAGAATTTTTTAATCCATGAGATTGTACTAGAAGAAACAACTGTTTATGTGTGTAAAAATGTTGTGTTGAAACTAACCTTTCTTCTTTGGTAAAAGGAAATCGAGTCACTTATTTAACATTCTAAAGCTACAAAAGCAGAGAGTATTSTAAAAGCTCAGCAATTTTTTGCATGCATTTATATTTACCTGCTTAAATGCTAATGTAGGTGAGCAATCTGTAGCAAACACCTCCTAAAACTTTGTTAGTGGCTGGAAAAGCCTAGAATCTAACTATAACTGCTCTTTCAACCCAATGTCCATAATCAAAGGAAAGTCTTAGTACTGGCCTTTGGGACAGTGAAGTGAAGTACTGACAGCTTGTGAACTTGCCCAAGTTAACTTAAAGTTATCTTTCACATACCAGTGCTTGTGTATGTGTTGTGTTCCTCTTCGTTACTCCTAAGTAAGGTTCTTYATGCCCCTGGATAAGGCTGAATCATTTGTATGCTGAGGGAGAAGAAAATACTGGTCTATTTTAAGACCAGCATAATTTTAAGAAATCATTGAGTAACTGAAAGAGTAGACTATCCATGCTACATCCCTGAATTAATTTTGAAGACTCAAGAGAAACTTTGTGCAATGGAGGTTTTCTCCTGAGGTCAGAGCTTAGTGAGACAGGGCCTTGGAATTTCAGTCGGTAGGATGTAAATAGAAAACTATTATTAAAAAAAAGGAGAAGAATGGGACAGAAACCTCTTAGGGAGTCTGTTTCTGAGGTTCATGTTAGAGGTCCATCCTACAAGCATTTGTTATGCCATGAGCTGAGTTGGTCCAGTGCTGTTTACATTCGTTATCACTTACATGCCTTCTGTTAATCCTGTRCYATATTAAGGGACCTTCTCATTAAATGAAGTCATAAGATGGCAGCTATTTAGAGTTGCAAACATTTTTATGCTTACTTGATGGAATCGTGATTATTATCTAATTTAGATATCAAGTAGAAAAATTTAAAGGAGGAACAGTTTTTGGATATTATTCTGACAAAATGAAACCGTTTGTATCTCTGGAGGAAGGTTTGGAAGAGTACAGGCACATTAGGCGTGATCAAGTCAGATCTGCAACAGCACATTTGGCTGATTGGTATTTATGGGGAATTTATGGAGAACAATGCTGATGGCATGGTCCTGTTACCTTTCAGTGTATTTTTAAAACTCCTTTTGTCTTTTGGGAATTCTGATGGACCACTTAGGAGACAAAATACAACATTATTGTTTTGATGTTTGAAATGTGTGATGCAAACTCTCTTCTGACTGCAATGCAATTGGTTTCTATGTATTTTGTAGGAAAGTTTAAAATATTGGCATTATTGATGTAACATGGAAACCACAATGCAGTGCACAGTCAAATGAACTTTAACTTCTTGCAAGTTTAGGATGTCATGTTTAAAAGCTGGTCTTTTGTTGTGGTGTTTTATTTGTTCCCTAGAAGCTTACTACGTCTAATTAATGCACATACACAYGTATTTCTATGCTATCATAACACCCATAATTTGTGTGACCATTATTATGGATAAATTTGTATCAGGAAAGTAAATCTATTGAAAAAGCCCATCACTTTTATTGTGAAAAAGTTCCAGTGAATAAAACAAGTTCGGTCTGTATCTTGCTCATAATGCATTGCTTAGGACAGTTTCTTTGTACACAGGACTCTATTTCTGTCCAGGATTTTGGGATATTTCTAATGTACAGGATTCATCAAAAGTTTTATCTTCTCTTCATGTGTTTGATCTTTACATTTGCTAAAATATGGATAGTATTCCAGGCTTAACTTTCATATATTACACCAAAGGTTGCAGTTATTCTTTTATATGATTTTCTCTGCATGCTTTTAGTTTGTCTCTAATGTAACACTGAGATAAAGGACTTTTGCTTTGTAAAAGTGATTTGCTATGGTGAACTTCTCCTGTTTCTATTTTAATCTTTTGATCTGGATTTATACTGGCCTCTCTTAGAGAAATTATTTTGTCTAACCTGTTTTTTTTTTTTTCATTAGGATTTAAATGATTGTTTCAGCTAGATCCCTTTTTTTATTTTGTTTGTTTGTTGGGGTTTTTTTTGTGTGTAGGTTTCCTCTTCAGGATTACTTCAGTTTTATTTTTGTTGTGTTGCTGTTCTCTTGGTGACCTACTTGCTGTTATTATGTTGAGACTCAGTCTTTTTGGCTATGCACTTTTTAAAAGGCTGTTTCTAGAAATCTGCCTGCTTGAACAGCATACAAATAAAACAACAGTTCTTCTTCTGACAATGTGCAAAATTTGCCAGAGCATCTATTACTTTTGGTATTTTTCTGTGCTGGCTTTAACTCTGGTATTGAAATGAATCTATAGTTTTCTATCAACTCTAAGATATTCAATACTGCAGTTTCTAGTGTATTACAATTCTAGTTGAAGCATCAAGCTATGACCTCCCCTGAACACTGTTTTTGTAAATCTGACACTTTCTTATGAGGTTAAGCTATTCCTTTATTAATTGAGAGCCCTTGTACAAGTAAGCCATTGACAAAACAAAGTTGAAAATACGTTCCTGCTACTTCCATTCACATTCCTGCAAACTCCATTCACATCTCTGGATTTAACATCAAGGACATACTTCTATGGCTGATTTTAGCTGGCAACAGTTAAAAATGCTATAAAGTCTGAGGCCATGTAGCACAGACAAAAATTTCTAACCTTCAAAGTCAAGTGATGCTAAAACAAATTGGGCAGTAAAAATGTCTTTTAGAGGTGAAATGGCAAGAAATTATAAATTGTTATGTGTTCTGCTGTTCATTTATGTAATTTCATAGCCTGTAGTGATAGTGAATCCTTTCTCCATTAGTGTATTGATAATTTATTTTTCCTGATGGTCACCAGCTGAAAGATTAGGTTGCAGACCAGTAAGGGACATTATCTCTTCAATGTCTCTTTAGCTTACGCCGGAGTTGCAAACATGCAATGCAGATCATACAGTGAGAAAAACTGTAAATGCAAAGTACTCTCAGTAGTGATTAATAACAATTACAAGGAAAAACAATTTCGGCACTCAGAAATAATTCCTTTGGCACTCAGAAATAATTCTATCCAGAGCCTGTAGAACTTGACATTAACTACAGACTTATAGTGCTGCAAAAGCAAAATCCACCATTCTAAAGACTACAGGCATATGCACAAAGATAAAAATGTGAGTAAGGTTGAGAAACCAAGCACTAAAAAGTTTGTAAGTGCCAAAATGAAAAATGCATCTACAGTCTTTATTTGGCATCACAATGCTTATGTGTTATGACACAGAAGCACATATTTAAAATATTACCTAATTCATTACAGCTGACAGTGCATACTATTGAAATTCTTCTGTGAATCATTGCCTTTCTCACAGATTTTTCTATGAGATGTATCACTTGCATCTGGAAGCACCACAAAATGCATTGATTTATTACTTTATGCCATGTGAAACGATGGAATATTTTATCCTTATCTGATGTGAAGGAAGCTGAAGTCTGGAGAGGTTAAGGTCAAAGGGATCCATTTATTTCATGTATCTAACCAAGAAGACTGAGGCTTCATTTTTCAAATAAGGAAGTATTTTTAGTAAGCCATATGTCTAGAGCAAAGGTTCCTCTAACAACTGTTACAGTGTGAGTGCTTAATACTTAAAAAAACAGATTATATGGTTGCAGTTTTCACTTCTTGTCCCAGGCAGAACAGCTGAGACAGCCAGGAAAATGAAAAAAATCTAAATGTGTGTGTTAAGTCATTCACTTTGTGAATATGATGTAGGAACAGGTTACTCATTACTACAAGTCTTGTATAGCTTAAATGTGTTTAGTGAGTATGGAATTTCTGAGGATTTTTACTTCTGTTTCGCAGGTTTCTCTGGGTGTGTGTCAGCGGCACATTAAAGTTTATAATGCAGCCATTTAAGATGGTGTTTCACAGGGACAATGACAGGTTCAGCCTTTAAATGTCCATATCTTGCTCAAGTTCAAAACCATGTCATAAAGTAAGGAAAAGAGGAAGATAGAGTGAGATGGGACTAAAATATTGGCAAGAAAAGACCTCAGATTTTTTTTATTATGTAGAAAACAATCTGGATTTCCTTATTTCCTTCTTGCAAATAACCAAAATATTATTGCTAATTTTTTCTAAAAGCTTTCAGACTCAGCCATATTGTTAGTATGGAAACTGTCATCCTAAACAACTGGTGTTCTTTAAGCGCATTTTAACGGGCAAGTTAAAATTATCTGATCCAAATTCTACTGAAAGTATTGGCTATGGTTATCTCAGACACTTGCTCTCCCTGTAATTCTAGGTCTTCATTCTGCCTCAAATTACATCAGTACAAGTCCAAAATATTTTTATTTCTGCAAAAGAACATCAGTACAAAAGTGATAGCAAATAATAAAAATAATGCCAAATAAAAAAAAATATAATTTCTGAAAACAAGAAATCAGAATTAACCTATGAAGAATGAGGATCACAAAATATCTCTGCTCTCCATTGCATTTGTTTCCTAGTGCTTTTAACTAATTTCTTAGAGAAATTGCAAAATAAGATTCGTGTTACTGAAGCAGTTGCACTGTTGCAAGAGAGGAGTGGTAGCATTCACATTATTTTTCTACATTATAACAAAAACTACTTTCATCAAAATGAAAGTATGTTCAAATATCCAGTTTACTATGGCTGAAATACTTCTCAGATGTGTTGATTTTCAGAAACCTTCAGCAGAATTTAATAGCATGATTAATCTCTGGCAGGGCTTTCTAATTATTACTAGTGATCACACTTGAGTTCTTGAAATTWAAAGGGTTGTTTCAACAGAATTTCATTGGGAAAAAAAATCTACTTTATTTTCACTCTGCWTGAAAATGAAAGTGATCTCAAAAGCTATCAGCAAATGGGATTGTTTTCCATATCATCTCAATAATTACCTTTCCAGGAGAGTTACTAATTCARTAGGTACTGCAGTTCATCTTTATTAGCTGGAGCATGGCTGGGAAATCCACTTCTGTTACACTCCCTCAAGTGTTGTTTAATTACCAATGTGTTTCACATGTCAGCTCTGCTGCTCCTCTTGGGATTCTTCCATCAAGAGAATGCATGTTCTGTCTGTGCTATACTGGCATTTTCTAAAGGCATCCTCCAATTTGCTTGCCCAAGACCCACAGATGATTGAGAAAAACAATACAGGAAGTTTTTCAAACTACTCCACAAGTAGTTTCAAATAAACTGTTCTTTCTTCATTATAAGTTAGAGTAAGGTGAAAATGCCAGTTCAGCCAACTGTTCCATAAAAGTCTGTTTTACTGCCCAGGAGAAGGAGTACTGCTGCTGTGTAGTGATCATGAATGAGGCAAAATTTGGTTGGGAAGAGGGGCTTTCTTCTCTGGATTTCCAAACTCAGTGGCATTCTGGCTCCTTTCTGAATTACATATTGCTGATTTCTCTTTCTCCTTTAAATAACTGTCTGACATGTAGTTATTCTAAACGTGCTTTCAAAGGCTTTAAAATAGAAGATGCAGCATTTAGAAAAAATTTGTTCTTTCCACAAAAAGATATGATTGTCTGCCTCCATTTTACTTTGGGAATTCATTTCAAGGATCATGTGTTCATAATGCTTTGGCATAAAAAATTAAGTGCCCTTCAAATATGCTATGATTTAAGAAATGTCTTGGGTTTAATTAGATGGCTTTATTTATAAGTGCACTATCCTCTGTCTGTCATGTCACACTGGAAATACTGGAACTGAATCCATAACTCTGCTGGACAAATTCTRCTGAAAGTACATGGAATTTACCCTCTGCAATAGCAAAACTATTCCAAATTTGGTAAAATACTGACATCTTCTTCATATTCATACATTTGTCTCTAAAAAAAAAAGATAATGCACTGCTATAGGACCTGTGCAGAAAAAGACTCAAAGGCATTAATTTACTAGTAGAAATTAATAACCACTCTATTTTATTGGAACAAATGCAAAAATTAATCATAAACCAGCTGCTTTTTGGAAAGTAAAAGTTCAGTCATTTGGGGCCTTTATGTGTTTTTATGACAGATTTGCATTTTATATTAATAGTCTTGTTTTTGAAATTATGATATATATCCACAGATATGCATACATGCCTATCCTTCCAGATAGATTTATGTCCATTCATTGTGTACATATAACCAGATGTTTTGATACATATTCTGAAATGCATAACATTGTTTTGTGAACTACATAAACGAAGTGAAATACTGTATGATTCTTTGTCATCAATTTTTAAAATTGTGTGCCACTATTCAACTCTAAAAAGTCCTTCCTTGGATCCTTGTAGTACTTTGTCTCTTAAATATGAATAAAARCCATAAAGAAATAGTATAAGTTAAATTCATATTTTTCTTAAAGAGGGAAAAAAAAAAGGTAAAAGACAAGGTTGTGAAGACATCACYGGGAAAGAGAACAGGAGGAAGAAAAGAAGAGGAATGAGAAATTTTAATCCTGTAAGGCATTGAGTAAAAATAAAGATCTGGGCTAGGTTAAAAGAAGAAAAAAAATGAGAGGAAGTTAAAATCATCTGTCCTGAACTCATTCTGTCAGTCAGAGGTAGGAAATACCACCTTCAGAAATCTGAATGCACTTTATCCATTCACTTGCCAATCACAGAAGAATTTCAGTACGCTGATTACAAAGCGTTACTTACACCATTGTAGGAGTAACTGAGTGAGGATTAGAGAAATAGGAGACTCATTTGAGAATACAATTTCAGGAGGAGGTTAAATGAGATAAAAAATAGAATGAGAAAAATGGAAAAGATAAACTAAATAGGCCAAAATAAGAAAACTAAAAGAAAGGAAAGAGAATCTTGCRGTAAAGTGTTTTCTGTATCAACACAGACTGTCAAGTTTGCTGTTTTCCTGGAACAAATTTTTGTCCAAAATGATGAGTTGATGCCCATGAGTAACAAGTTCTGTCTGCTCTAATTCTTCTTTAGATARTGAAAGTGGTCTTGATACCTGGGAGTCAGGCTGATTGACTCATAGTCATGGCATGACTTGCTTGACCTACCTTACTCCTAGTTGGGAGCATTAAAGTGAGCAACAGACAAACATTTTCAAGTTTGAATGCTCACTTAAGTCCTGAAACTAAAATTAAATCTGAAATAAATAACCAGGATCTGTCTACATTGGTGGAGTTAACACTTCTGAGCAGCTTCCTTCAAAGAAGGTGCTTCTTTTGCTATGTGCATGGTTTCTGAAAATTTACACTTGAAAATGTTGGCTTCATTCCTCAGAATATTTCTGTGCCATCTGTAAATTTTCCACCCTTTTATTTTGCATTGTCCATCTGTTTAGACCAAGCACCTTCTCATAGGTCCTGAACACAGTATGTTATCCTAGAAAGTGAGGCAAGCAACTACTTATGTGTTGGACTCAGAGCTCTGCAATTTTAAGGCATGGATTTTCCCCACAGTCCCTGCAAGGTGTGCAGCTMATGGTTCTCTCCATCATCTGAAGCTGTAATGTCTGATACCAAAAGGTGTTTAATGTAAAAATCTTTCACTCAGGTAGAGGCAACTTCTTCAGCTTTGCAGAGACATAATCCTGCAATTCACGTACCGTGTGAACTTTGCCACTGACCTGCTTCTACCACCTTGCAGGGACTGGATAAATGCATAACACTGCAAAGCTTTCACCTACACTGAAAACAATCTCCTGCAGGATTGCCAAACCAGGCATCTTCTCAGCTATCTTTTCTTAGGSGATCAGTTTAGAGGATGCTTTTATATCATTTCCAATGAATGATACAAAGACTTTTACAGTATGTGGTAGTGGCTATTTTAACTCTCTCATAAAAACAATGTTGGGGGTTTTTCCCACTTATGTGGGTGGCCAAAAAAAAAAAATTGTGATATATCAGGATCTACAGCAGTTTTCCCCCTTTCTGCGAGATCACCTTAGTCAACAGAATATAGGTTAGGGTTAGAAGAGAAAAAGACACATTAGAACAGTTTCAGGTTGTCAAATAATTATTTATTTGTTGAAAAAGAAAAGACAAYGGACCAGTTTTAAACTGGGTTATAAGGGAGTCAGGCTTAGATTTCAGTTTTAGTTTATTTTATATTTTATATTTTTCAATTTGAAAAATAAGATTTTGAGCTTGGAAAAATGGAACAAACCAGAAAAATCAGTTTATGGAGGATAAAAGCTACAATTTAAAAAAATCTATTCCAAAAATCACATTAGGTAGATACTAACCATTAATAGATACTGAGGTCTCAAAACAAAGAATCTCTTCAAACTTTAGGCCAAGGACAATTCTTCTTGAGGATAATTTACATAGTGACTTTTGGCATTTTTGACAAAATTAAATGACAACAGGGTTAGCCAAGTCTGTTACTGTAATCAAGAAAAAAAAGAGTTTCATGTTCTATCACTCATCTTTCATTTTCCATAGATGTTTTTTATATCATACCTCTACTGACAAACATGAAAAAACAATTATCAAAACTTGTGTGTGCATTACACCATGGTCAGGATATATGTGGACTAGGAGAACTCTTTCTGTATCACCTCTAGAGTGCATTTCCCTTGTATTTAGACATCTGCTTCGTGGCTGTAAATGGAAAGAAATAATTATTTACTAAAATTGTGCAGAAAGACCCAACACTATAGCACTATAATCAGCAGAGAAGGTGTAGAATCATAGAATGGTCGGGGTTAGAGGGGACCTTGAAAAGTCATCCAGTTCCAACCCTTCTTCAGTGAGCAGGGACATCTTTAACCAGATTAAGTTGYTCAGAGCTGCACCCATATTCAGCTTTGTCAAAGGGGTATGGATGGAAGGATGCCAAGCTTTTTGGAAAACTCCACAGGTTCTGGCTCCAGTTAAGGGGATGAAAGGAGGTGCCTCTTCAGGAGGAGGCGTTCCCATTCCTCCTGCACTGCCAGCGCAGCATTCTTTCCTTGGCTTCACACCACAGCCACTGTGAGGGAGCAAAGCAGATAGTTCTTCCTGAAGCTCTCTGTAGTGACCCAGATCAAGGCAAACATAAACACAATCAAAATTAAATTTTGAAGGGTCCTTGTGGGTAACAGCAAGAGGAATAATCAGAACTTGAGTACTGGCYGAATGGCAGGTCCCCGAGTGCTGTAATCAGTGGCACAGGGTCTAGTTGGATGCAGTTCTGTGCCGTGTGCTCTGGGATGACCCATTCTGTGATTTTGGATTCATTCTAAAATCAACTATTGTTTAAGATGGGTAAATAAGATTTTGAAAGCAACATTTGGCAAACTACATGACTTGTTAGAATTTGTCTACATACTGARTTGTACGAGATTTAGGACTGTACAATAAACACCACACACAAAGRAACATAGAAATGTAAGCTAAGGTGCAGCACTGGTACAGCAGAAACTGGCTAATAAAACCCCAATGCCTTGATTTCTACATGTACTCACAACTGTATAGTCATAGTGAACTTACAAGCAAGAATGGCACGAAAGACAGAGATTTAATCACGCTCTTTTGAAAATGAGAGTATTTCATTCAGCACTTAAATTATTGGCAGCCAAGTGCAGATGAATTTACTTTATTATTAAGTATGAATGTTGCTATGTGCCTAAACAAAAGATTTCAGATATCACTGTTGTCACCTTTCAAGAACAGGAGTTTACTCTCACTATAAAAAGTAAAATGCAATCTGATCTGTTTCAATGGAAATACCTGAACATTTTTCCATGGCATGTTACCTCTGAAAAATGGAAAATTTATGCGAGCTAAACAGCACATAATTGCTCCAGATACGCTGAATTTCACCTTACATAATCTGTACATTGTTAATCTTTCAGGAAGTATTAACCCAGCCAACATTAACCCTCTTGTGCTAAGCCTAAATAACACCAAAGAACTAGAGCAGTTATGAATATGTCAATTTTTAAATGTGTGAAAAAACTCTACTGCATAAAATGAAACATGAATTCAATAAATACATAATTTTAGCATAATTAAGGATATTTAATGCTGTTACTTGAACAAAGTAATAAAAAATACCAATTGGTCACATTAAAAATGTTGTTTACACTGTAAAATAGAAGGACATTAATAAAAAAAATTGCTAAATTGTGATTTAGAGACATATGCAAAGAAAGATGACATCTAGAATAAGACAGTGATACTGGGCCAGATATTAAGGTCCTTTAAATTAGATTTTTCATATTTAGATGCATATAGAACATGCCTATGGCCCATTATTATCAATGGAAATCTTATCAACAGAGTTGGAGTCAGAAGAACAATTTAGTTCACCTCAGAGCAGACATTAAGGCTATGACCTTACTAGCAAATAAAACAGTTCCACAGCTTAGATACCTGTAGTAGTTAAATTTAGGGGTTTGATGTCATAGTACGGTCACATCCTTTTTCTCCTCAGCTTTGTGGGAAATTTATGGAGAAAACCASTTGCGAGAACTTAGAGAAAATTATTTAAACACCCCTGATTTCAGTCAACCCTAGATTTTCACTCACTCATAYCCACATAAAAGCACAAATGTGTTTGTCCAAGTGGTCTGGCAAGGATTATCTGTGGTTTACAGCAATGGGAAAGGATACGATTGTTGATTCCTCACTATTTCTCTTTTTTTCTTGCTGGTGGTATCAAATGGATTTTTGGAGTGCTGCTCAGTATCATTTCTAAATCAAACATTATTTCAGGGTGATACTTCTGTTTCAGAATTTTATTTCTCTTTTCATAATTCTTAGAAAAGGGGTTGCTCGTTGTATGTTTCCTCATTTGAGGTATCTTTAGGCTTTACAGTCTGCCTTGCTTGTAGAATAACAGGACTGATATACACAACAAGATGTTATCCTTATTGCCTTTCTTCTGCTATCAGACCACAGACCTTCTGATCTTGGCAAAACCRCATTCCTCAGTCGTTTTCAGTTTGGTTGTTGTCAGTTTTGTCCTTTGCCATCAGCACAAGACATTCTTTTAGCTCTTGTGTTATTGTTTCTTATGGAACCATAGAATAGTTTGAGTTTGAAGGGACCTTTCAAGGCTATCTAGTCCAACTCCCGGAAAGGACATTTTCAACTAGGTCAGGTTGCTCAGAGCCTTGTCCAATCTGCCCTTGAACACTTCCAGAGATGGGGAAGTATTTGAGAACAGATTGGATGGGGCTCTGAACACTGTGTTGCCCACCTCTCTGAGCAGCACAGTTTGTTAGTCAGAGAAAAACTCTTAAGTTGATGTATTAAAATAGATATAAATGCAAAAGTTCTTTCTCATATTAATCTTTTCAGGAAGTAGTAGTAAAAATTAATCTTGTGTTCTATTAACACAAGGCAGTCTATGTTTTCTATCAGGTGGAATTTGAATATGAATTTATAAAACAGGTTTGAGAACATGGGGTTTATTTGATTTTAGACATAGATATGAAGTTCAACGACTAGAACAGTTATACTTTATTGTGCAGAGCCAGATTATCTGGTAGAGCAGATTAGGACCCATTCAATATATACTTGCAAGGTCAGGTCATGAATGCTCACTGCTTGCATTGGAAAAATCATGTATTATGATTTTGTGCTAGTTTATCTTGTGTATTTTGTGCGATCATTCTTGTCTTGTGTCTAACTCTGTCCCAGTCAAAACTAACACACTAATCTTCTATTCGCTTTCCACAAATCTGTGATATCCAGCACTTCTCTCATATGTTTTTTGATTCAGAGCTCAGCTGCTGCCCCAGAAGGCAGCTGCCCTGGAAGCAGAGTCTGCCAGGTGTAGTGACTGCTTCTGTGTGACTTCCCACCTGGGCTGGAGTGAGAGCATAAACACTGCACTGGAAGGACTTTTGCAGGTAAGTACTGATGTGAAGCCTCTGACTCACTTCTGAGCTCAGTGGGACACTTAGAGCATAAAAATTGTGCAGCCCAGACCTACTGGCTGGCTGGGGCATGCTAACTTCATCACCACCTGTGTAGGTCTCATCCTCATTCCACTCAATTTCTGAATTTTTAAAGAGAAAAATGGGTGTTAGTTATGCTGTAATGACTGTGAGTTGATGCAGAAGTTTTAAAAGAGGATAGTGACATTCCCATGTATCACATGCTAAGGAAGAAAGAGTGACTGCTTGAAATTTTTTACCTGAGCCTCTGTTAGGTATTGGAAAATTGGTTTAATTTCCTGCCATGTTCTGCTGTGAGCTCAGGAGTGTCCTTCTCCTTGGTATCCTGGAATACCTAAGGCCATGGTGAACCCTAGCACAGCAGGGGAGGAAAGTGGCCTGGTAAGAGTATGAAAACACCCATAATCCAAGAGAATAATCCAAGAGAAGACTAGATGCATTTGTCTAATAGTGTATCAAAACATGGTACTGCAAGGACAGGCAAGCACCCAGGCAAGAAATAGCATCATCTGGAATATGGTGTCACTGGAAAAGCAAAGTTTTGCAAAGTGTATTACTATGATTGGTAATACATAGTATTACCAATACTATTGGTATTTTTTCTTTCAGCTGAAAGAAGCTGAAAGAAAAAATTTCATTAAGCTAGATGTCCTTCTGCAAGGAGAGGGTTATTATTCCCTGGAGATTACCTGATTCTGCTTGGGGAGAAAATTGTGCAGAGATGATAGGATAGGTCAAATGACGGTTTGTTTGAACAAGCTTTGTGCCTGCACATGAAGGAAAGATTGTGYTCAATCTGTGAAATCAGTTATTGAGTGGCTAAAATGTGTCAGGGACATTGATATATGTGATATATGTAGCCTTTGTACAGACAGGCCAGAGTTCCAGAGAAAAAATGGGACCTGGGGTAGAATTCTGGGCAGGACTTCACAGTGATAACTCCGTAATTATATCTCTTAAGGCAGAATGGATTTGAAATCCAACCCATAAAATGTCCCTGTTTGCAGAACACCTAGAGCCCAGTTGTGTGCCCATAAAATGGAAAAAAATAAGAAGTTAAAGCACATACAGATTGAAAGCCTTGCAACTTATGGAGGAGAAATAACAGTACTGCTCACCTGGGCTAGCTGTAGATCTCCCTATTGACACTGAAGTTAATTTTCCTTGGTTTCAGCAGTAGCAAATAGCCTTACACATTAGAGGATTGTTGTGTGCTCTTCAGAAAAGCCATTAAAAAACCCAGAAACAAGGTCACCATCCCCAGAAACGATGAAGGCATTTTCACATAATCTGCAAGATTTGACTGGATTTGCTGCAAACCTTTAAAATGCCCTTTCTTTCCTGACGTCATGAGATGTCCATGGTGGTCCTTCAAAGAAAGTGTGAGGCAAACAGCTTAAGTCAGTAACARCTTCAAACATGGATTTAATTCTCCTCTGCACTCAGGGTGTCAGACTCATGAGCACTGAGTTAGTAGCCTGAATACAGCTTTAACACCTCACAGGGGATGCAGATAAAAGGCATCAGCAGAAGTGTGTCATTCCATTAGACTGGCCCTGTATCTCAGAGCTTATGCTATTCAGCTCTTAGGCAACTGTTGTGGTTTGCCTGATCCAGTAGTCCCAAGGCAAAGAACTTGTTTAGAGGAAGATGTTTCAGGTGAGGTATCAGCATCTGAAAGACACCAGTGTGCAGTTATATCTTGTTGTATTTACTATCTACTCAGGATGTAAGGTTACATTTATCAGAATGCATTTATTAGCAGTTTATCAAAATATTTGATGTAGACCTGTTTTGGCAATGAACATCTAATGTCTAATAAGCTCTGACATTTCCAACAGGTTGTGATTGCAAAAAACACAGTGTTAAAAACCTAACAGTAAAAAAATGGGAGGCAAGATGGATGCCTTACTCCTTTGCTTAGGGACTGGTTTCAGAGAGTTTGCATGAGCAATTATTACATGGCAAAGACAATAAACTGTAGCCAAAGTGCAAGCAGAAACACCTCCATGCTATATACCAGATTGAATGGTTTATTTGTGTGCCTCTCAAGGCATAGAAGACACAGCAGGAGAGAAATATAAAACTGATGGACAAGCTTATTTCAGACCAATGGGGAAGGTTCAAGACAGAAGTTTCATAGAAAGTGATGTCTTCATATTCTTAGAGAGAATAAGAAATAGGATTGAAATATGTTATTTCCTATTTCATGGATGCATCAGCCTACTAAAAATTTGCATAACAAAATYAACACCTTTTGAAGATGCACTTCAGTTCTAAGTAACAATTAATAGCAAAACTAGAAAAACAACTGAACTAAGAAAATATGTTCAAAACATTTAGTGGTATGCTGGTCTTGCRACTTTGTGCAAAGTAAGCAGTTATSTCCTGAGAGGGCAGAAATGGATAGCTGGAGTGAAAACCTCTTACAATATTTCAGCTAAATAAATCCATTATTTCGAGTACAGAAGTGTTAAGTGGCATTTGAGTCAATCTAAACCTCAGAAATCTATCAACGTGCAAACATTACAAATGAAAACATTATTTTCTCTCATCTATTTGTTTGCTTTGTTSTGAGAAAGCTGTAATTTTAAAAGATTTAATTTGTAGTCTGTCTGATTATGTAGCAGGCTATTGAATTTAAGTATCATTAGCTTAGAATTTGCCCTGTGGAACTGGTGAATACAGTCATTTATAGACAATTAGCTGCTTGCTGCTGGCTTTCAAATGCTGATCACCATGAAATCTAACCCCCACACCATGTCTGTGCAAGCAGCTCCTGCCATCCTCTCACTGCTGCCTATTCTTCTGGACCTCAGATTTCATAGCCCCATTTCAGCAGTAAGTAAAAAATTTGACATTGATACCAAACTTACAGYAATCTGGTGGCTGAATTACAACGATGCTGTGCAGTAAGCACAAAGCGGCAGAAAGAATCCCAGACTATCTGGAATTTAACAAGTATCAAGGGATTGTCTCTTCCCAATATATTTAGCAACAAAAACTTGCTAAASTATTATTAAATAGCCTTATTTGCTCTAGTCTCATGGAATCTTGTAGGTGTGGATTTGTCAGTGTTGAAACCATCTAAATTTGATCTGTCTAAAATCCCTTCTGTGTCTGTATCTGCTTTATCATCTGTGATATCTGAACAGCTAGTGATGGTTTCTGCAGAGCAAATGTACCTAGAATCCACATGTCCTGCAATCTGCCTATCTTCCAAGCAAGACTATTTAACAACATTGATGAAAAACAATTATGTTCCACAAAATAATGATTACCATRTTTAAATTTCTCACAATAGTTAACAAAAAAGCACACTCTAATGAAAACAATGCAGAAAAATAAAAAGAAGTTACACAGTGTGGAAAAAATAAATTGTTGATTATTAGCAAAAGGTCTCAGTAGCACTGTCTTTTCTGAGCTAGTTATGTGGCCTCACCTTGAGTACTGTGGGCAGTTTTGGTTGCTGCAATATAAGAAAGTTGTTAAATTATTAGAGAGCATCCAATGGTGGTGACCGCTGACRGGACCCAAGGGAATGGCCTGAAGTTGTGTCAGGAAAGATTTAAGTCAGATCCTAGARAAAGGTTCTTCACCCAGGGGGTGGTTGGGCACTGGAACAGGTTCCCCAGGGCCGTGGTCACAGCACCAAGCCAGACAGAGTTCAAGAAGGGTTTGGAGAATGATCTGAGGCACAAGGTGTGAGTCTTGGGGATGGTGCTCTGCAGGGCCAGGRGCTGGACTCAAAGATCCTTGTGGGTCTCTTYTATCTCATATTCTGTGATTCTATGATTGGTTCTCAATAGTTTCTAAGCCCTTCACTATGTTTAAGAGGCATCCTATACACTAAGCATTAGTAATAAGGCTGTGAAAGAATCTCTGCTTCTTTTTCCTTTTCCTGCCTACCCTAGCACCTTCCCTTTAACAGCTATTCAACAGCACAATGCCTTCTTATCTATTAGGAAATCACATACTAAAAGCATAGGCAAAACYCCAGTTCAGCCTCATCACTCAAAGTAATAAAGTCTACTAACATGGGGTCCATTCATATTCCCTCCACTAATACCTMTCTTGCCACTTGCTATGCTCTAGATTGGAGCTCTTCCATGGAAACGAGAAATGGTCTGAAATTTTCATTCCTTACACTACATAAAATTAGACAAGAGCCCCAGGCCTGAAAACTGGTTWGGTGCAGGTAATAATCCTGAATAGTATCAGTAATTTTTGGAAAATTACTCTTCTGTTACATTACTGAGGGTTTACAGAAGCTCATCCTAAAATCTTGTACACAAAATTGCCAGTGCCAACCTTACACGCAAGGCTGTCAGTGCAGGCCTTGTGATGTAGCCCAATCCATGTGTCCTGCTAATGAAGAGGGCTGAAGTATACTGAACTAATGGGCTTTTCACTCAGAGTTTTATTTGTGAGCATGGTTTTTGGGTAGAATCATCTAAATTTTTGGGTGGAATCAGACTGACCCTGTCATACAAATCAGCCATCAAATGACAAAAGCTTCTACTCAGTGCCAGAATTGAGACATCAAACCAGTATTTTCACCACTAGCTTACAACCACTATCCAATCACTATCTAGCCACTAATATAAAGTCTAACCACGACTTTTAAAAAAAATTTCTCATTTTAGAATATGAGTGAAGTTCATGCTTCCAACAAAAAAAGCCTTCAATTCTTGTGTTGAAGAACAACTTTGTAAGATCTGTCTAGCTTACTGATGTGTCTCTGACAGTGGCTACTAGTAGATATTTTGAGAAAGACAAAGGCATAATTAATTTTTCCTAAGTTTCACCAGTCTGAAGCTTTGACGCTTTCAGAACAGAGATCACGCATTAATTCATCCATTAATTTCGTCTAATTTCTTTTTAAGCCTAAATATTTCTGGCATCCACAACATCCAGTAGCAATGAGTATTAGAGTTTTATTATGTGTTGCATGAAAAGATACTTCCTTTTGCTCTGAACCAGTTGCCTGGTAATTTCATTGTGTTCCACCTTGTCTTTATGTTATGGGAAACAATAAATAGCTATTCCTTATTCACCCTCTCTATGCCTTTAACAGTTTCTGTATACTTCTCTCTAATTTCATAWTTTTTTTCTTTCATAATTATCTCAAATTTCCCCATTTTTCCCCATAAATCTTAGTTTATTTAATTCCAAGTCTCCAATTATAGTTATTTTCTGATTTTACTGTGCCTCTTTGGGGTATGATCACAGAACCTTGTTTCCATTTGATTCTTTACTGGTTTCATAGTGGTTCTTGATATTGTATTTTTGCTTTGATCATTTTTTAACATTGAAAATATATTTTCAGAGAACTTTACGTAAGATCTGCTTCCAAGACCACCTTCCTCATGGTCATTTGAAGTCTAGTATTTATTATTTAAGTTTGTAACCTTATGGTTTGTCGTCCTTCACAATTATAGTTATGGATTTGCTTTCATGAAGGATGGATTTTATTTGCCCCTCTATCATGCATATATGGGAGCATATAAGAACATTCCAAAACTTGTCATTTCCAGTGCTGATTCTTGTAATTTTTTTTCCATTTGGAGATTTTTTTTCCTCACTTTTTATTTATTAACCTGATCATTTAAGAATATATTTAATATCATATGTCTAAACACAGATACCTGAGGGACTCTTCTGGCACCTTCCTTCTCTATGAAAAACTTGCCATTTCTTTCTAGTATTAGTTGATTGTTCTTTGACTAGTTACCATGAGAGGAATTTCCTTCTTCCTCTCTTGACACTGAACTTTTTTAAAAGAGCCCTTGTGACAGAATCTTTTGAAAACCTTCTTGAAAAATCTAAATTTGTTGAGAAGATTAAATACTGATTCATTAGGATAATTTTTGTTCATGATAATAGAAATAATTTGTAGTTCTAGATTGGGGATAGAATTCATCCATGCTTACACTTCTGAAAAGTCCTGACTTGAAACCAGCCAGACTCTAATCTTTCATGGAGAAAAGCTTAAGGAAGTAGCAGAAAGCTGGTTTTTGAGTATCTCTAAGCAATGTATTCAGCTGATTGCCTGTCTGTGGTTCAGTGGGCTAAGCAACCCTGTAGGTGATTAACATGGGAGGATGAAAGATGGGAAATATATTTTTTWAAATCATTATATAAATAGGAAATGTGTAAAGATTTACAGCAACTACCAATTTTGAGGACTTGGATATCACTCTAACCAGAGATAAATGTCAGTATGTGCATCACTGCAACTGTCTTGATTATTAACAGAAGTTTCCTAAGATTGATCAGCTTCATAGAAAGCTACCCTAAAAAAGGGCTCTTCAAATTTATGGGAAGCTAGTTGGATTGAGATTCTGATTAATCCCTTCCCATTTTCTTGGGTACCAGAACTACAGTTTCTGTATTTTAYATTCTTGGCTCCACAAGATACTGTGTTTACCCAACAGAGATACTTTTTATTCCTGTAGGCCTCTCTTGATCTCCTTTATTGCTCTTTACCTTATGGGGTAGACATACTGGTGCACATTGATAAAAGCAGCCCATTTGGGATCATGGGATAACAGACAAGGAGAGATGACACAAAATGTGAATGTATGTTTTCTGCACATTAACTGTAGGAAATAGGCACCAAGTGTGTCTTGGATTCACTGTGTAAAAACAGTATGCTTGATTCACACCAGGAAAAAATTTTGGAGACCTGTATATATTGTTCTCTCAGAAAAGCATCCAGAATTCCAGAAGTTTTCACAGTGGACTATTTTCTAACCCAGTTACATGCACAAGCATCTCAGCAGTCAGTCTGCAATAGTTTGAATCTAAAACTGAGTAACTTTTGCCCTTGTACTTGTTACTGATATTTTTGGAGTATACAAGCTGACTTTAGGGATACCTGGTTTCTAAAATATCGTCTGACATCCATGACTGCGCTGGCCTGGACTCTGTAGAGCTATGMCTTTGACCTCCTTATATTTATTTCTGGGACCACTCAATCCCAAGATTTATACTACACTTTATCCTCCTCCTGCCAAAAGTAACTATAATAGAGCCTAAGGTATCAAAGAGTCCAAAAGCCTTAATTTGCCTGKAATTTTCCTCCTACTGTGAGAGGCAGTGCTGTAAGCTCCCTGCCCTTCAGTCAGRTAGAGATGTTATGGACAGATGAGACCCACTTAGCCTGTGGATGATTTGTGGGAATGAGGCCAGCACATATAGGAGCACAAGAAGTAAAGGTCCCAACAAAAACAGCCAGAATTTTTCCATCTCAGATKTCAGGGAATGTATAATTATTAAATATTTTATTCATATTCTTTATAATAATTGTTATCTTTTCATTTATTGCAGGGGTGATGATACAGTATGTCTAAAAGATGTGCAAATCCCAGGAGAGGATAATTTCTACCTCCTCTGATGCAGTCTGCTTTCAGCCCACTGTGGACAGTGGTATGAGCAACAAATTATTCTGCTTGTTTCTTTTCTGGAAATAAAGCATTTGGAGAATGAAGACCATTTCACTGGGCTGTGAAGACTGAAGACAAGAGAGATCTTGACCGGACGAGTAATAATTAGATTGTGCACTGGAGGAAGAGTGACCTGAATTTTGAAGTGTTTCTGTGATGAATGTTGATACTGAAGCATCAGAGGTAATACATGTGAAACATTATGTTTTAATAATGTTTTAATATATTATGTTTTCCTCTGGAAAAGTATCAGTGCTTAGAGCTCTGGTTGCTCTCTTGTTTGCCCAGAAGAGTGCTTATGCCTATTTTGTCATATTCCCTCATGCATTTGTGTTTTGTGGCCAGATCACTATGTTCTTCTGTGTACAATGACAACTAGAGCAAGAATGATGGCAAGTACTCTTTTTATCAAGTTAGTCCATTGCTTGGTGCTCAAGGTACAATCCAAAATTATTTGGGCTTGAATTTCCTCAAGCGATGGATGATGCTGAGATTGCACCTCCACCTTGCTAAAAGAAATGTGGCATCAAATTGATGTTCATGCATMAAATTTAAAGGATAGATTTGTGTCCTCAGTTTTCATTTGTTTTGAATATAAGCCTCACTGCCTAGTTTTTTTAAAATGTGGCTTTTAAAACAAACCAYCCATGGGTAAGTCTTAGCTTTGATCTCTGGGGATAGATGAACTTAACTACTGGTTTAAGAAAGGAATCAAATCTACAAAAAAGAGACCAGACTGCCTTTTATTTTTTAAAAAAGTRGTTCCTTTTGGCTGACTTTAGAAAATTTCTTTTTAGCATACATTGGGGTTGACAGTGATTCCATTTTCTCTAGTTTTACCTTTTTCTATAGGCTATTTACAAATTAAGGGTATCTAGCAGACCAGATATTTACTGTGTTGATTAGATATTTAGGAAGGACACTTATGTTGATCTTCTGTAAATGCTAATGGTTTGTAACTAATATAAATTTCCTCCCCCAGATTTGCAGATGTGTAGAATTTGAGAGTATCTCAGAGATATCTGTGTTCCCAGTTCRTCTCAGAAGAGCAGAGCATCTCCTGCAAAACTCACATTCCTTGGCTGCTTCTCTTCAGAAATAGCAGACCTGTATACATTTTCCAYTATTGCAAGACACTACCTTAGCCAGTCAGCAGTGGGGACATTGAGCAATGCCAGGTCAGATCCTAGGGCAATCAAGAAAATATTTTTGTTTTAAATGCAGTGCCAGKAATTCTTATTACTAGAAAATTTTTGATGGAAAAGAAATAAAACAATAATTGTACAAGTTGAATTTTATGCTGAACTGAAACAGTGTCCAGAAATATCACTGGAAATAAACATCCAGAGGAGGTTTCTGACAACTAGGTATGATTCTCAACTGAAGAATCAAATCAAAATGATGCAGGTTCATTTAGCTGCCTCTTGTTAACATACAATTYGACTTCCTTTGTCTTTTCTTTTCCATTTTCCCCCACAATATTACTGTATTTAATATACTGTATTTATTGTAGTGCCTTGTGCAATGTTTAAAGAACTTCTGCTGAGGTAAAAAATTGCTTTCTATTTTATACTTGCATAGCCCCAGCAGCATAGACCTTAACTGAAACATCTAAAAGGGATAGATAATGATAGTTTAATACATGGCAAGRTAAGAAATTATGTCCAGTGTTGATAGATCTAGTACTAAGATATAGAATAGTCATTTAGAAGGTTTTCAAGATAGATGAAATGTAATATCAGATAAAACTTTCTACTGTCAAACTTGTAACATGTTTTTGATAACACTGATACTGGTATAGCCCTGGGACTGAATTTTTTTTACTTGTAGGAAAACTGCAATAGAAAAGACTTGTAATAAGTGGTGCTGCTGCTTCATGGTGAGACATGTCAGGACCCTGGGAGCATGAATTGACTTTAATGGCTCCGATGAGCCTTCCCTGGGACCCTCACCCTTCCCCCAGGGACCCCTGCCCTTTATTTCTCCTGAGCCTGAGCTGTGGAGCAGGTGTGCCTGTCTCCTGGATGGACCTTAGACCTCTCCTGTAGGGGGCTGGTGTCCTGGATGGACCCTGATGCTCCTGGCTGAGCACCCTGGGTGGCCCCTGAGCCTGGTACATCTCGTGCTGTGGCTGTTGAGGGTCCCTGCTCCCATGGGGCCCCTCTACTCATGGGGTSCTCCCTGTGCTGGGGCCATCCTGGGCTGACCTCTCTGCATTGGCTGTGTCTCAATGCATCTGACCACAGGTTTCAGGTCGCTTTGTAGCTGGAATTGGTAATTTCAAGGGGAATTTTTTGCCAGAATTGAAAAAAAAAAAAAGACAAAATATAAAGTAGCCCTGCAGAGATTATAGTCTTTTCATAGTTAAAAAGAAAAAAAAAACCAAGACTGGGCATGTTTTATTCACACAAATCTTAAATGCCAGTTTTTACTGACTAATTCTTTACTTTGCATAATCTAATACTGTCATGTTGAAACATTAGATAAAAAAACCAAAAACGTCCGCCTGAAAGGAAAAAAGTAGTAAAAAAGTGTAATAAAATGAGTCAAGCAGTGTTCTGCAGAGCTTGGTGTATGCTGTCCAGGGATGAGGCTATGGCAGAAGCATTTATGAAAGCAGTTCAATATTCAGGTCTAGATGATGCGGAAAGCTGCTCTAAAGTAATTTCTTTGACCACCAGAAACAGTGGTGTTTCTTCAGCACTGTTTTGCYTTTCTCTAATCTGTTTCTGCGTCAGTAACTCTGGCTGCTTTGTTCTGCCATAAACCCTGGAGTGCACCSTGCCTGATGGAGTCATGTGTGTGCAGGTGATTTAGAAAGCAATACCCCAACTTTGCACCACCATTAAAATCCTGGAAGGAAAGTTCCTTGTACCATATACTGTCACAGCCCATGAATATGACCACATGTGGTCCCATTTGCTTTAATAAATCAAGAAAAAAATATTTAGAAAATTTTCAGGTATGGGAGACGATTGTTTAGCAAAAAAAAAAAGTTTTCTTTCCTGACCTCAGAAAGGTACTCAAAACACATTCCAATACAAATCTTTTGCCCGCAGAAAGCTCAGACTCTTTGGATGAGGAACTTAAATTACGTGAAAGGCATCAATCAGACTGTGGGAAAATGTCTCTTCTGAACCTCTCTCAGCTGAGGCCATTGATGGCCCCAAATGTGCTGTTTAATTCTCTATGACTTTGCTGCYGAAACACTTGTGCATTCAATTTCTAATCTAATTTCAAACAAGACTGACAAAATAGTCCATGACAGAATGATACCAGCCCAAACACCTTTGCCTGAAGTCAACAGGGGATTGCTCACAGGTTTCACCAACAGCCTCCTACAGACTGACAGACGACCAGCCTGAGACTGGCAATGTTTTCAACCATCTAACAGAAGATCACTACTGTCTAATTTGTTAAATTTGTAATGCTACCTTTTCACTGTCATGTACTTTGTGACCTAAACTACAATTTGTATGTTTGAGATGTGGTGTAACATAGTGGAATACAAATGTACTTTCCTGTGATCCCTAGCAAATTAGGTGGTGATGAGTATTCAGATTCTCACTAAGAGCAGTTCTGAATTTACAACTTAACAGATGTGTCAAGCAGAAAAATAAGCTACATSAAAGTAGAACATTAAACAACAGTTATCTTGCAATTTGATTTAAGTAAATTTTAACTGCCAATTGCTCATCCTCCAGATTTTTTATGTATCCCATTTCTGGTGAAATGTATGAACCTGACTCCTAATTTAAGATGGCTAGTTGGGGAACGATTATTTTTACCTCCTTTTKCCTTATGTGTATATAAATACTTGATACATATAAATACATATCAGATGCTTTTACATACAAAACTAAAATATTTGCTTGTCTTTATTGTGTTCCCCTTTGTTTATAAAGAATAAAATATCAGGACAGATATAAAATCGTCCATACCAATGAAGAATTGTTTCACCAATGAAAATTTAATCTGATTTATCATCTGCASAAGGATTTGTATAGACTGGGTTGATGTACCACGATGAACAGTATGAGGTGCAAAAAGACCAAGTACTGGGTCCTGCACTGCATCAAAACAACCCCAGGCATCACTACAGGCTGGGAGCAGAGTGGCTGGAAAGGGGCCCAGCAGAAAAGCCCTGGGGTGCTGATCAACAGCGACTGAACATGAGCCACTGTGTGCCCAGGTGACCAAAAAGGCCAATGGCATCCTGGCCTGTATCAGAAACAGTGGCCAGCAGGTCCAGAGAAGAGACTGTCCCTCTGTTCTTGGCAGCAGCACTGGTGAGGTCACACCTCAAGTGCTGTGTCCACTTCTGGGCCTCTCACTGGAAGAAAGACAGAGGGGTTGGAGCGAGCCCAGAGAAAAGCAAAGGAGCACAAGTCCTGTGAGAAGCAGCTGAGGGAGCTGGGGTTGTTTAGCCTGGAGGAGAGGATACTCAGGGAAGACCTTTCTGTTCTCTACAACTGCCTGAAAGGAGGTTGTAGCCAGGTGGGTGTCAGCCTCTTCTCCCAGGCAGCCAGCGACAGGATGAGAGAAAAGGGACCCAAGCTCTGCCAGGGGAATTTAGGTTGGCCATCAGGAAAAATTTCTTCATTGAGGGTTGTCTTAGGTTACAATGTAATACCCAAAGGTGAGTATTCTATCATCATCTTCATAAGCTGTTAAAACCAGATGGGACATTGTTCCTTATCTCCTTCTTGACTGATCCCTGATAACTCTGGGRGATATTTTCTATTAATGGGCCAGCTGTTAAAACCAGGTGGAGCAGTGTTGTTCAGCTCTTCCATGACCCATCCTCCCTCCAGAGAGATATCTTCTGTTAATGGGCCATTGAGACTCACTGCACAGCTGATAAAATTACATCATCCCATTGTGAGATGTTCTGCCTAGGAGGAGGAGCCAAGCATTCCTACCTGGATATAATCCGAGATTTAGAACACCACAGCGGCCTTATCCACTGAACTCCCAGAGTACAAGACCTTCATAACCACCACTGGACCTTTAGAGGAAGATCAAATACTTCTGCAGGATCACTGCTTCAACAGAACCACATCTGTCACTCCTGGAGGATTACAGTCACCATTTATTCAGACTGCCACCAACGCTCTGACCAACAGGGTGCCAGGTTATACTCTGTCAGTGTTTCTGTATTATTGCATTTATTTTAACTTTCCTATTAAATTCTGTTTCTGACTTGGGATCTCCCACTGGATTCCTTTCAAACTACTACAAGGGTGACCACAAATGTTGGAACAGGCTGCCCAGGGAGGTGGACACCRTCCCATGGAGTGTTCAAGAAACACCTGGGCAAGGCACTTAGTGCTATGGTTGAGTTGAAAAGGTGATGTTTGCTCARAGGTTAGACTTGATGATCTTGGTGGTCTTTTCCAACTTTAATGATTCTATAGTTTCAAGATTCTATGATTTCTTAAAAATTCTTCCTTTAAGTCAGATGGAACTCCTACAAGATGCCAGWCACTTTCCTGCCAAGGTCAGCAACCTACACAAATAAAGCCTCAAAAAATAAGCYACAAAATTCTAATCAATCAACAGAGGAAACAAATTTTTTCTAAGTTTTTTTCCTTGTACTCTAATTGAGAATTGATTAGTGTTTTAGACTATTTTACAATGAACAGAAAGACCAGTCTTGATTTGTTGCCACATCATACTGTTGCTAAATATCTTAGACGGGAGGTTGTTACTTTGCCACTATAGTRGACCCATCACTGAGGAGTCAAGCTCTGGCAATTTTACATTGTGCTTGTTGTGTGAGCCTGAGTTGCTTTTTACCTATAAAGAGAAGTTAGAGTTTTCCTAAGATTTAAAAACTATTTTCAGCAGGATGGACACAAGGCACAGCTTGGTCGTCTACACTACACCTTTTTTAGGGGCTTTGTCATGGACTCATTGCAGGCAGGAACTTCACCTTGGAATTTCCCAGCCCTGAGTTGCATTTGAAGAAATACTTGCCATTGTTCAGCAGCTAGGGAATTAGAGCACTTGCCCAAGAAATGCAAGACCTTGGCCATCACCTTTGTTCTGRGAGATGATGAACCCACATCTTCCTTGTCTCAGAATTTGGGGAAGCACCAGGCTGGCAGATAACCAATAGTGCAGATGAAGTTGGATCTATGCCAAAAAGACTGCAAAAAATTAATAGACCTAGGAAGACAAATTGTCATGTGAAATGAGAAAATGTGTATTCCCAATACTGTTTGTGCTTTTTATCCCATGTCCCTTAAGTGGGTATTGTAGAACTCAGATCAGGGACTGGGAAAGCACTGCTGCAGACGTGTGGGCCCTCGTGTTTGCCCTCCCAGGCTACTGCACTCTGTAAGGCACCAAATGTGGACAAACTTGGTATACACAAGGCCTGAGGGTCCTGTTTGTGTCCAGCAGCTGTAATACTGCTTGCAGGTGAGGGAATTTAAGTAGCATGAGAAGTCACTTCTGGTCCAGGCACATTCAGCCCCAAAATCCAGATTCTAGATGGRTGGGATTGACTTTGGCCACCCTGACTCTAGTGTGCTTGAATTTGTCCATGGACTGTTGTATTTCACAAACTATGCATCATAGTGCTGGGCTTCATTGAACCCCATAGGGAAAATGTMGTGAAAACAGATGTTAATAATGCAGTTAATTACAGATACTGGTCTACTAAATTGAAGGACRTAAGTAGTGAAATAAATTATTAAGGAAAACAGACAATTCCAGGCATTTTCTTGGAGAGAAATCTAATTTGTTCTCAGCCAAAAGCTCAGTAGGAGTGAAATAGGATCCATTTAACACAGTTTAAAATGTAGAAGCACTCGATCACATTGTATGAACTGTGTGTTCCAACACTGTGTTCAAAAATAAATATTGCAGAGATGTAYGAGAAACACACAAACTAGCTTTTCCCCTGTGGGAATATTCAACACCTTTTTGTGTAAAGAACCAGTTTTATCACCTCAGAAAATTCTTCTAAAGCTAGTCACAGTTGTACTGATGTTGTGTTTGTCCTCATTAGCAAGCTGAGATGATCCTCCTTAGCATTCAGAACCAACTCCAACACTTCTGTGAATAGGTAAGAGAAGATAAGAGAAGATGTGAGAAAGAAGCTTTCCATCCTTTAAGAGATAGTTCAGATATGAAGAGATTAATAGCTGCCACTGGGGAATCTGAACCAAGAATCAGCCTTCAAAGCTTTCCGAGGTGATAATGGCACARAGAAGTCAAAGCCAGATTATAATAAAAATAAAACAATCTTGGAATCCATAACTGCATAACTGTAATTTTTTTCTTAGATTTGGTTTTTTTTGTTTGTCAGAAATAAATGAGCTTTGTGCAACTGCATGTGCTGAGGTAATTCTGCCTATACGGTGATTTTTTTGAATCCTCCTTACTAACTAGAAAGTTCTGTCTGATTTCTACTACTCTGAAAAAGTGGTTAGCATTTCAAAAATAATTAAGCCCCAAGACTTATGCAAATAAATTAACAGTTAGAGGAGAGGAAGTCTGTTAATAAAGTCTGCAACAGGAATGTATACTCTATTAGAATGTGCATGAAAAGGGAGCCTGAAGCCTGGAATGAAAAACTTCATTTGGGCAGCACAGTTTAGGAAAAGCAGTGTTTCCTGTGYCTTGTCTGGCCAAAGTCAAACAAGTTCAAGGCACAGATTTATAAAGAATACAGGCTTTTTCAGCTTCAATGTTCAGGAATATAATTTTTTTACTTAGTAAATAATTTATTCCTGATGTGACTCTRCTTTTGACTGGCTTGGGGAGAAGAAATTCAGTAACACTATGAGAAAGGCCAAGGCATTTCTGAGCCAGTCTAAAGCAGAAAGTCTGGGCAGTCATGTGAAAATGAATTTATCATGCGATTTATAGTCCATCAGCTAAATCAAATAGGTTTTGATAATGTGCATCCATTATAGTGGGTCTTGTTCCAGTCTCTCTTTGGGTTGTTTTTAGATGGCTGTTATCTTATAATAAAATATATTAATCCTAATTGTCAAGTCTAAACTTTTCACTCTCCATGATGCATCATTTACAATGAAAGACTCCATTGCTCCGGCTTCAACTTCTTAACAACTCTGGTTGAGGAAAAGCCTTTGCCTGATTGCTAAATCAGAATCTCTGGTAACTGTGCAAGTATGTGTGAGAGTGCAAGGACACTGCATAGAYGTGCATATAAATTTAGGCTTCATGAAGAAAAATCTATTAAACTATGCAGCTACTTACAAGTGCTTTTGTCCAAGGACGTCGACGCCAGTGAAGCTGAACCACAAGATTGATCAAAGTGCAGTTTATGACTGTGTCAGTATTGCAAATGTACGACTGAATCCAGAATTTTTTCTACTTTCTCTGTTTTTCTACGATGCACGGTAAATCAAATTTTCTAAATGTTTCCAGCAAGCAAATGGTRTCCCCAGTAGCTACCATTTAAGCTTGAGAATTTTTGCAGTGGGATTTCCTAAAAGGCTTCATAGAAAAAAAGGTTCATTGTTTGAAGCCAAATTCAACTTTTTGTTAAGACTGATCAAAATAGTTTATACAGATTTTCATAAGCTTTTTGCTCACAGTGTGTATTATTTGGCTTAGTGATCACAGCTGAAAAGCATGATTTTAATAAAGTTGAATAAGCAGATTAAAGCAAGTCACAGGGCCTGCCTCATTCCAATAGTAAACAAAGTAAACTACTTTAATTAAGGTGAGATAGGTAATATATATAGCATGTGGGTTATCATTGTTTGGTTTGCTTATTCCTTTACAGTAATATTTTAAATAGCCAGCATATCACAGATAAGAAAAATTACTGTTTATTAAGCAACTGATCTCCTTGGTACATTTTTTACAAYTTTTTCTGATGAAGTAAGACGAGCTGTTGCTTTAAACTCTAATTCTAACCAACATCCTTCAAACACCCAGGAATCAATAATTTGTTTACAAGACCCTATCAGGAATGACTGAGCTAATCACTTTGGGTACACCACTTGTGCAAGGACAAATCCATGCTCCTGTAAATGCCTTTGCTAACTACAGATTGATTTTATTGACTCAAGTATACAGCATTAGGGGAAAGAAGTGGTAGGAAGGAGACTGGTAATACCAGTATTGCAGGTGATGTGTGCAATGAGGCACATAAGCACAGGGCTGAAYGGGTTCCCAGGCTTGGAGCTGGGAGGGAATTTTGCTCAGGATGTAGTCGCCACAGACTGCAAAGGATTTTGGAGGTTTTCTGGCTTTCTAAAATTGTGCTCATGTATTTACACAATCACATTCCTGCAAGAGCTGAAAGGAAGGTGCTTGGTGACCTTGGCTGCTCTTTGTCCTGCTGCTGTGGCCTCCAGGATGCTGCTCTTTCTGAGCTGCCTTTGCTAATCAGAAACCTCCAACATGGGAAAGATGGGAGAGCATTAGTTGTGGGCACATGATTACTGGMAACTTTGATGTTAATCAGCCAGCAATCATACCTTCCAACCAAACACCAATGCYAGACTGCTGGGGAAGGCACAGTCAACCTCACTGGGCAATTTCTATGTAAAGGAACTCTACTACTTTTCTTGTAGCATTTTAAGCTTCAGGGTATTTCTCTAATGAAGGATTTAAAAACATGTGACCCTTGGCCAGAGATCTGGTTTTGTCACTAATACTGCAGCTCACAATGTTTGAAAGTGAGTGACCATGCCCCATCACTGGAAGAGTTCAAAGCCAGGCTGGATTGAGCTTTGAGTAACCTGCTCCAGTGGAAGTTGTCCGTGCCCATGGCAGGGAACRTGGAACTACATGACCCTTAGGGTCCCTTCTTATCCATGTGAAAAACTATTCTGTGATTCCATGATTTTATGACCTAGAGCTCTCAGTGTTCATGTGGTGCAAACACCAGGTTCCAGTAAAGTAAGTTTATTAAATTCAATCTCGTCATTACAACAACATTTATGCAGAGACAGTGTTGCATTGTAACACATTAATTATTATTTATTTTTTTAAATGTTTTTCCAGATGAATGACTAATCTCAGAAGCCCAGGCCGCCGGGGATGCAGGTATCCATGGTTACCTGCGTTGCCTAGCGACACCTCCTGACGCTGCTGAGCCAGCCCTGCTCTGCTCCGTGCAGCCCCATCCAGCTGCCACCCCAGGCCAGCTCCCTGACATAGGAGAAGTTGCTCTGCAGTCCAGGTTAGAATTAGAGKTGGTGGTTTTATAGGAAAAAAAATAAAGAGGGAGGGGACTGATGAAAGACTCTGGTCTCTCTAASAGCAATAAAAATCCAGTTGTGGCTCCAGGCAGGATCTGAGTCAGTGTGTTGATGTAAATCCTCAGCTGTGCTGTAAGACACAATTTTGCACAAAAGTTCATTTAGGCCAGGATTTAAGGGTATTGATTCATTTCTCAGCCAGACATAGCCAAAGTACTAATAAACAAGGGTTTGGCCCCTTTACTGGGTGAAATGAAGCATAACTTCATTAAAAAAAAAGTAATATTTATGTTATTTCAGAAACAGCAGATGCATTTATCTTATAAATGAGATTTAAAAATACACTTATAAAAAGGCTATGAGTCAGATTYTCCTAATTATGTCAATTTAAACTGAGTTAATTGCAAATTTAGAACAATAAATTTTACTGGACCTGGTTATGAAGGTCTTCTCAAATACTGCTGGTTTATGCATGCCATGACTCACCAGCATCCAGTCGTGGTATACAGAGGTCTGCAGTTGATGTCACAGCCTTGGGCTCTGCTTTTCAGAGCATTTTCTCAGAACAATGACTTGCAAGTATTTTTTACCTGAGTACTCAGGATGGTATTTGTAGTCTAGCTGAATTGCTTACACAAACAAGAGAACAAATTGTTTATGTAAGTCAGGCACTTCTGGTGCAGTCTTGTCTGTAAATAGTGATGCCCTTGTCTTCCTCCTCAGCCTCCCCTGCTGCAGCACTCAACTGCCTTGCTGTAGAAACTTACCAAAGATCTTTTCTGAGTTTACAGTCCTGAGTTTGCCCTTCCAAGCAGTGTTCTGCTGAACAAGAGCTCCTTTAGGAGGTTGGTTTCTGGACTATTGATCTGGTTTTGGCCTCTGGTACATTCAGGAGTGCAGTCTAATGAATGTGCTTTTGCAGTAAATCCTTGAAAGCACTATTGTTTTCTGATGAATTCTWGCTCATGACTTCCTTGATGTTAGTGTCATGGGAGGTGTCTCTTACTCTAAATCTTCCAGGGTAATAAACTCAGTCATCTGTAGTGCTAGAYCATTAACCTTGTCCCTGGTTTGGGCTGGATCCACTCAGACTCCTCCCAGCAGTTCTTGAGCACTGCTTGGGAGCTAGTACAGAACAGACACTGTTCCCTCCAGGCAGTTTGAAAGCAATCTACAGTGCTTTGGAGACAAAGAGCGGTCACTAGTGCTGACATTCTGGATATTTTGGTCTAGCCAGTTTCAGTATAAAAAAGTTCTGGGCATGTTTAATCTTCTGTGAAGTAGTGCAGTGCTTTAACTGGTTTATTACACTGTTTACTTGCCACCTCTTGAGCAGGCTCAGCCTGATCACATTTGCAGAGATATTAACAAGTACAGGATTCTCATTGTGCTAAATTTACTGAGATCCACTCAGAAAAACAGAAACCTGCAAGAACTGCATTTAGAGTGCAGATGGTAGTGATTAGGATGCAGGTGTTTTTCAACCAATGTCTGTCATGGGAAATAAGAAAGTTTCAGCATATTTTCCCATTTTTATGGAGATTCTAGGCTAGAAGGTACCACATGGATTCACTGAATGATGTTCATCTGTGTTTATCTGTCAATTCTTGTGTTGTAATTGGATTGTTAGCAGTAGGGGGTTTGTGAAGCACACAGCAATTAGAGTTATAATTCAAGACTCTTGATAAGATCTGTGGTTTATTGGGTAAAGATAGAAATGGCCTTAGCAAAGCAAGGGACTGATGTTGCCAAGTATGATGCTGGTGTCCTTGTACACAGAAAAGAGGGGACTTTTTGCTCACTTGGAATGTTCTCCAGAATCTTTGTAGTAAGTGCATTTCTCTTTTATTTCTATGCCTTTTTTAGAGTGTATTGAAATTTTCATTGGTGTTCTTTTTATTTCGCATTGTAATTACAACTCAGGACTAAGATCAAATTACACCCTTCCTTTCTTTTAATCTGCATATCCTAGCTCTTATGCTTATCATTAAAGTTGTATCTTTCCTTGTAAAGAAAGCTACAACTTTCTCTTTCATCTTCTTCCTTGTAAAACACTTCTTGGCTGAATATAATTTGTTCTTCTGTGTTAATTTAGGCTAATAATTCCCCTTGCTTCATTTGCAGCCCACATAGTGATGCAACTTCCCCTTGTTTTGTTCCCAGATAAGAATTGCCACAGTTCTTTAATAAAATGATGTAGGACTCTGTTTACAAAAGAGTGCTTCTGTGGTATCTAACTGCTTTCACAGGAAGCTTAACAGCTTGCAGAACAGTAAGTGGCAAATGTTTAATGCAACATTATGCCAACTTGAGGACAAACTGTTCCTCTCAGGAAGGTTTTCAGGCTTAAATGAGAGGAAAATCCCCCTAACAGAATGTGAATTCTTGGAGGCGGCAGGGAGTGACTGCCACTTCTTTGCCTTGCCAGCAGCTCTAATTCTCAAGCACCTTCCAAGGCTTTTTTAGATCAGCTGTAGTGTACTCCCAGAAGCAAGTAGAGATAAAGCTGTGACTGGCTTTGCTGAGGAGCAAAGATTCCTCTTTCATGGAGGAGGCAATAAGTCTTCCAGTCTGTCTCAGACAGAAAACATTGGGTTTTGCCCACAGATGCTGGAAAGGTACGGCGGGGGGAGACATGAGGCCATGGCAAAGCTATTAATATGAGTAAGCAAAGACTGACAGTGTATTTGCAAAAACTGTGAGACAGAACAATTCCAACTTAAACAGCGGTGAATCAGGCTGAAATATGTGGAAATTCAGGCTTGGATGCGAGTCATCCATTAAGAAGATTAGTGAATATTACTGAACTAACAGTAGTTTGACTACAGAGAGAAAGGAGCCTTCTACAACCTCCTGAAAGGTGCTTGCAGTCAGGTGGGGTTTGGTGTCTGTCTGTCCAGGCAGCAACTGACAGAATGAGAGGGGACAGTTTCAAGCTGCACCAAGGGGAATATAGGCTGGATATTAGGAAAAAGTTTTTTAACAAAAGAGAGATMAAGTACTGGAATTGTCTGTCCAGGGAGGTGGTGGAGTCACCATCCCCGGATGTGTTTAAAAAAAGATTGATGCCATGGTCTAGTTGAGGTGTTAGGGCATGGGTTGGACTCGATAATCTTGAAGGTCTCTTCCAACCTAGTGATTCTGTGATTCTATGATTTCACAGAATTAGATTGGAAAAGACCTCCAAGATCATGGTGTCCAATATTTGACTGAATACCATGTTGTCAAGTAGGCTGTGGCGCCAAGTACCATGTCCAGTCATTATGTGAACAGCCCCAGGGGTGGTGACTCCACCACCTYCCTGGGCAGCCCATTCCATTGTTTAACAACCCATTCTGTGAAACAATTCCTCCTCACRTCCAGTCTGAACCTCCCCTGGTGGAACATGARGCCATTTCCTCTTATCCTGTCACTGGCTGCCTGAGAGAAGAGGCCAACCCCCACCTGGCTGCAGGGAGTGGTAGAGAGCTGTATGGTCACCCTTGAGCCTCCTCTTCTCCAGGTTAAACACTCCCAGCTCCTTCAGCTGCCCCTCACGGGACTCACTCTTTGGATGCTTCACCAGCTCTGTTGCCYTCTTCTGGACTCGCTCCAGGTGTGGCCTCAGCAGTGCTGAGTTCAGAGGGACAATCTGCCCTGGTCCTGCTGGCCACACTTTTGCTGGTACCGGCCAGGGTGTCATTGACCTTCTTGGGCACCAGGGCACACACTGGCCCATGTTCAGCTGCTGCTAACCATCACCACCAGGTCCTTTCTCACCGGGCCCCATTCCAGTCACTCTGCCCCCAGTCTGTAGTGCTGCCTGGGGTTGYTCTAGCCAAAGTGTAGCACCTGGCACTTGGTCTTGTTGAACCTCACACCAYTGGCCTCAGCCCATCTGTGCAGCTTGCCCAGATTTTAATACATTTTAACAGATTTTAACGTTCTCTGTGTTAATCCTCCGAATCTGCCCATCATCACTATTTTTAATCTCTGGACCTCAACTTCACGTCAAAATATTCTGGTGGCATTCTTTGGCTCTTGGGTCCTGGATTCGCTGTGGGGGGGGGCCATTATCTCTAAGTAATCCAGGACTTCCAAGTGAGTGCCTGGGCTGATGGATTTCCGATGGGTGGTGCGCTGAAATCCAAAGCATAGAAAATGTGTTGTATGCTTTGTACTTTATAGCCAGTCTTTAGGGTAAGGCACAACTTTGGATGCTCTAAAGATGACAGGGYGCTCAACTGATGCTGTGAACTTACCATGGGTAAGGTAGATCAATTTACAACTTATGTCTCTTAAAGGCCCAACTGTGCCTGAAGACTTTGTCAAGTGTGAATGAATTTCAGACTGGGATGTCCCACTCTTCCACTTCAGAAATATGGTCTAATAAGGGGAAAGAGAGGAATAGAATTAAAACCTCATCAGATGAAATCTCTGTTCTTATAAAAAAACACCATTCTTCACTATAGGTAAGGATGTTTCCAGTAAATAATGGAAAATGTTATTTGTCCAGGAAGCTTCCTAGGAGACAAAGGAGAATAACAGCTTCTAGATCACAAGGCTCCTGAAGATATAGGTAGAATTCATTATGTAGCAAACCTTTATGTTCATAATAAAGGGAATTGTCATGTTTCAGTGTTTTTCATTAAAAAATAATTTTTCAATTGACCTACCAGATTTTGCAGAACTTGTGTTTGCAATGAAAAGCTGTTTAAACAAAACTCTTCYTTCATCTGTGTGCATAGGCTTCAGCTATGTCTGATCAAGGGGGAAGAAGCACTTCCTGTGAGGCTCCACAGCCAAGGCTGGGCTGCTGCTGGTGTGGAGAGGGACCACATTCTGGACCAGGTGCCCAGGTTGCCTTCAGGCGGAGGCAGGGGGGAGCTGAGAGTTCCCAGGTTTCATCTGGCTAAAGATTTAGATAGGGTCAGCATGTGCGTTCAGACCTGCTCACTGGAACATGTCCCACAGCTGAATCAGCCAGAAAGCACCACTTGGTGACTTGGCCATGACATGCAAACTTKGTAGACAAATTACCTTTGCAAACCACCAGCAGCAGCAAATTTTCTAAAGAAGGTACATTGACCAGAGATAGGCCAAGAAGAGTAATTTACATGACAGGAAAACATTTAAAAATAGACATTTCAGTGTTCCAAAATTTTTACCTTCTCATAGAACTAAATGTAATTGGGGGTGAGGGAAGGGAGGGGTGTTTTGATAAAAAAGAACTACTTTTCTGCACTAATTTTATCTTCTATCTTCAAAATTGACAGGCAAAATTGTTAGGAAGGTGAATTTCAGAGGGCCAAATAAGAAGAAGTTGTAGGTTTTTTCAAAAATTATTTTAGTTATTTCAGTTTTTCAAGCACATAGAAGCAAAGTGCTTCTATGAATTCCTTGGGGAAGAAAGAACTAACTAGAAAATCCTCTTTGATATCCATGAAACTTGGCTTGGGGGCATGGAGTTAGGCAAGGTTTTGAAGAATTTTTTGAAAAGTCTAAAATATACTTTAAATCATGTGGACATTTTTTACATGGAATTCCTGTTTTAGTAGAGAAAAGGAAAAGAGCATGAAGGATKAAATGTTTGCTTTGTAGGTAAGAGGATGCACTGATCAATGTAAAGAAAACACCATTTTGTGACATATGGTCCATTTTTCATGGSGATTTCAAGCAGAAATAATTGGGACTTTTTTAAGGTGATTAARTTGTGCCTGTATTGAGGAAAAGGAAACATCATAATGAGGATACATGATATGGTCTGTACTTCCCCTTATATCATTGACAGCATTCAGTCTGTATTTATAAAAAGTAGACTGTATTAGAAAATTAAAAACCTGGATTCAAAGCCTTGATAATGAGAAAATGAAGATTAAAGGGATAGTAGTTTTGATTGCAGCRCTAGGCCTCTGTAAATTAATAACTGTCTGAAGCTTCATTAGGCACAAAAATGATGGAAGCATTTTTGTTTAGTTGTTTTGTTCATTAAAAGCCAACAATATGATTTATTCTGATAGATAATTATTCTCTAAAATTCTTCTTTCTTGATGGCAATTTTGCAACAGCTGCAACAACTTGTGCAACAAAATGAGGACAAGTATGTTAGTAAAATCATTTTTTTCCTTTGGTATCTTCTGTAAGCAGGATCCCATTCCTGAATGCTAGATTCACTTACACATGACATTAAAACTCCAGAGCAGGACTGCAGGAAACAGCAATTGTCTGAAGGCAGCAAAGGACAGTAAGTTTTTGTGCTCTGCTGGTTTTTCCTCAATTTATTAGAAAGAGTTGAAGTTCATCTCCTGGCACAGTTATTTCCCATGTAAAATTATCATAAGCAAGTGTACTACAATAATATTTTTCATGATAGTCTACTGCAATATATCACACATACCGTTATGATGTTCATGGACAAAGAATTAATTTGTGGTATAGTATTATGATMAATAGTTAACAGATGTTTTATTGC
The DNA here is from genome assembly GCA_014549065.1 of Cardinalis cardinalis. Classification (NCBI taxonomy): domain Eukaryota; kingdom Metazoa; phylum Chordata; class Aves; order Passeriformes; family Cardinalidae; genus Cardinalis; species Cardinalis cardinalis. The sequence continues at coordinate 8,860,460 of JACDOX010000004.1, read as the reverse complement.
TCTCCAAACATAAAAATAACTACATTAATGCAAAAAAAAATTGTGGCATTTTGATTAATTCTCAAATAATAAAAAACATGCTTCCATGCAGAGGTTTATTTTCATAATAATAAAAAATGAGAGCCATAATTAAAAGAAAATAACCCTGTAACTACACCATAAAGAGAGAAAGTTTTTCTCAAGAAATGTTTGCACAAAGCAACAGAGATTGTCTGAAAGAGTCATAGTCAGTGCACAGTAGTGGATTTGATAAAGATGAGCAAAAGCAATTATTAATTGCCATTTCTTGAACAGATTAGTTAGAGGYGCCTCTTGTGAGCAGTAAGTTCCCTGTCCTATAAACTAATTTAGCAATTAGATAGTATAGAGAATCTATATCAAACCACTTCTGATAAAATGTCTGATTTTAGTGTAGAAAAAGGTATTTCAGTAGCTTTTGGAAAGGAAGACTACCATAAGAATCTACAGTATTGCCTTTCAAATTTTGCTATTGCAGCTATTTATTAGCTCCAGGCACAGGATATCTGGTGCAAGCCATAACAAAGTCTCAGGGCTGTACATTGAAAAATTTTATTTCCTAAATATTTGTAAAAGAATTTAATACAAAAGCCCATCAGCCAAAAGTTTGTAACAGAATAACACTTCATAAGTCTCAAATATTTCCCATGTTCTGTATGGTATCATTGAATCTCCTTGATTGATTAAATAGTTTCACAGGTTAATGATGTCTAAGAAAGCTTTGTTTTTCATCACAGTCCTGGAGTATTTGGTTCTTTTATGTTCTCACTTTAGGCTTAGTTATGAGGCTGAAAAGAGAGGCTAAAATGAAGAAAATCTCTCTGAATGCAGCCAGACACACACTGCAGCAAACCCAGAAGCACAGGCTGAGGGTTTGGACACACAAAAATAGAAGTAGCCGTGGCAGCTGAATCACACAGTTCTATGAAGTGCAAACCTGAGGTCTGGATTGTATCATCCATAGACTAGAGCAGAATGATTAACTTCCTCAGGACAGTGCAAAAAAGACTACCATTTTTTTGATCAGTGATGTGTTGGAAAAGATGCTTTTAAGCAGGCATTAAACATAAATATCAGCAAATATCAGATTTTCTTCCTTTGCCAAGAAAAAAGAAAAAAATCTTGTATTTCCAATACTTRGAGACATGGGCTGTCAGGGACAGAAACATAGTATTCTTCAGGGAGGTCATTCCACCTTTAAATGTTCATTTTAACTGTAAAGAACAGAGCTGATACAGGCTAAGTAAGCAAAACTGCAGTTTYTTCTCTTAAAATTCATATGGAAGTTAAAGTACACTGAAAAGGGATTTTTGTTTCATTTGTTCTCTGCTGTCATACCATTGCCTGGTAACATCTTCACATAATGCAGTCTGACRCTTGGAAGCAGAATTAGTAGGAGGATTGATTTTGTTCCCTTGAAGAATATATTTGCTTTATAGTGAAATACTGAAYGCTTCAGGTGTGAGCTCAACTTCATCAATTTTCAACCTCAAACTTTTATGTTTAAAATTATGGGGATTTTATGTTGAATATTACTTTTATGTCATGTGAGAACTGCAGCTCAGCTGCTTATATCACATTTTTTTGCAATTTTCAGTGCAAATGCAACATCCCACATGAAAAATTATCATATTTAATCATTTAGTAGAAACAGCTTTTGTCTGGAAACAGACCAACCAASATATTGAAACTTTTCTCATGTCTTTTTGTATTGTTCAAGCCTGGGATGAGCAAAAAAGCGCCTCTGCTAGCCACCTGCAAAGCTGTGGTAAAAGGCACTCAAAATTCACCTAACTTTGATGTTATCTGTTCRTAAAAACTCACATGTAATAAAAACKAAACCTGCAAAAAATATAGTTGAGGATGAAAGATCAAGCTGMGCAGAAGCTAGGGAGCACCACAACCAAGAGTTGCCCGTGAGACCTTCATCTAACTACCATGGGAATTAATTTTCTGCATTAAATCTTAAAGGCAAAAAAAGGGGGAAGAATAGGRTATGATTACTTAATTAAAGATTGTATTGAAATGCAATTGCACAAGGAACAGAATAAAGGTTGACAGGAAATAAATTATCTGACGTTTCCTATCTTCCAGTGTCAGACCTCAGTTCTTCAGCCKGCATTCCCCCATGGATGGTCACACGCCAGCTGCAGTGCCATAGTTGTATGGCTGAAAYAGTAAATGATAGCAAAAGAACTTCCAACCTAAGTGATATTATATTCACATTTTRGTTTTGTAGTTAGTGACTTTATTGATTTGAAAAGGTGACTGAAAGCTTTTGTTTGACTGAAATCTTCTGTTACGTGACAGTTTAAGAAYCTCAGTCAGATTAGAGCACTCTTGTTTATCAGACCACTGATATCAAAGCTTGATGTAGGTGACCTTTGGACAATAAGGGTCTGTTATTTTTTGTGAGAATATTAATCCAGGTGCTAATGCTTAAATGCCCTGATGAAGGAGCAAGAGTAACAAAGAGTGGTTCCTTTATGGAATAAATTTGTGCTCCRTGTGGCACTTCTTGATTGAAGGTGRATAGCTGTGACCACCTTCCAAAGCATGGGTGGAGAGATTTGCTTGTTTTAGCACGTTTTTAATTTCAACTCCTCATGGAGCTGGGARGTCCTTGAGCCTGCTGCATGGTTGTGCAAGGAAGGTTGGTGCTGCTCTGGTGCTGAAAGCCTGCTGTTCTTTGGGTGCAGTGGGATCTGCTTCTCATTCCTAGGCATGTGAAATGCCCAGGCCTGTAGGATATGGCTCAGCTCCCTTTCTCCACAATTCAGTGATGACCTACATTAACATATTTGTGTATTAGTTGTTTTAGTATTGCCAAATGTCAAAGATTTGGTGGAAAGACACTGCCATAAGAACTTCTAAGTASATGTGCAATACTGTTTTGTAAGAGTTGTGGAGCCACAACCAGCAGCTGTATCTCACTGATGAAACAGTCACAGAGAGATAACTGAAATAAGAAAATTTATCAGAAAAAGAACACCTTGGAACTACAGCTATTTCTCTAAGTTCTCTCAAGATGCTCTGGTGCGGTCATATGAAAATGACTCCTCAGCTCTCCATATGGACAATGAGTCATTCTAATGTCAAATGCCCAAAGCCTGAGGAAATTGCAGGTTTGTTGTTGCTGAGTCATAGTGGCATGTACATCTTGCTAGCTTCAGCTGGCATACAGGAAAGAGTGATATATACCACTTACTTCTCAAACCTTTTCTTGTCTCTCAGGCTGCTGGGAGGATTGTGGTCTACTTTGCAGATGTCCTAGAGAAAAATGTTAGGAGTGCCCTCAGATGATGGTTATTTCCAGTTTGCTTCCTGAGCTACTAATTAAAATGGAATGCTAAGTGGAGTGTAAACGAGTATWATACAGAATGGGTTATTAATGACCTTTTACATAGTCTGGCATTTCTACCAAAAKATCATTTTCCCTGCTAGGATGGTGGGAAGAGATGCAGCAGGGTGAGAGCTCTGTCTGTCTGTTGCACATGGTGTGAGTRGCACCACTCACTATGCACCACTGAAAACAGCCTCCATTCCCATTATACAATACCAATTTTAATTGTTTATACCTTTCTGAAGCACCAAGTTTAAGTCAAAATGTTTTATATCTTTCCTGTGCTTCTGGCTGAATTCCAGAATATTTCAGTCAAATAATTCAGCTCCTTCAATAAATGAGCCTAGGAAAAAGTGCCACTTTGCTTCTGTTAATACTTTGAGGTCTATTCTGTAAAGTTCTCCAGCACTACTCTGCAGGTGTTTTAAATTTGGCAAGGAGATAGCTCTCATGTCAAAAATAAGCCTTCCTGGAGTGCCCACATGATAGGTTAGCAAAAACCTTGTATGTTCTCAATTTCCTGAATTGGGATGAAGCTGGTCAAACAGCATGCGAAAGGCAATTTTCTTTTGATACAAAGGCTCRTCCCAGGCCTCTGGTGATGGTAAAGGACCCAGTAACAGGGCAGTGGGCAGGACCTTTAGACTTGTTAATGTAGGGAAGGGGTTATGCTTGTGTCTCCACAGGTCRCCACATGAAATTTGTTTGCATCATCCTGATTGGCGAAGGCACTGCAAGTGCCTTACCCCCTACACTGGACAGCACAAWTGTATGGATCACCCTTGCAAATTCTACACACACTGATAACTATGTGCACCTCTGTGGCAACCCCTGGGGATTCCTTTCACATGTGGTTCATAGGGGTACCCATTGGTGAGGAGTGTTTTGGTAAGCTGCACAATGTGAAACTGCCTGGCCCCAAGTATATTGCAGCCCAGATGGTGGTGCCAGGACCCCTGGTGAAAGAACCCAGGATGGGATGAGACATGGTACAAAGATCTGAGAAGAATGCATGACTTTACAGCTTTGCTCTCGTAGCCACAAGAACTAGATATGCTGGGGGCTTCACAGGCCTTGCTATGCTCTTACATTTGATGTTCATATGAGCAGTGTTAACGTTGATGTCTCTCCTAAAGATATTTTCAGCAATACTTCCTCGTGGTGTAATTGAACCTTGGAAAGTCAACTGACATCTGGCATCAGTGCTATTGCTCTCCCCTTGGACTTGTTCTTAATGTGTGGGGAGTGTATCTGGAAAGGTATATCAGGCAAAGCTGTTGCACTATTGGCCAACTGACCTTGTTTCATCCAAATCAGACAGCTCTAACAGCTGCAGCTCAGCACTGGGTCAGGCGCAGCACACGTTCTCAGAGAGAAGTGTGAACTGACGATGACTTTCTGGAACACTGAAGAGCACATCTCTGRCAGCTTGATACCAGCAACGGGTATTGCTCACACTTTGTCTTCTTTAAACAAGCTCAGCTGCTGGCTTCCAGAGGAAGCTAACGCCACTGGTGCCRCTCTTTCAGCAATGCTAATTGATGTTAAATCAGTGCAACATGCAACACTGCAAAACAAGGCAGCCATTGATTTCTTACTGTTGGCTCATGGCCATGGGTGCGAAGATTTTGATGGCATGTGCTGCATGAACTTAAGTGACCATCCAAAGTCCATTCATAAGAGTATCAGTAATCTTAAGCAGCTCGCTAAACTGCCACTACAACACGATGAAGGGGTGATTGGTGGGGGGTGTCTTCATGGCTCGACAGCCCCAGCTTYGAGGCATGGCTTAAACACTTTGTAATGTATAGCATAGTTATCCTTGGTGTGTTCTTAATGATTGTGATATATATCCCCTGTATTATATCYCGTGTGCAGCAAATGATCAATAGTAGTCTTTATAAGATAATGGCTTTACTGGTGCAGAGTTTTAGCTGTGCAACACAAAAACAAAGAAGAAGGAATTGTTACCCATAGGTAAGGCTTTATAAAAGGAAGGCCTTGTAACATGGCTCCAGCCTGTGACTTAGGCTAAGTRGAAGGGAACTATGGGAGAGTGACTCAGCTGGAATAGGGGTAGAGAGACATGAGAGACATGAGAAACATGCTATATGACAGTTACATGTCCACATTGTGATGCATGGTGATTGATTGACTTGGGCTTGTTGTGCTGTGTTAGCTGGTGATAACCGGCTAACTGCTTAAAAAGGCCAGGTTTTTGGCATTAAAGAGCRCACCTTTGTGTCTGCCTAGGGTCCTATGTTGCCCATTGCTGCAACACTTTCCTTCCTGCCTGTGAAAATCCTCCCAGGTTTTTTTGAGGTCATAATGATTATGTCAATTAGAATTCATACAGGTTCAGGAAAGTTGTGAGCAAGCTGTAGCTTTAAGCTTTTTAGATACCTTCTGCAAAAACTTTGCAAGCTTCGTTGTTACTTTAAGGCATTGCTTTACCCTTGGCTGATCAGGTGTAACACATGTACTTTTCTCACAGAATAAATATGCTTCTGTTACTGACTTTGGGTGAACTCAGAAAATCTTTCCATGTCTTGGAACRCTTTTAACCCTATCCTGGCTTTCTATGCCTAGAAGGGGAACCAACATAGAGTAGTGCTTATCTGAGAAAAAGAAAGAATTGCAGAGCACTTCTGTCCATGTAGTTTGCCTTGGAGTCTTCATTGCAATGCAGGTCAGGCTACTCTTTGCTGTTTTTGTAATGACTTTTGCCTCAGGCTCCTACATCTTGAGTTCTTATGCTCAACCTGCTATATGGATCACTAGAAAAAAATTGTCTTCTAAAGTACACCGAATCAGTAGTGAAGAAGTGGGGATTTGGCACCTTCTCATTTAAGCAGATAGGAAATCTTTCCTCACTACTTCTCTCGATTAGATTTGTAAGGTTAGGAACTTCTTGAAGATGAAAGTATCTAGGAAAAGTATTCATTCATCATTAGAAATATCTACAGGGTATAGTGAGTTATTTATAAGAAGAAATTTGAACCATTGGGCTGGATATGGGAAAGAAAACTTGCCTATGGCACTGCAAGTAATTTCTTAGAGAAGATATGTTAGGTCTGGCCTGATAAGGCAGCAAGGAAAATCAGTCAGAAATTACATCTACATCATGTCTTTATTTAACAATCTATGCCAATTTTGTTTAGCTTATTACAAAAAGCTTACAGAGATTCAAAACGCACTAAGTGATGACCTCTGGACTATGATATAGAGGGGCAAGTCCCTCACTGCTCTTATCAGAGTATCAGGAAATGATCTGGCAACCAAATTCTTTCAAAGAGCCATGGCAGAGCTCATAGGAGCCACACATTTGATAGCCTTTTATGTGCTACACCATCTTCTCCTCACCCACACTGGACTGTTGGATTAAATGCAAATCAGTACATAAATACTGCCAAGAGCAGCTCTTGAATCCTCAGGCTGATTGGAACTGCCTCAGTCATGCTCTTATGTCTAATAGCTTGTGCCTTCCAAAATGGGTTTGACATATTTAAATCACTTGTTAGAAATGATCCCTGGCCTGTTCTGAGCCCTAAATGCCACCTGGCACATAAGCATATACAAAACACAGTCCATTGTGGGCAAGGAGGGATGATGGAGCACAAGTGCACTACTAGAGGACCTCCCAAACTGATATGGGTGTGCCTTCAATCCATTCATCCACCGTGCACATGGAAGTTTCCATACCATTGTTGGAATATCTTATTTAAAATATTAAAAAAACAGTAAGGACAATATATAAATCTATTTGCATAGCCTTGACCTAGTGGTTTTTCAGTGGTTAGGGTAGAAACACTARATGTGTGTATTAGGAGGCATCAGAGGCAGCACACTCAGCTTTACTTTGTCCAGTTCYTACCTCCAGTAGGTAATGAGTATTTCATTCAGTGGCTCAGTCTCTAGAATGATTGCTTGAAGCACTAGGACAAATCCTAAATGACGTTTGTGAGATCCACTTCTATTACCTGCCTCAAGTAAATGTGCAACATTGCAGCAAGAAGGAACGCTCAGTATATTCCCTACTGCAGTATGTGCTGCTGCATGTATTGACTGCTTTTAGCTGACATGGTTGKTTTTTTATAGCCAAGCCTCTTTTTTACAGCTGCGGATACAGTCCCAGTAACATAACCTATGGAGCAAGCCTCTGATTCTTTCCTCTGCCTTCTAGGTATGGACTGTATTAATACCCCAGTAAGTGTCTAAGAAATACACTGGTTTGTGGGAGCAAATCTGTTTTCTAGGACTACCATGCTCTATTGAAAACGTATCCAGATTAATTGTAACTTGTATAAATGCCATGCATTAGTCACCTATGCAATACAACTCTCCAGCTGACCTATTTTATCTGCTCTGTAGACAATCTTACAAACAGTAGGAACTTAGAAAGGAACTTCTAAAAGTAGTTTTCAGCAAGATTTTGCTGCACATCTTTGAAAACACTGTGACATCAATGTATTRTTTTAGAGCAATAGAAAATGCATGCTCAATTACTTTGAAATATTTTCTAACTTTTATCACTGTTATTTGAGACAAGATCTTGGTTTTGTTTTTTAATAAATAGATCAGTCATCCTTAATTCATCTCTGAAGCAGCAATAAGTGCAAGAAAACAGTGTGTGTGCATCCTGTAATCAGTCCAGGCTTACGTACATACTGTACTATACATAGATTTAATAATAATAAAATATGATAATTATACATGTACAGTAGTATATGATAGATTTAATAATAATGTCATGGCTAGGTATCTAGGGCCTTCCGTACTTTAGCGTTCTTTTTACCTGAATCATCTACCCAAAGTCATAACTTTGAATTGTCATTGGTTTTTKGAGTTGACATAAACAGAGTGGAGGGATATTCATCACAGGCTGTTTGGGTCACCTGTCTCTGTGAACCTCAGTAAATGGCATGAGTTCACAMTGGGGTGAAATTTGGTATCAGAGGATCATCAGCAATAAGAGCAGCGAGGTATGTGGGTGAAAATTTCAAATAACATCTATTTGCCTTTATAAATTTGATTCTTGCTACTCAGGCCATGACAAAGAAGTTACTTTAACTGATTCAATGAGTTTCTAGTGTGTTACCCTAGAGATGGAACAAGGAAACAGAAAGTCACTTCTCTTTTGAGGTCCTAAAATATTTAAGAAGTTCACACCCACCTGTTTCTATCTGATGGACTGTATGTAATTTTCCAAATTTGGTAAAACTAAATATTGAGTTTTAAAGTTAAGCTATTAGAAGAATTCTTCTCAAGACCAGGAGCCYTAGTGTCATGAGTCTTGTAAGAATTTCTTTCTAATGAGATTTTCAGCTGTGATGGCAAGTTTATGGCATGAAAACAGGACTACAGCCACCTGGAACATTGTTACAAAGGATTGAAATGCATCAAAGAGAAAACATTCAGCAGAAATATGTTTAAGAATATATAAAGGGTTTGTTATTTATTTATTTTCCTTAAGAGACAGTAAACATTCTTACTTATTTCCATTTGTTTTGGTACACCACCTAGAGACACTGGCTATCCATGCCCAAGTCCATGCCTAGCCTGACACAGAGATGATTTGAGAAGAGGCTTAATTGAATTTGATGTTGGTTGCTCTCACCACTTACCCTCTCCTTCATTCAATTTCTAGCAGCACTAACTTCATTTTAATGCAAGGAGAACCACACTACGAAATAGTGATGAATGTTGCAAARTGGAATCGGCAATTCTCAACTATTTTTAGAAATTCCTCCATTGATAAGTGAAGAATGAAAAGGTCCTGCAAATTATCATAACCCAGTTAAATAAGCTGAATCATAAAGAGGTTTTCACTATTGTTTTTCTGGGAACAAAACCTGTTTAGAGATGAAGAGTGAATTGTGGGCTTCTCAATAAGCCTATTACAGAGCAAGATTTATGGCTAAATCCATCAGCATTCCTGCTTTCCTGCTAGCTGTTCCTTGCACCTTTTCTTCAACAAAGGAGATTTCTTTTACACATAATTTGAGTACTCTTTCTTGTCTAAACAATGTCAGATGTTCCTCTGAGTTGCAATTCAAGCATCAGCTTTATCAAGGTATTTTGTATTCGAATTAACATAATTTCAGAATTAATATTTTTAAGCTTTTTCACATAAACAATAAATCTGTGAGGATGGTGCCACCTAATGTAAGTAGAGAACATGGCAGSTACTTTTTGTTGCTGTTAAATTACCAGTGAGGATTRAAATATTAAGAATTTAGTACTCCCTTCTGTTTCCACTCACACTAGCTTGCTTTCTAGGCTTCCTTGAAAACATGATAGAAATGTGTATTTTAAATGAAAGTAGAGATTCTTAATTTTACCCCAYTGCATCTATTCTATGCTAATTTAAAACCTGACTGGCAGAAAAGGTGCATAGAAAACAGCCTCAATATAAAGTATATAATTTTTACCAGAACAGAGATTAAAGCTTTTTCTCCCTCTGTCCAGAAGAATCTTTCACTAGTTATAGAGATTTAAGCTTATACTTCTTCTCTTTATCTGACCCAATGATTTTTTAATCAGCTTACATCAAGCAGAGCAATTTTAACAAGGAGGACTAAACATCTTTGTCATCTATTCATTTAGCAACAGCAGTTGTATAGAATAGAATAGAATAGAATAGAATAGAATAGAATAGAATAGAATAGAATAGAATAGAATAGAATAGAATAGAATAGAATAGAATAGAATAGAATGGTTCTAGCTGGAAGTGATGTACAATCCAACTGGTCCAACTGATTGATTACTTCAGGACTGACCAACAGTTGCAGCATACTATCAAGGCCATTGCCCAAATGCCTCTTAAGCACTGACAGTCTAGAGACATGAAACACCCCTCTAGGAAGCCTGTTCAGTGCTTGATTCCCTCTTGGCAAAGAAATGCTTCCTACTTTTGAGTTTGAACCTCACATTTTTGAATGTGTATCAAATACAGATTCGAAACACTAAGAATTTGAACATAGTTATTAAGGGCATCAGTAAAGGGGGCAGAATTACATATCTGAATCCATTCAGGCATAAGTTGATTTCAAACCATATCTATAAGTTGATTTCAAACCATATYTGTTGTACCCTAGATAACTACACTTTCTTGAATGAAAAAGGAGTAAATGCTCTATGTGCAAACACAAATAATCTACTAAGGAAAAAGGAATATGAACACAAGTAAGCCAGAATGTTCTGTGCCTGCAGATGRCATAAAGGAGAATTTACTTTCAGAGTGGACAGATTTACTGAGAAAATCAAAATAAGGAATAGTGGAACTGTGRTGTCATACACAAATACATGAAAACATCTAGGTAATTAGGCTAATAAATCTTGTGTCAAGTTTTAATCATCTGAAGTGCCAAAGTTTAAATTAAGCATAACACCCAGTGCAGAATTCCTCTTGAGCTATAGAATGCTAAAAATTATTGCAAAGAAAACCTTAAAGATAACTTCCTCTAGACTTGTTTCAAGATTCCAGGTGTTACTTGAGAAAGACCCTAAAGTTAGTGGRTATAAAGAGGTTTTTACAAGCAGGTATATTATGTGGGCAAATATGCTTTTTTTTTGTTTGATTTCTTTGATTTTGCCAATTTATAAGTGCAAATTAAGGTAGCAGATGCTATGAATTTATCTCTGTTTATCTCATGAATATGTACTTTTTGGACATATAATTGGAAAAATTGGGATTGTAGAATGAATGGCATTGAAYATTGTTAGTATACTCAGAGTGCATACTAAATATCATCATTTTCACATAGTGCTTTAAGTGATTTGCATAATTGTGTACTAAGAAACCACTGATGGCTCCTCAGGAAAAATACTTCACAAATCATCTACCATGCAGGCTATRTTTGCACACTGCAGAGAGGCTGGGTCAGTCTGATCCTGTTGTACTTGAGGGATGTTTCTCCCTTTACTTTTTCTTTCTAATGAGATTTTCAACTGTGATGGCAAGTTAACAGCATGGAAATAGGAYTAAAGTCACCTGGAACACTGTTACAAAGGGTTGAAATATGTCAAAGAGAAAAACATTTAGTAGAAATATGTGCAAGAATATATGAAAGGTTTCTTTTAATTTTTATTTCCCTTAAGAGACAGTAAACTTTCTTACTTATTTCCATTTGTTTGGGGACACCACCTAAAGACACTGGATATCCATGCCTAAGTTCATGCCTTGCCATGGAGCAGCTCTCACTGTAGTGTTAATACACTTTAATGGCAGCTGGCCATCTGCTTTTAAGTGGGACAATTTGGAAGCTGTGTGGAAGCACATCTGAACTCTCATCTTAAGTCTAAGTAAAAGGCCAAGTCTATTAAGTGACATTTTTTTCCTCTTTTTCCAGCAAGCAGAGGTAATCCTGGAAAAATTGAAGTGATTTAGGTATGTGATGGACCTTGTGCTGTGTTTACCTGGAGGGTGTGCAAGGCAAGTGAACAAAGGCCATAAGATGCCATGAATTTTCTCCAGCCTTCTGCTAAAATGGGGTTGGTAGGTGTAATGTCAAAAGGCTCTTGTGATTTATTAAAAAAATATGGATATTGATCTAGTACCAATATCCAACTGTGACGSACAAAAACTCTCTAACAGTTTAAAGTTAGAAAGTGTATGTTTATTGCGATGCCAGGCAGCRTGTGGGATAGCTCCCAAATAYTCACCRTTTACTGGTCATTGCAGAGCCCTTTTATCTATACAAGTATTGAATACCCAAAATACAAATGCATATTCATAACTTTGGTACATCCCATTCCCTGCTTCATATAGTAATCAGTTCAAAAGCTATTAAGCATGMGCAGTTTGTTCCTTGAAATGGGTTGGTGGTCCCTTTCATGGGGAAGGGTCTCAAAATCAGGAAGTAAATGAAGTTTTCCCCGTTCTGACCTTTCTACCTTCTCAATGCAAATATGACAAATGAACCTTTGGTAGAACTCCTACTCCCTGTCTTCAATTGGTTTCAGAACAGAGGAGGCCTACTATTGTCTTTCGTTCCTAAAAGCCATTTATCAGTTTCTATATTCTTCATTATAAACTGAGCTAACCAAACATTGTGTTGACAAGCAATCAGTTATTAGTTAACTACTAACTCTTAACTTCATCAAGGCCTACCTATTTATTTTAATTAACTCCAGTAAAGCTTATCTCTAACTAAAACCTTAGCTCCTCTAAAACCTCTAAATTCCTTAAAGTTTATGTCTCGCTTGAAGACTGACTGTATATGGAAAAAGAAATCTGTGGAGGGTGGTGGCAAGTAACAAGAGGCAACAAGAGTCACATGATGAAGCACTGGTCATGGTCCATGCTGACAACTAATGGTAGCCATCAAACCTTCTTCCAGCATGGATTCATGGCCTCCCTAGTGTGGTTCCAGATTAAATCACTAAGATGTTACACAGAGTACAAAGATCTCTTGCTACAGAACCTCAGCCAGTGACACTGTTGTGTTGCTGTGTCAAGTAAGGTCTGTTACATCTGCCAGGAATTTGCATTGTATATTAAGGTAGAAAATCCCAGCTGCCACAGATGGTGTCAGGGCTGCTGTTACGCAGCTTCTGCTGTGCAGCTTCTTGCAGTTCACCTCAGGGAGCACGTCACAGTGAGACAGAATTACAGGGGTAGCTGTAAAACCGCAGCAATGGTASCAATGCTCACATGATGTGTTTTGCAGGATTAGAATGTCAAGCACTACGTGGATTTTCTGTAATCCATATTAATTGCTAATTACAGTCTGCAGGGGCAGGTGCAGCCACAAGGCTCACTGGAAGGAGTGTCTTGTGCCCTGCTTGCTCAACCACCTCTCCAGACCTCCTCTCAGGTCACGCTTCCCCACGGGATGATGAGCTCTGAGCAGGGCCACGCTGCAAGGCAGTCTTCCCACGTGGTACTGTGCTGGAAGAGGCATGTAGAGGAAACAGGACACAATTCTCTAACAGGGTTCCATGGCTGCTCACCCAGTCCAGCAGCTGCACTGTGGCAAAGCATGACTGCCAGGGGAGCGAGTGTGTATTGCCACCAGAGAGGTGAAGGAGGAGAAGGAAGATGTATTGGGTAGAACTTGGGGCACAGGAATTCTTCTTCTAGTCATGGTCTTGTTTTGGTTCCAATTCAATGTGAGCACCATTTGTGCCTACCTTTTGAGAATGCAGGAAGAGAAAACCCTATGAGGAAAATTTAAGAGGACCTAGGAGAAACATAGCTACAGTAATTGAGATGCCATGCATATCTAAGCCTTAACAATGTGTTTTACTAGATGGCAATATGGAATCTATTTAGGTGAACTATTTTGTAAATCTTGATGCTGAATAATATATCAGCTGTAAAAAAATTGCAAAGAAAAAGGCCTGTGAGTAGAAGCTTCAGTGTTKTTTAATAATGATGGCAAGGCACAGGGTTAGAGGTAAAAGAAAAAAGGTATCCTGTTGGTGAAGGAACATATTAGGTTAGATTTACTTGAAGGGATTTCAGCGTTTGAATTCTGCATTTGGCTTTGTAATACTAGCCTTTAGATATTAGCACAGAATTTAATAAGTTTATGATGATGTGGGAGAGACTTAGTGAACATCTTTTGCCAGCCTTGGAACTGGAGAGTTCAAGAGTCTTTTTTATAAAAACTCCTGCAGTAGGTCTGCCAAAACACATTGTGACCTGTATATCTGTACAGTACTGTATACTATATCCAGACTGTAACCTGTGTATCCATACAGTAGTGTTGGCACCGGTCTGGAAATCTCCACATTATAAGAATTGTAAACAGCTTTAGAAGTCTCTTTACTTCGTAGGTTTCTGAAACAGGAGAAAACATTTTTTGGCAACTGAATGTGACCTGCACTAGTTAGGAGAAAAAATATTTTCYTGGTGGAAGTTCCAAAGCCTGATTTTTTGCTGTTTAAAATGACATTATTTCATATATAGAAATTTTCCCCCTTGGAGAACCAAATTAAATGGGAGGAGAGTACAAGCAATGATAATTATAACTTYTGTTTTTTGGAAAATACATTTAAAAACCCCACATTTTTGTAAGTAGCTGGAATCAGAAATAGTTTTAAGCCACGGTGTCGCAGAAGTTTGTCTGAAGGTTCCCATCAACTCGCCAGCAGATCGTTCCCCTGAGYCGGCAGCTGTTTACCACAGTAGCTGTCACCAGAGAAGCTGGTTCTCTGTTTTCAGCTGCTGAAGAGCTACTAATGGGATAATGAGCAGTTTGCACTTTCTCATTAGCACTTATTCATCATAGTGCATACAAAGTATCTGTAGTTAAAGTATTAAGTAACCACTTTGGTGACATTTGTTCTGTATTGCAGTTCTGAAGTGTCTAGATTTTTATATTGGTATTTGATCAACTGCGGTTGAAGCCCTGCATATTTAAATTWAACAATTATACAAACTCACAATATAAGTTCTAGATTCTAAAATAAAGGTATCATTTTGTGTAAATCTTTKTTTCTCCTCCAGAAAACACCTTTTTGAGCTGTTCTTCTCAGACTCCCTTTCCTGTGATGCCACAAAGAATATATATGAATATGAAAATATTAGTCTGCACCATACATGCCCTTGAGAAATTTGGTTTACTTTAAATTATGTTAAAAACTGTTTTGTAGCCAGTATAGCTGGAAAAAGAACATTTTTGGCACATTTATGCTAATGCAAAATTGAAACCATCTCAAGGCCTCTCACACCTACCTGAAGGGTTTAAGGACTGAAGAAGGTTCTTCTCTAATGACCTGGAAAMAGAGGAGGGGATGAAAGATGGAGCAAGCATTTTAGGACAAGCCTAAGAAGCAGATCTGCTCCAGCCCATCTCATCTGTCTGCCAGGAAACARGGGGTGTATGAGCACAGCTGTGTTCTTGATCAAGCAGTAAATATTGCTCCCTACTTTTTCACCCTTTCTTACTGTGGCCAATGCTAAACTGGGTTTTCAGGAATTTGGAATTCACTACTTATAATGTCTCTTATSCAGAATTAAACTATAAATATAAAATAAACATGATTCCATTAACTTTATTTTCTCTATTGTCAGAATACTCTCCCTCTGAGGATGCCTTCCTCTGTAGTTTTTTTGGGGTTTTCTTTGTTTTGAAGACTGTAGAGAGGTTTGTTTTAGCAAGAATACTCCCATATCCATTTGAAAGCAGATTTTTACAAAAGCTTAGTTACAGAAACTRCCTTTCTGAATGTATTTATAAAAGCCATTTTTTAATGAACCCCTGTATTTTTCTCATTAAATACAGTGATTTGTCTTGATTTATCTTATTCCCCAAAGGTGGGAAGAGGATGACTGTTACTGACCAAACAATGCTCTTTGCAGTAATCTGTGTGTTGTGGTAGATCTGAAATAAGCTTCCATCAGTTTCTGGATTCTCAGATTCTCCAATCAGCACAGTTTTTCTGAAACCAGCAGCATCTTGCAGGATGATCCTGGGAGAGAACCCCCTCCCTCTCCTCTTTCATTCTATCCACAGAGCAAAACAAACCAACACTTTTTAAAGAGGACGTAATAAACACTTGAGATGGAAATAGTTGATTCTTTCAACATTAATGAAAAGATTGTTTCTTTCTATTGATGTTCACAAGATTGGCGCCTCAACTACACTGTTTAAAGTGGAGGTTTCTCTTTCTTGTCTTTAGGATCTGTTTAGCAGAACAGAGTAGAACAGAATGTGAAGTGTGCCAGAGATGTTTTGTACTTGCAAGAATGTAATGAAGTTAATTAAAAATATGCATAAATTAATCAGATGTACAATCACATAATAGTTTATTCTGGATAACAACTGTGGTAGTTATCAGGCTTGATCTGCCACTTAAATCAGAACTTGTCTCAGTTTATTCAGGGCGTTTTACACTCAAACTCTGAATACC
Organism: Cardinalis cardinalis; assembly: GCA_014549065.1. NCBI lineage: Eukaryota > Metazoa > Chordata > Aves > Passeriformes > Cardinalidae > Cardinalis > Cardinalis cardinalis. The sequence continues at coordinate 8,844,238 of JACDOX010000004.1, read as the reverse complement.
TCCGAGGATGGATATCCCATAGTCTGTCTGGGCAACTTGTGCCAGTGTTTGACCACTGTTGTTGTGAAGAATATTTTTATTGCTCTGAAAAATGAGATTTTTAACCTGAAGTATGTCCTTTTTGAATTAAAACTGAGGTTGTTCCTGCTTGCATTCAAAACGGTAAAAATGGGAAGGCAGAAGAATTGTTGCTGTCTGGCCTCTGCCTCTCAGACAATTTGGTGTGAGTSGTCCTGCTCAGAAGTGTCCTTTTGACATAGCTCATCCTAGCAGGCTGACAAGCATCTCTGCCATGGCAGACTGTAGGTCTATGACAGCTGTAAATTGCCTAGAAAAGGAATTGTGCAATTGTGCCTACTGTGTGTGATGGAAATCTAAGGCAAACATTTTTGAAAGAACTATTCTGAAAGCAAAATGCTGACTTCCATGCTATCTGTCTTGCAGGAGCCTGGTCCTATTGAATGGTCTGGGTGTTGATTTTTTTAATGTCTGGCTGACAAAATGTCAAGACTTATAAATAAGCCCATTTCTTGAATAGTAGTGAACTTCCAGTTGTTGCCTGCTCTGGTCTGTGACAAGTGGGGCAGTTCAGAATGGAGCAGTTACAGAAATTGCATAGATGGAKTCACAAATGTACGATCTCTGGCCTACAAGAAAAGGAAGGATTTTCAGAATCCCAGCTTGGGACTTGGGCACTTATATTTATGCATTGGACTGGTGATGCCCAACATTTTTGTGAATTATAGCTTCTATTGCACAGTCGTTATTTTGGGTAACAAACCTTTTTTTTTTTTTTTGAGTATTAAAAGAATGCCAAATCTGAGTTTTCACATAATTAAATCTGAACTTGAATTTATTGAGTGTTTGGTTGTCAGGTAGGGCTCCTGTAAGCACAACAATATGGCCATCCTTTAATTTTATGTCATCCAAAGAAATTTGAATGAATGAAACATYAGCTAAAAACAGTCCTTTGAATACATATTAAACCTGAAAAATAAAAAGAAAAACAAGAAAGACAAGCTTAACTATCTAATCTTGAAATATTTTTAGATATCGAATGCAAAAAAGATCCCTCTCCAGTTCTAATACAGCCAGGTGCCTCTCTATTAATTTACAACATGCAAACCAGAATAACTGGCTGGTGCTGCATGTTGTTCTTGCAGTGTTCGGTGCCTTTCAAATCCCTGTTCATGTGCCTCAAAAACATACTGCTGTTGTAATGCCCAGTATAGGTTTTACCTCTAAGGAGCCTAACAATAGCTTCTATTCCAGAACAGAAATGGCTTGTTACAGGACAAAAGCCTTTTGTGAGGAGAAAAGTTGAGCAAACCAGTTTTATGCTCAGTTGTCTTTGTTTCCAGGCAGGCAGCTTAATAATGTGTGTTTGTCAGTTTACTACTTCTGTGCTGTTCCAGAGAGCAGTGCTCTTGGCCATGACTCGTTGGGGTTGCTCTCCATGGTTCATCATCTGCGTGGCCTTCTGGGAAAAGAACTTTACAGCAATTCTGTTTGAACTACCTTCATTGTGTCTGTGCCTATAAATATGGCATATCTTTCTACCAGACTCTTACTAGGCCATTTCTAATGGTGACCTGAACTAGAATGAAGTGGACATGAACAAAAAAGAAGATCTTAGTCAGCAGGTAAGAGATTGATCATAAATKATTTCCAAGCAGATATACTGATATAAAATACTTCTTGCATCTATCTCAAGGTTTCAAGTGAGTGTATTGTTCCTTGTAAATTATGTGCAAGGCTCTTCATGCATGTGTGTTGAGCATGGTCTGATTCTGAAGGAAATGGAGGTCAAAAACTTCTTGTTTAAGCTGAAAACACTCCATTTGCTCTAGGAAGCAAGTCCAAGAGATCTTGACTTCCTATTCATTTCATCTATAGCTTTATCAAAAGTAACAGAAATAGATGTCTTAAATCTGATCCTATTAATATTATTGGAGAAACATATTGGCTTTGACTTCATTAACCTAAATKAAAGCACTACAATCTGTGGATSAGGATCTGACCTGGGTTRGAAAGTGACACTCTTGAGTCAGGCTACTGACCCAAATGGAAAGGCTTAGTTTCTATATAATTGCATTTTAAAGCAGATTCTGGTCCTGAATTCGTACTTCTGTGGTCCCAAACCACTGTGAAGGAAAGATCATTATTCATTTTGAGCTTATTCATTTTGAGACTCTGCCTTACTTAGGGATTTTTTTTTAACACAGCGCCGGTAACATAGTCAAGGGAAAGTAATTGCAAATAATCTTGTTACAAGGACAACTCTGTTGCTTTGAAGCAGCAAGATAATCAACGACCTTGAGAAGCTTTTCTGGTAATTTTGTATGTAGTATGAAGGCTTTGAATGGGTGTAACAGACAATGGCAGATGCCACATGTGAAAATAAGTAGCACAATATTGCGAGCTAACCTCASTCCATTAATTTTCACATGAAGGACATTAATAATCTTGAGAATATTTARAAGTTTCAAAGAAGGAAGGAGATTCCTTCTGCTCCTCACATTGCCACACATCTCCCTTGACCTATGGCAAGTTTGTGCTTCAACATCTCAAACTGCAAAATAATGAGATGTACCTAACATTTATGCCACTTTCACATCCTTCACAACAAGGTTTTTGTAGCAGTAAATCTCTCTGAGAGCCACTTTATCAAATAAGGTCATTGAGGGAGGAATTAGTCACAGCAATATCTTGACAAAGTATGTGATCCTCATGTTTGTTGCTTACAAACAATCAGTGTCTGTTTATCGTTGCACGCATGCCTTGTTTTAGTACTGCACCCAAGAGCCAAACCCCCTCTCTGTGCTTGGAGATACTCCCTGGAAATATCTGTGTTGTCAACTCCATGCCCAGATTCTGTCCTGGTTCAAATCTTTGTAGCTCCAGTGACTCCAGTGAAGCTTCATTAATTCYCAGCAGTAGATAATTTGTTCTTGCATCCTCTGCTCCTTTGCTGCCTGGTTGCTGGGGAAGCAGCAGGGCAATGCTTTCCTCCTGCCAGGGAAAGGAGCAGGGAAATCACTTGGACACAGAAYTACTTGCTTTATGGGTACTGTTTTGTGAGGTCTTAAGCAGCACCTCCTGCTGACTTGGCTTCAAGTATTTGAAATTCATTACTACACAAAAAGATTAAATAAACTTGATGTACTAAACTGGGAGAACTGTAAAGGGTAACCTCATGACAGACAGAGTGAGACAGAAAAAGTTSCTCAGCATTTGGAATATGACAGTATTTGAAAGCACTGAAAAACTGGCTTTTGAATTAGAACCGGAAAAWATTTCAAACAGTGAGAATAACGTCCCATGTCAGCATGACCTGACCAACATTTTTACATTTTTTTAGACTGGAAACCTTTAATTTCAGTTTTTCAACAGTGTTTTATATGATAAAAAAAATATAACCTAAGTGAAGCAAATAACTTTTCATATATAAGAAAATTCATCCAACCAAACCCTATATGTTTTTTCTTTTGTTTTAGTTTCCCATGTTTTTCTACTTCTTAGGCTTACCAGATTYTGACATTTAGTGTTCTTTGCAAAAATAATCTTTCATTCTTGAAAAATCTATAGCACCGAGTCAAAAAGACCATCACAAGTTGACGTCKTAACAATCAGCTAATGAGATGAAATAAAAAAAGAGAAATGTGATTTAGTTCCTATTGTCTTTTGTTGAATCACTTTTTTAGGTAGTCAGTAGCAGGAACATTGAGTTATTTTGTTAATTAGGTATACTAAAGCTCCTGCTAGAGTTGCACCTTGCCTCTTTCATCTTTTCCTTTGATAGAAATCCTTCTGCAGCTCCTCATCTAGAGTTACTCAGAGCTCCTTTTAAGCTAACTCCTTTTCTCTCTTTTTTCCCCACCTTTCAAATGCTTTACTGAGAGTTTATCTTTCTCATTTCCATGTCCCTTTTTGTCAATATGTTTTTGAGAGAGGTTTATAAAATACAATAGYGCTTGCAGTCTTGCCTGAAGTCATGACACTGATGCCTACACAAACAAAATGTAGGAGAAAAATGGAAGGTTCCCTCTRCAGCATCTGAATTTGCCACATAGAACATTACAGATATATTTTCAGTCACCTATAATAACATTTTAAGGCAAAAGCTCAAGAATTGCCCTGGATTTTCACCTGTTTCATGCACCACAGAACTCCATATTTGTTATTCCTCCCAAAGGCAAGACTTTACATTTCCAATGCTCTCAGCTCGGCAGGTTTACAGTTGAACTGCYTTTTGGCAGTGCTGTATTTCATGATGTAGTTAATGCTTCACTTCAGAACTGTACAAAGCCCAAAAATGAACACAAACTGATTAAGAAAAATTGCTTTAGACTTATATTTTCTGTGTTATCACAAGATATAGAATGTCCCTCCTATGTAGAATCCTGGACTCATGCCAGAAACGGCACTTAATCTGGTTAAGTAGAGCAAGCAATTTCATCTGCTGAAATAGTTGCCTGCTGTTACTGTCCTCTGTTCTCTTCTCTTCCTGCCTGCATGGTGCCTTAACATGCTGCTGTAAAGCTTAAGTGTAGCCCTTATCTGTTGATAGTCAGAGACATTCAGACTCTTGTGTACTCAGAGCAGCACAGCCAGCACAAAGTCAAGAYGAGTAAAACTGTTATTTATTATGAGTTGAGATTATCCATAAAGGGAAATGAAGTGTGATCCAGCCTACTCTTCCTGCCTCTTGTAGGACTTGCACTGGTCCTCCTCTACCTGAAGCCTCACCACGTGAAAACTCCAGTGCAGAGGGGATCGATGTATCAGCACAAATTTCAGCACTGGCACAAGTAGACCTAACAGAAATCAGAGCTTGGGCAAGTAACAATAAATATCAATGAAAAATAACATCAGATAAAACTTTAGAACCTAAATCTCAGATCTGTCACACAATGTGGCTCACACTGTTTGTATTTTGGAGCTGATTCTTCTGGCAGGAATATTTGAATCGCTGCCCAAGCGTTCACTTGCTAAGACGGAGAAGCAAATTTCAGAACTGCCAAGACCTCTGACTTAAAATGCAAGCAAATTTTTGAAAATCAGCAAACAAAAATTAATTCATGCTGAAACAAATGTTGGGTAAAAGAACTTTAAAGTAGCTTATTTCCTAGTGCTGTTGATGAAGAGCAACAAAAACTGTGGGAGCACTCAGAAAGGAAATTAAAAGTAGTCAGAATTTTTGCTATATTAATGCCATGACTGTTTTACTTTCCCCTCAGCACAGCACGACACATGGTTCAATTAAATTAAGTAATGATTTATAGCTAGSTCACTGTATCTCTCTCAAGGCAGTATTTCACTTAACCATCCCTGTCTTCTGAAGAAAAAAAAATCCTTYCAAGAAATAAAAAGTTAAACAGACAATTCATAAGTCCTATTCCTGGGTGGTCTTCTCTCTGTACCCRTGTACGAAGCCTTTTCTAATGGTACACACCACATAAACTACTTACTAGACAAATAAGTCAAAGTCTGTTTTATATCTCACGCATTTGACTGTCTTTAATATGAAGAGATGCTGTAGTGGTRCCTTGCAACAAATATAGAAATGTTTATTTCACTGCAGAAAATACTGTGAATGAAATGAAATGAAATGAAGTGAAAATGAAAAATGACATTTTCTAAATGAAAGTCCATAWTATCTGAGTTTATTTAGAAATTAAGGGTCATTTCCTTGCAAAAATGCACAATGTGCTGAGAACYTAAAGTTATTAATAGGTTGTTCCCTGCATAATTGTAAGAGTTTTCTTTATTTGAAAGTAAAAATAATCACTGTTTTTGTTTAAGAGTAAAGAGTACAGTATTTCTTTTGGGTCTAAAATCAAACTGCAGTACCATATCCTAATTCTATATGGAGAATAAACCCTTTGCAAACTACTATAGAAACATCAGTTATTAGCGGTCTGTTGCAAAAGAAAAATTCCATTTACAAACTTACGAGTTGATCAGTCCTTCTCCTGCTCATGTCTATTCAGAAGGAATTTGTTTCAGTAAGGATTATAGTGTGGGAATAGTATCTTGTGTTTGTGAAATCCTTTAGAATGGCTAGTTATATGAATAAGTAGTTTTCTGATATTTTGCTTTTGACATCTATACAATTATTTTCCTGACCTCAGTAGAGATGTTATAAAAAAGGATGAGCTCAACTTTCCTTCAGTCATTTTGCCTAATATTTTTAGAGATCTACAATATGGATAACAGGCAAAAATTTCGTCCATTTAAAAAATTTTCAATAGCTATCAGCATACATTATAAAGTAGAAATGCATATGGCGCTATGATTATGTTACTGGTTTTGAGTTACTCAAAGGAAACAAAAGAATTCTGAAAACCCCATAAATTGTAAATCAAGATATTTTGATGATAGCAGCCTCTGCCACAAAAGATATTAATGCAAATATTTGTCATAAATTATTGATAATATAATTTTTAAAAATTATTATAGCTTTCATAGCTGGAACTCTTGTCTACTTTCTCTCAAAAAATRATGTTACATGTTTAGAAATTAAATATGATGTTTTATTTTAAGACCTGTGTTTTTCCATTTGGCAGACCCCAGTTCCTCCACCACTACTGTTTCTCCCCCAGCCTCATTCCCTTTTTGTATTACTAAGGAAAGTATTAAAATTATAATTCTGAATTACAATCTGGTTTTGTCCACTTTTCTTTTCAAAAAAGTCCCTTTTATTGTGTTTCTATTCCATAATGATACAGAGCTGTAAGAATTAGGTCTATTCTGCATGGGTGAATGTGAAGGGGTACCAGCAAACACCCAGAATTATTTTATGGGGTGTTATAGGGTGTGTTGTGGGAATAAATCAAAGCCCTTGGATGAAGAAATGGGTTCATTAACACAGAKTGTAAAACTGGGGTAGGAAAGGATTTCTGTTTTGAATGCACCAGTGACTTTTTTGATTGCAAGTGGGCGYCACAGGCATGTCCCTGCCAGGATATGTGCGTGGGAGTCAGGGGTCTATCCTCCCACAGAGCTGCTGGCCGGCTGCCTGCCACGCCAACAGCAGGGTCCCAGTGAGCTCCAAAGTAGCTGGACACACAGCCTGTTGTGGAAAACTAGGAGAGGTGGGAGAGAGGGAGCTGTGAGCTCTTCTTTAGGAGAGAAACCGTGAACCTCTTTTGATTACAAAATGATTGAAAATAGTATGGTGAGAAAATAGTAAAAAAGGGGAGTTCTTAATGAACTTCATGTAGACCATGCTGCTTCATTCCATACGCACACTGGATGCTTCTGCCTTYCCTTCTACGTRCTTTTGTCTTCCAAAAGAAATCACTTTTGCCTTACCCAGACTGGCATTCACTTCACTTTTGTGCAGATCCCTTCTTCTGGAAATCCAGAAATTGGAGAGAGTGCAGATTATTCCTCTGTGGAAAAGGTAAAGAATGGTCTCATTCAGAGGATATCCCTTGATTTCCCAGTGTTTTTACTGGTGCTAATTCCAGCCCAATCCAAGCAAGCCAAGTAGTGTTCATATCTCTTAAATACATACTTGAGTAGGTATTCATTAGTAATATAACAGTTTGTGATTGGAGATGCAGTGATTTTGGTTAAACTAAGTTCGGGAGTCTTTTTTAAGACATYGTGAGATGAAGAATTCAATCACTATTGTGACAATTAATCACTCACAATATTGAAAGCTGTGCTATTTTTTTAAATTTGGAAGTGTCTGGTTTTGATTTCCTGTCCCTTTCCCCGTCACCATGAAATTAATCACACTTGAGATAAGATCAGGATATTTAGGAGAGATGGTGATCCAGACACTTGATATATCTGGGGATAATGCAAACACATTGCTTTTTGTAGCTCCTTTTCCCACTTTTTCCACAGGTTTACATCCATTTTAAAATCTGCTTCCGCCACTACAATATAAGCAATATCAGTGTCATATATAAAGGTGAACATCGGGTTCTTTCCTATTTAAACATCCAAATATGAGTTTTTTCTTTTAAACACTGTTCTGAAAGTTCAGTTATTTGTCCAAATTAYGTCCTGAAATTAATTTAAAAGCTGCTTATTTTCAGGTTTCAATCCTCACACTCATAAGAATTGCCAGTGTTCTGGTTTCAGGGCAATAAATTTCCTTTGTAAATACAAATACTTTTAATATAACCAGGAATATACTTMATTGTAAGTACTAAAACACATTTTTTAACTTTGAAGGACACGTTTGGTAAATGATGCCACACAACGTAGTATGTCTTCTATTATAATCTACTAAATCTGCCTAAGAGCAGTATTATGAAGRTGTTCTCTCAAATTTTGTTGTAAAACATAAGAAAAAGAATTCCGTGATGTATTTTAAAGATCAAAAAAAGTGTTCATGTTTGAGACTTCCATCATCAAGAAGTAGTGGAAGTACTACAAGGTGAATGCAGCAGRTTGTAGTGCTTCATTGCCATGTTTGTGTCATTCATGCATGTTGTTTGGTTGTATATTTTATTGCTGGTTACAGAACACATCTGAAAGTGACAATGATGAAGTTGATGGCAACAATATATGTGGTTTCAGAAAGAAAAAGGGAATCRAAGGTCCTACAAAGTATGTTCCTCCTCTAGAAAGTGAGAAGATGGAGCTGTCCCACACCTCAAAAATCYCAGATCCTTGTCCACTTAAAGGAACCACTGGTTGCTCAGAGCTGCCATCAGAGCAGTCTCTCCAAAACCCCACTACCTTCCCTGCAGCACAAAAGGACAGAGGAGGTCATGAAAATTCCAACTCTGGCAGCGATGGTAAAGAAGACAGGTGCGGAGAAACACGAGAAACCCAGGAATATGCTGATRCTGGGAAAAGAATATTAGGAAAAATGCATGAGGAAACAGATACAGCAGCCCAGATGAAGCTGCCCACAAGCGTGCAGCCTGTGAGGGATGCAGAGAAAGGTGGGTGCACGGAGGCAGCRCAGAGGGAGAAGCACAGTGAGCAGGCAGGGGGTAAGCCAGAAGAACGGGGCAGGATGGAAGAAAACATTGTCAAGTTTCACATGACAAAGATGGGCTCCCTGGGAAGTGCCACATCCATGCCAGGGAGCCGAACTGCAGAGGCCTTCGGGGCATCTGACATTTCTAAACGAAGTCTACAAGAGTTGAAAAACCTGCTGAGTGAAGGTCGTCTGCCTTCTCATGGGCTCAATTTCTGTGGCAAGGCAGGCGGCACTTTTGCTCAGAAAAATTTGAAACCCCTGGAGAAAGCAGCTGACAAGCAGGGCCGACCCTTTGAGACTTTTAGTCCCCATTTTGGAGAGGAAAAGCAAAAGTATCTCAGCTTCCACAAGGAGGGAATGGGGCAGCAGAGCAAAACCGTCCTGGTCCTCAGCTCTGCCGGCTCTGATCAGCAGCAACCAGSGGGAAGCGATGTGGATCACCTTATTCTGGGACTTCCAGCAGCTCCTACRCCTGCAGACAGCACAGCTCCTGAGGTGCAGTTTGACTCCTCCCCAGGCCTCGACGGTAAGGATACTTAAACATCACCTGCTCTCCCCTTAAAGAAAATGCTCCTGTTGTTCTGTGGTGTTTTGCTAAGCTGCAAMTTTAAGTCGGAGCTAGTGCATGAGAGAACTGACACCTGTGGTTTCTGTGTGATCRGGATGGATTGGATATTGTGCTCTATATCTATGCTGCTTTTTCTATTATTTTTTTTTAAGCAAGGCATTTATAAAGCCCAACTGCCTACCAAAAACTTTCATGCACAAGTGGTCATGTCTTTTTCACTAAAACTAAAATATTTCCTCATTTAAACTGAGTGAGGSCAGCATTTCCCAAAATTCTACTACATACTGCAAAGCTCTGATGGCATCTGCACTTCTTAAAGTTAATTTTTTTAAAAAACATTTCCAGCAGTAGAAATTGTTCCAATGTAGGAATGGTGTTTTCAATTATTTGTGTTGTGAGAGGACTGGAAYGCAAAAACATCTCTTGCAAATTATAGGGGAAGAAAAGCAAATGAGGCAGAGAAARCTTCCACTTATTTTCATGCTGTTCAGTAAGTCCATTTTGGAAGTGTTTGTAGAGACAATTAATTGCTACTAATAGGCTGTGATTTCTTTGTAAAAGTTTCTGGGCTAGATGGATCAACCAACTGAAAACTATTATTAGCTGTGATAATGTAATGGGTTTGAACAGTTTGTTGTTCTGTTTCCAGGAAGCACAAAAACATCAGTTTGTCAGTTGTATGAATATGAGATTAATACATTTCCATGAGCATCAGTACACATTATCAGCTTTCCAGGACAGATATCTTGCCTTTTGACTTATCTAGCTTATACAAGCAATATGAATCTCTTAATTGATAAAATACTTTATTCATCATTAACTAYGTAAGAAAATATAATAATAACAATGAAATATTTACAATAATATTAATTTATCCTGCTTTTTTCAAGTCTCCTRACAGATGGATAGAAACCCTGCTATAGATATTCTGAAAACAGACAATTTGAACATGTCAATTGTCATCAGCTGCAGTAGGATTTCTTGGCAGACATTTTGTATTACCCAGTTTGAACAAGTCTGAAAAAGAAATCCGTGAACAGTATCAGTGTTTACTCAAGGCACTGCATGAGAAATACAAAGCTTTGAAAAGATACTTCACACTTGAACYACTCTCTATTCATGTCTATTAGAATAAAAAGTTTAGAGGATTATTTCTCAGCCTGTGCTTGATGCTGTTCCCTTCCCAGACTACATTGTTTTTCACATTGTTAAAGGCTAGCAAAATTCATTATCAAAATTTTAACAATAYTGTGTTCTCATTGTCTGCAAAACCAGCAAGTACATTTTAAAACATAGGACTAATTATTCTTTGTCATAACATCACTTACAAGGTAGAGGGAACTGATGAGATTAGTTGCAGATTCCACCGGGAGATTTCAACTCAGCTGTAACTCAACTTGAAGTAGCTAATCCAAGCTTATTACCTAGTCAGTAAAGAGAGGCATTTTGTCTTCAGAGTGGTATTAGAGGTGGTTGAAAAACTGATCTCTGAAGGTGGGTGAATATTTCCAYTCAGTGGGGAAGAAGCCCCATGATGATTAGTTTAGGTCATTTGTCTAACTCTGAGCTGCCTAAAGCTGCCAGGGATTAACCCTGCCCTGTGTGATTGGTGATGGCTGCGAGACCTACAGAGGAGAAGTAACTTTGAGGGGAGCTGGGAGAAAACTGTTTTGTCTCACCAGAAAAGTATTCAATATCAAATATTTTGGAATCTCATGAGGTTTGGATTCCATTTGGCTTTGACCAAACAAGCAGTAGGCCTCACTGTGCATTTCAACTAGTTAATGGAATGCACAGAAATAGTTTCTACTTAATAAGAGCTGTATGTGTTCAAAATTTGATTTTAATTGAATACATTCAGTAACTTAACTGAAGGAAAGAAATTTCTAGATAAATTTTTGCACTGTTTAATAAGTCTTTGCATAAACAGTATTTCATTGTTGCCTGTGGTAATTTATTGATTGATAAGATCAAATCCTAAATATTTTCATTTTTTTGAACTAAAAAATTATGTTAATATTTCAGTTACCAAAGTGCCTGAAGTATTGGATCTAAAGATATCTTGACTTTGAGTAGATCAGAAATACAATCTCCAATCATTTGCAGTTTTCAAATGTTTGAACTTGCTCAAATCAAAAGACTTCATCCCAAATGTTTGGAAAAATTACAAGAAGTTATACTTCAGATCTACTCAGTGTTGAGATATGGCCAAAACAGAAATATACTTTATTGTTATAAAAGTACACAGTTAAGGGACAATCTCTAGAGATCAGCAGTAGAAGCATTAAAACATGTAGCTGAGTATCAGTGATTCAGAGCACATCATAGGATTTATATACAGTCATGTTAGTTACATGGCTAACATCTCTCTAAAATGATAAATCCATATATTTTTTCCAAAATTCTGATCTGCATTTTGTCCTTTTTTTGTCATATCTTTTGTAAAAAAGTACTTGAGCATGGGAAGAAATAAAAGGAAAGAAGCAGACATGTAAGATACTTAGGTTAGTAAGAAAAATGTTACTTGAACAACGTCAGTGAAACTGGAGCTGAAGCTAAAGCTAAAACTCAATCTAAAGCTAGAAAGGAAGAAAGGTAGAAACTAACAGATGCAGCTAATTAGGTGAATATACTGCCAGCACTAACCTGAATTTAGGAATTTTATTTGCTGAACTGTCTACATGTGATAATGATGTGAATTTCTGCAATTTGGTATGTAGTCATCAATTACCAGGYGTTCTTAAGCTGTTCAATGCCTGCTTTCTTGGGAGACAAAGAGGGACGATTCCAAAGAGTGAAGGATGAGAATAACAGTAAAAGATGTATGYAGTATTAAATAACCATTCATGGTATGTACATGCACACAGGATGAATTCATGCATGTGCTGTATGTGCAGTGTGTATAGCACRCAGGGCAGGTGTGTACTGACCTCTCTGAACTGAAATGTTACCACGTGCCACTCTGAATGCTGCTACATTAGAGTACTAATTCCATAGCAGCCAGAGAGGAGGCCAGAGGAAATAACTTTATTCAAGCAGTATGAAGCACCCAAGGATCATGATGCCCCAGACTCTTGGTGTATCATCCATCCCCTCGGACACAGGGGCATGTGGGCTCCCAGAGCCAGGGACTGAGGGTGGCCTCAGCAGCCACAGGCACTCTGTGTGGGCCGAAGGAGCAGCTGAGCCTGGTGACATCGCAYGGGCTGAGGAGAAATTGCTCTTCTGGACCTTAGGAAACTACATCACCTCCAGGGAGCTGTAGGTGAGCAAAGCACTGGAATAAGTCTCTCACCTGAGGCTTCAAATTTGCTTTGCAGGTCTCGGTAGGTAGCCAGGATAAAAAATGTTTTAAAATCTACTCAGCGCAGACTGCAGAGCTGACATCCAGGACAGCTCCCAAAGCAGGTCCTCTCAACAGCACTCATATTCTTGAGTATATGTCAAGTATATTGCCTTGTAAATATGACCAACATGAGGCCAAGAATTGCTTGAGAGGAAACTGAAGAAAGAAGTTTCAGCTATGGCTGCAGGCACCAATAGCTACCTAGAGACTGTTGMCTTTTCAAGTGCACAAGAAAGTCTGAATGTTTCGAGAATCCCGTGCTGACTCCAAACATTAAGTTCCTTTGTTAACTTGGCTTTTTAAAGAAAAACATATCAMGAAGATACTAGCAGGCTGTATTTAATACTTAGAAGTGGATTTCATCAATCCTACCAGAAATCTTGTTTTCTATTACAATGTTAACCTCATATTCTTACTCTTGACTTGTTCAAAGCTCTTATTTTTAATAAGGCACTAACAAATGATGCTACCTAATATTTAGAGACAGAATTATGAATCCTTCAGCAAAGAAATAGCCTAGGCTTTTCTCTTTTGACATACRAAAATTTGGTCACACAGTCTGAACCAAATTTCAACTCCTCGTGTGGTTTCACTGTCCTCTATGCTCACCTGGAGGAGACATGTCTGCCCCCACTGATTCTGCTCAGTAAATCCAGTCAGTCACAAGAAATGGGGACTCTTTAGGAGCTGCAGGTGGACAATCAGGGAATACAAGTGGTCACTTCATAGTCACTGCCTGTGCTGTAATTYCTGCAGCATAACRCTGTCTTACTTTGGGACTTAGGACTGTCTTTTTCACTTGGTACCCTTTTCCACTTTGTATGTGACACAACCTGTGCCATTCTTGCAGTTCTCCTAAAGTGAAGAACCAAAGATAAACTGTTCCTTCATGTTCTTTTCTCACGCCTTTTCTGTGGTTCAACAAAATTTTTCTCTCTTTTTCTACATTTTGAACAGAGTTGGAGCATAGCAAGGCTGAAGTTCATCTCCTTCCTAAACCCTCTTTCTTGCCCTTATTTTCTGTTGAAAAAAAATATTTTTTTTCTTTCCTTTTCTTTACAAACTAAGCTGTATACAACTGGCCATTTCTTTTTTTACCTAACAAACTCTAAGAACAAACCAAAACCTCTTTAGTCCTTTATCTTCCACACTAATAGATGAAATCATCCTCCCCTATGACTCTGCATGATCTCCCATCTTTCCTCTTAATCTCTATGAAAGAAAAATGCTCAGACAGGACTTCCATCCAGTTTGTCTGATCTATTTTGTCCTCTTTCAGCTGAGATTCAGCTCATCTGTCTCTGGTATTTGTTGTAAGCTAGCCATGGCATGACTCTGTGTGAGAAAGAGGTGTATTCTGACAGTAATACTTCCCACCCACTAGAGACACTTGCTTTCTTTATAGTAATAGTTAAAGGTTGCAAAAATTGTTAGATTGGACCTAATGTAAGGGAAATGCATTCTTTGCTTGTTATGGCTCCCAGCTGCTTCTCCTTCTAGAACATATTAATGCAAAGTTTAGTCCTTACTTTCAATACTGTACAAAGTGTCTTGCCTAATTAACCTTGCTTCCCATTAAGCATAGTGCTCTCTCTCACCCTGGAAGTGTTCAAGGCCAGATTGGATGGAGATTTGAACAACCTGGTCTAGTGGAAGGTGTCCTTGCCCATGRAATAGGCACCAGAACTAGATGATCTCTAAGGTTTCTTTCAACCCAACCTGTTCTATGATTCTCCTGATTTTTTTAAATTAGGACAAATATTTTTGGACCAGTAGGGACTTTCCAGTTTGCAACAGTGTACGCCTTGGTTCACACAACTTTACTCAATGATTCCTCCATAAATCCAAATTTTCTTTTGGATTTTGAAGAAAGCTAGGCCAGTGTAATTTAATCTTAGAATTATCACTTAGGTAATTACATTGGGTATTTCATAACTTAAATTTCTTTCAGACACCTGCACATTTTGTTTTCAAATCCTCTAAATTTTGTACACAACTGTGATGATTTTCTCATCCATTGCAGATATTATATGAAATATCCTGGGATGTAGAAAAATATAGCTTATTTATTTCATCTCTCACTTATTGAATGATAAAAATGTACTTTGCATTTGACTCTTGAAGATGTATCTTCTCTGAGAAGCTATGTTATGTTGTTGTCATACAGTTTAGAAAGAATAATTCATGGCTGATTGAAGCTATATGACAGCCTCTAAATTAGCCAGAGAACTCAAGAAAAAGCCTAGCTTCTCCATGGTCATGAAGTTTAAAAAATAGAGCAGATTGTCATGAGACAAAGAAATAAATGGAAGAAAATGAACATAAAAAGCTCACTGTCAAACAGATYAGGGAAATATTTTTACTGTCTTGTATCCTTTGAGAGTTTCTAATAGGCTTACATATTTATTCCCCTGTTAAGAGTCTCATAGGTGAGTTAAAATACAAGGTAGGAAACAACTTTTTATGCGCTTTACTGCAGAAATCAAATCATTAAGTGGTTTTGGTGAAACGTTTTTTTAGGTGAGAAGGAAATGGAAATTGCGTATTTTTTCAACCTAAGATGCTTCTGATCACTATTTACAKTAATAGAGCATTTGAATGCAACTCATGTCTACTTACCATGTCAAAGAAACAGATRGGAATAGAAAAGTAGCAATAAGAATTATACCAGCTGCAGGAAAAGCTGTCATATAAGGTTTGAGAAATAAAGGTGGTTAATGTTTGAAGGCAAAAGTGAGAACAGTAAATAACATGCTGTGTAAAACAAGTAAACTGGCTGTTCTTAACTATACAAACCAGAGTATTGTAAGGAAGAGCAGATACATTTAAACTGGTTCTGACAGTAATTTCCATAGGATTTAGAAGAGTGTAGTAGTGTGATTACCATGTGGGATTCATTTCTAGTGAGTACCATCAACACAAGATATCTGTTTTTGGAAAGGGGTCAAATATAGAACTTCAGAGCATCCTGTGTTAGATTTCTAACATAGTAGCATCTTCTAGARCTGAGAAACTGTTTACTTGAGTTGTGGTATGGTTTAATGTCCTTGAACAAGTTGAAAATGAGAGATTGATCTGCGACGTGCACTTTCTTCTATTTTATCACTTTATTGTTGCTGAGAAGGGGAAGCTGATGTCAACTRTTTGCCCTAGCTGCTCTTACCAATCTGGATTATTTAAATATTAATAATCTAAGAATAGTACCCATCATCATCATCATCATCATCATCATCATCATCATCATCATCATCATCATTTTGTGTAATTAATATGTTTTAAATATGTGAAGATAGTTTGTATTTGTAGATATTTTGTACTAATTACAGTAGAAATGGGAATATTACCAATTGTTTCTCAGTGGTAACTTAAATGGGAAATGTAGACAGAACCATTGACAAACAAACATCTTTCCTATGTCRTCCCAAACTGATGTAGATATTTAATGATTTGCTTAAAGAAAGACGGCCAGTTAGGATTTTTTATTTGATTTTTAAAATGAAAATATGAACAAAAATTTGAGCATCTCATTGAAGTTACAYGTTTCTTTAACAAGATTTTCTGAAACGAAAAGGAAGATGCCCTTATTTCTAGTCACTCAGAAACTCAGAGAAAATGTTACACGTGTGAACAGAATCCTCCCTTAGAAGAATGTAAAAATTTTAGACTGTGATTCTAAATCAGCTAGGCCTGTCAAATATGTATTAGCTACTTTACCTCTAGTAGCTAATGCTCCAGATAGTGACTATATGAACTGAGTAAAGACAGAATATTGARTTCCCTACTAACATTTCCAAACTTTAATAATTGTTAGAATCATGGATGTAGTTTGACAGTGATTTATTAAGTGTCTACCAAGAAAATATATTTTGGGTCCTATGCAGTGGAAAAGTGAGCAGCTAGTAGTTATTCACTAATTATTACTTAAGAAACAAATCCCCTCACATATTTCCAAAATCAATCAGAGATGACATTTTTATCTATCTTACAATTTACAGAAACATTATTTCAATGAGAAAGCTAATCTTATAATTATATAAAAGATGAACTCTAAAAAGTGTGTGAAAGCTGCATGACTGTTTCTGTTGATTCTAAAAGATTTTGGAAAAAGCTCTTGTAGATGAATAAGTGTCTTTTGACTAGCAGGGTGTCTACACAGGTATATAGATTAATTCTAGACTAATACTAGAGCAATATATACAATTTATTCTCACAATTTAAAAATATCTTTGACTGTAAAAGTCTAACTGGAGAAGACAAATTCTTACTCCTTTAGTTATTAATTTTTTCTTTCTTAGTATTCTTCAGAAAAATTGTATGTTTATGAATTTTCTGTAAATGTTTGTTCACATATGGAATTATTATTTATTTAAAGAACTTAAGCTCAAAGACACACATWTATAAAATTTGGAAAATCATCTGCCATTGGCAGATATTTAAATTAAATATATTTGTAGCTGTACTTTTAAAATGAATTTATGCATCAATAATACAACATTACACGTTTTTCTTAGATACTGATTAATAGAATCTACATCTCTCAGGAATACTGTTTTAAAGAATTAATTGGATCAGAATTAAAGTTGCTTTTTTTCATGATTTCTATATTTTTATCTGAAAAAATATTTGTTCAGTAGATGAAAATTTGACAGAAAACATTTCAGGACATTTTAGAGAAATATTTGCAAAATTTACATTAAAAGTTGACTGATGTCAGCCAATCCTTACTTTGAACAATACAAAGACATAAAAATCTCGGTGTGACAGGTTGTTGACAGGAAATGTTTACCATCTTTGCCAAGGAAATTAAACATGTATAAAATAAGGCATTGAGCACTGCTTTAAAGGTAAAAGCCTCAGGTTCTGTCCTTGGAGGAAAAAAAACTTCTCTTGATATAAACTTTAGGAAGATTTTCAGAATCTTTTAAAGTTCTGTTAAACTATTAAACAGCCRTAGTTTATACATCTTAATAAACTTTTAAATATTGGTCATGCTCATAAAAACAGTCAAATCTTGTAAATGCCAGTAAACCTATATGTTGTAAAACAATATGACAGGATGACTGAAGTGGTATTCAAATAATTTGGTGGCATAGGCAGGGCAAGGCCAGTCCTCCCTGCTTGCTCTTGTGTTTTGGCAGCACCTACAGCAGAGTGAGTATTGCACAAAACATTTAAGCAGGACTTCCTTATTTAATACTCAGCTTTTAAAGGCCATATTGCCCCAGTGCTTATAGAAGACATTTGGGATGAAAAAGCTATTCCATAAGGAATTTAGAGCAGAAACAGGCCAAAGAGAAAGATGTAATGAAGAGAAGTGAATGTGATAAAGTTATTTTCTTTTTGTTCAATTTTTACTCTATTCTCATATTTACTTAAATATTGTTCTGTGCTTTCAGCTGCCATTCCTCAGGAAGCACTGTTGTTACTTAACTCTTTCTTACTTGACTGACCTAAAGTATCCTTCTTGCCATCTAAGCTGGAGGATGCTCCAGTAATACTCAAAGATTCTGAGAAGTCTGTGACTACAGATGAATTTGTGGCCTTCTCAGGGAATAATCTGACAGCCTTGTGCGGGGCCAGTTGGTGAGCCTTCTTAAAGCCTTGCAACGGGCAGTCCTACTTGCCCCAAAGGAGAGGTCAAAAAGCTGTGTTTGTGTCTGCTGGCTCCTGCTAGAGATCTGCTCTAGTTTGGGTACTTTGCTACTGGAGAGATTAGGATGGACCCACCAACCTTAAGAGTGCATCAGTATGAAGCTTTAAACTTCCATTTGAAGGCTGGTGGTGGTGAATGCTTGCTGTTGGTGATCTTTCACTGTGGATTTGAAACTTCTGCAAAAATTCATCTGCGCACATCCTCAGAATGTAACATTTTTCTCCCAKAAATGTGAAAAGAAATGTATTTTTCCCAATGTTTTACCTGTTAATATAAAATTTTACTCTTGGTTGTTTTATGGTATCAAGTGGACATTAATGCCTTATGTAGTTTAACTTGAATAAAAACAATGCACAGATGCTCCAAAGAAAAGCAGGCTGAGAGATTGAGGTTGGAGAAAGGTAGTTTCTGTGCTCATCTCTCTGCTCTGTTATAAAAGTTATACTTAGGTGTAATTGCCTTCATGTCAAGAAGTTTATAGTGCCCTACAGCTTCTGCAATACAGTTGATGACTCCATAACAGCAAATGTATAAATGCCTAAACTTCCCTTAAAAGTCACTGCCTGTGCTGGAGAAGAAAGTAATCCTCCTCAAGAGGCCTCGAGAAAGGTTTAGTAGAAGACAAGTGCCTTTTTATTATGTTTCCGTATCAACACACTTTACGAAGTCATTGAAGAAACAGCACCTGTATTCTGTCAGTTTTCAGTGGGAAATAGGTATCCAGTTGCTGCTTTTGCTCCTAAAACCCTCAACAAACCTCATAAATTCCTGGTTTTACCATGTGTTCCCTTCTTAACTTGAAAAAGAGTTTAAATTACAGAGCATTCCAAAAAATAAGGAATTTAATACAGGATGCCAGGGAAAAATACTTGTGTTTATTTGCAAAACTCTCTCATGATCCATATCTTCTTGTCATTTCTGTTTTTACACCCCATGCCACAATTTCCTACTATTGCACTTTTTAGGAGAGCCTTATTCCAGCAGTCATTATTTTGTTTGACATGAACACTCCTCTTCACTTCTAGCATTCAACAGAGACCCTGATGTAAACGGCCTTGGAAACCCAACTCTCCTTTACCTATTCTCTCATATTGAATTTATTAAGCAGCAGATGGCCAGGGACAACGTGCAGTTTGTCAGATTTGAATCAATAGACCTCCATGGTGTGTCAAGATCAAAGAATGTTCCTTCTCGGTTTTTTCAAGTAAGTTTTTGGTTTCTAGTTGTATCTTTATGTGTTTTCATGCCTCCACCCTTAAATTATATATTTTTTCATACTGCAGGCAGCAACTCCAACTTAGAAAAAATTATCTGTTCCCTCCCCTTGCTCATGTTCCCAAAGGGTCTAGACTCCTTTCATCACTGCAATCATTTATTCCTCCTTTCCTCCAAGTAGTAATCTAATTAGATAAGGCTAATATTTTCAGTTCTTTGAAGTTCTAATTATCTCTTCCCTCAGAAATATCTTTTCAGATTCAACACATTATAAAAATTTTAATTTGCCGAACATTTCTAAATTGAAAAAAAGAAAGGAGTAAACGCTGAAAGAAATAAAATTACTGAAAATACAATAATTTTAGCTATGAAAATTGTCATAATTATCAATAAGATAGGAAAATATTACTGAGTTGGACAATTATTTAACAGCAATATTTTCCATAGTAATGATTCAGGAAATAAAAACCCAATTAGGAAGCAGGATAAGTAGCAGTGTTCAAGGAGGGAGAGGTACTACTATGGGGTAGTCACCTCTGATRCCTTTTTCAGTGCCAAAAGGACAACTTAGACATCTTGGAGCAGGGTTCACCAGAGTGTGCTGTTTTGGTTATGGGTGTCATTCAATGATACTGTTGACTGCCACCTGCTTAAAAGAAGACATCATTCATTCATTCATTCATTCATTCATTCATTCATTCACATTAAGAGAAGCCACCACATGCAGTTTCCATATGAAAACGCAAAATCGGCTATTTTCAGCTCTGAGATTTGTCCTTTCTGGGTTTGTTCTGTCTCCTCTGCTCACACAAATGGAATTTTTTT
Organism: Cardinalis cardinalis; assembly: GCA_014549065.1. Lineage (NCBI taxonomy): Eukaryota > Metazoa > Chordata > Aves > Passeriformes > Cardinalidae > Cardinalis > Cardinalis cardinalis. The sequence continues at coordinate 8,823,678 of JACDOX010000004.1, read as the reverse complement.
CCATTTAGAAGAGTAAAGGTAAGATGTAAATATGAGCCAAATTTCACTTGATAGAACTTGGCCTAACTGCAGCTTTCATCAGAAAAATRTTTGATCATAAGGGAAGATGTAAAGGTGCTTGATCAAATGTAGATGATCCTTCCTTGGGGTCTTACCTGCATTTAATTTTCATCAGTTGACACTTCCTATTCAAATGGAGAAGAAAGTATAATTATGAATTTTTGTCACCTGTAAGTAGTTCCCTGCAATTTGCCCCAAACATTTTAAGTCTAGAAAGTGAGATTTTTCTGTTAAATATTGCATCTGAAAAACAGTATTTAAAGAGAAGTTACAGCCTGAAATGAATTCATATGAGTCTTGTGTGGTCACCTGGGTCTACTTAAAAAAATGGTACCTAAATAGACTAACTAGAGATAAAAGTCTGACTTGCAAAGTGTGCATCTAACTGGTGATACACATAATTATATAAACACCATGCAAGAAAAGTGTTGAACAATTTTTTTGTCCTTTATGGAAATTTAAAAAATGATCATTGATGACACAGTTTTTTCATAACAATCTTGCAGAAAGTTTTTCTGCTTTATAAAGACACAGCAACTGGCTTTTAGCCTTCACATCAGTGATCAGTGCATTTTAGCGTTCTTTTATGAAAATATCATTGTTCTACCTGGGAATCTGAATTTTATGTCTTTTACATACATAAAAATACCGTTGAGCTGTTTTCTGGTTTGGTAATATGTCATTCTGCTCTGTGTTTAGGAGAAAGCAATTCATGGTATTGCCATGCCCAGAAGTTACCTTGAACTGACGCTGAATCCTAAAGATAATGAATTAGAATACATAAATGCAACCAATTTCAATTGTGACATAATTCTGAACCCTGATTTATCAACGTTTCGAATACTGCCCTGGACTGAGCAGACTGCAAGAGTGATATGTGATTCCTTCACCGTGCTGGGCACCCCACTAATGACCTCCCCAAGGCACATTGCCAAGAAACAGCTGAGCCAGCTTCAGGACAATGGCTTTTCTTTGCACTCTGCATTCAGTTATGAATTTTGTATTTATGGCATTACTGAGGTTGTAAATTCAAAGACAATATCCTTTCCTGCAGCCACGATACTAAATAACCATGACCAGACTTTCATTCAGGAGCTCATTGAAGGAATGTATTATGCTGGTGCCAACATTGAAAGCTTTTCTTCTTCCAGTGGGCCTGGGCAAATGGAGATCACTTTTCATCCAGCGTTTGGCCTAGATGCAGCTGACAGTGCCTTCACRTTTAGAACAGGCCTTAAAGAGGTGGCTAAGAAGTATAACTACGTGGCTAGCTTTTTCTCAGAATCAGGATTCTACAATTCAGGGGCTCTATCACACAGTCTGTGGGATCTGAATGGCCAGAAGAATTTGTTTTCTGCTGGTTATGGAGTTGAGGAKCTCTCAGAGCTTGGAAAAAACTGGCTGTCAGGTCTCTTGGCACACACAGCAGCTATCAGCTGCTTGATGGCTCCTACCACCAGCTGCCGCAAGTCTTATTCTAAATACAGTAAAGAATCAAAAGAGACTGTAAATGCAAAATGGGCATATAATGATAACAGCTGTGCCTTTAATGTCAAATGCCATGGTGGAAAAGGCACTTACATAGAGAACAAATTAAGTTCTGCTGCAGCAAACCCATACCTGGTCCTTGCTGCTACTATTGCTGCAGGTCTAGATGGAGTAAAGAGAGGACTCAGGTATGATGATATGCTTGAGGAGGAAAATCAAACTGCTGATCTGAAACACGCATCTATCCCTCTGAAACTAGAAGATGCTCTGGTTGCACTCGAGAAAGATTCATGCATTAAGGAAGCATTAGGCGAAACTTTTATCCGATATTTTGTTGCCATGAAACACTATGAGTTAGAAACTGAAGAAATGGATAGTGAAAGGAATAAATGCCTGGGATATTTTATTTAGAAGGAGCACTCTTCTGTAGTTGTGCTGTGTAAATGCATACAGTGAATGGCTCAGATTCTTGAAACTAGTTTTAAATATATTTAAAAAYGTTTTAATGCTTTGGGATTTCCCCCTTCTTTGTATAGTACATGGTAATTACACTTAATTGTCCATATACAAACATGCAGCACAAAGCTGATATATTAATGAAATTACACTATAAGCTTYTAAGAAACAGGTGGAGGTTTTTTTTGGCAGACCTGCTGATGAAAAGAAGAGAAGAGAACGTGAAATGGAGAAGAAGAGTAACTGCTCAACTCTAACAGGAYTGTATAACATGCAGAGAAATGGGAATGATGGGGACAGTGATGAGGGRTGGGGTTTAGAACAGGGAAAGGCAGGGAATTTTGTGTTCAGCATGGTTAYGGGATTTGTTCAGCCTATTCAGTAACTGATGGGTTGCTAAACCAAAAGWATATGCTATACATAAGCTAGAGCAATGAACATTGTAGAGAGAGGGGCAAAGGACTGAGGCTGTAGGACCTGAGAGGCAGGAATCAGTATCTTAATGGATATAAATAAAAAAGACAGGATAGATTATATAGTAACCTATACATCATGAATTCTGCTGCTGAATGGAGTTTTCAAGAATTATAGTTAATAAAAATATTAAAAGAAATCAAATGGCAACTTGAAGAGGGAATAGTTGATAGAAAGACAGCAGTGTCAGGCCACTTTGCAATAAAAAATGAGYTGGTTTTATATCTGTTTTAATGGTTGATGGGTTAATTCAGATTTAAATGGCAAATGAGGAAAAAAAAAGGCAAAAAAGCCAGAGAATTTAGAGCTTAAACTGTACTTTATTGRGAAACTTGATTTTATCAAGCATGCAGAAAGTAACTGAGGAGAGGACCAGAAAGAGTAAGTTGAAATGAGAAAGAAAGATTGAAGATGCAAATTCAGAGACTCAAGATTCATGGTTAAAATAGAGGGACAAAAGACCCAATCCTAAAATTAGAAATAGCAGCTGGTGTAAAGAAAAATAATTTTTAGGAATAGGAGGAGGTGGCAGAATTTGCTCTTTGTTCTTGTTACTGCTGTCATCCTTTATTATTAAAGATAACCTTTGTTTCTTACAYCACCTCTGCATTAACAATGATTTCTGGTGTTCTTTATCTTGTCACAATATTTTGATCTATGTGTAGGAATTTGTCAGTGAAAGTTTGGTCATCAGTGGAGTAAAAACAAGATTCAGTCAATGCCTCTGTCAGCTTGCAGAATTAGGAAGGTGTGAACAGGAATGTGCTACTTGCCTACTGATGGATCTTACATTCTTCCTCTACGAAGTATTGTACTTGAAATGTAGCACCTGGTATGCTAAAGCTTTTTGTGTGATTCCAAAGAACTCATTTTATACTCAGGTAGCAAGAAGAAATAAATAATCCAAAGAAACATGATGAATTCCCATGTCTGTGATTGGTGCGTGGATTTGATTCTCCCTCCTACTCTCATGATACACTTTTGAATGCTCAATTTTCAGGCATATAGGGGACTATTTTTCTTTGCTAGAGGCTAATTTGCATTGGGCATATATTTGCATAGCCTTGCACTTAAGCAGAACTTCCTATTCTGAAAAAAAAATCTTCTCTTTTGCTGCCCATGCACTTCTTTGGGGGCTCTGGAAATCTGTCTTCTCTCTTCTCTTTCTGGTTACTTACCATTTTCACAAGCTCTTGGCAGAAGACACACATAAAAATTATTTACTTGCTCATAGAGAGCTCACTTACCATACTTAATATTTAGTCCCAGCAGTCACACAGATTAATAGTTATTCGTTGGTGTGGGTTTATATGACATTTTCTTATTTGTCTTGGATTTATAATTTATATGCCACTGTATACCTTCACTTAAAATATATATATAAGGGACTTCTACAACTGAATTAAATAAACATGAAGTTTATGATATATACTACATATATTATCCATATATTTTCTTATCACAACATTGAAAAAATAACATCATAACTAAACCTCTTGCTGTATGTCCAACTACCTGACTAGATTGACAGAAAGCCATTWTTTATAAACCAAAAAACCTCAGTATCTAGAACTGATGTTCTACAAGTTCTAATCAGTTACAACGAGATGAGGTAAACCAGTAAAACAAACCCCCAGGTATTTTCTAAGTAGTGACTCATACTCCTTGATGATTCATACTCTGAAAAGACATTGATATATGATTAAGTGAAAACATTTCCTGTTTCTGGCAAATGAATGCTATTTTTTTTTAAACTAGAAAGTTCACAGATGTAGTCTGAAGCTAGTGGGTCCCAAATTTTGGTCAATATTGTTCAATATCTTTTCCTAAATATATTCTATATAATCAAAATAGAATAACTCCAACWCTGTCAGAAAGCACAAAAACATTTATTTCAACTTCTTTCAAATGAATTTTAAATTTGCATGTATGCCCTAAACTAAGTTTTCATGCATATTCCTTAGAACAACAACAAGAAAAAGTTAATTACTTCACTCTGCTCAGCTGAAATTAATTATTATTGAGTGTTGTATCATTAACATTTGATCTTCAAGTGTTGCCTGAAAGTACTCTTCACTCTTCTACAGGTCCGAGGTCAATGTCTAGAGCATTATTAGTTAGATAACATAAATATGTGCAGTGTTATAAAAAAAAGGCACCTGTAATTTTGCATATGCTCCKGATGATTTTTCATAAAATCATAGAACCATAGAATGGTTTGAGTTAAAAGGAATCTTAGTAGCCATCTAGTTCCAAGCCCCTTGCCGTAGGCAGGGACACTTCCACTAGAACAGGTTTGCTTGGAGTCTCACTCCAAGCCTGGACTTGAACACTTGAGGGTGGGGCCTCAAGGAAGAAATRTGTACTTGAATAAGAGTGAATGCAGGATACTACACTGAGACAAGGATGTGAAGAGCCTCGGTTTGTGCTTGTTCAGAGAGGAATCTGGCCTGTGTCCATTTCACCAGCTCAGCATTGCACAGAAGAGGSAGATCAGGAAATATTAACAAGGGCAGAGCTTGCAAGAACAAAAACCTGATCATTTTGCTCAATTAAATTCTTCTCAGAATTTGATAATAAGGTGACACACTTCAAAGACATGCAGATTTATTGGAGAAAATCCGGASACCAAAGTAAGTGAATACATCTAGGTAGGACCCATTTACTAGGAATAACTGAATTGTGTAGCTCAGAAAGTGGAGACAGAGTATAGGTTTTACTAATGGTTTTCAGGCATGTAGAGGTTGTAGCTAAGGAGTGGAACACTATCTTTTCTTCCTATAYGTTACAGTTAGAACATAGCAGCACGTTTTCATAAAGGAAAATTTAGATTAGACAGTCTGGAATACGTCAGAGTGTTAAAGAGAATGAAACTGGAGCCGGGTAGATGACCATGGAAAGTGGCAGTGTTTGGATAAGGGACTCCACAATGTAATTTATGATGCACTAAGATAGTATATCCTGATGCATGGTACCTTCACAGTGTTTACAGCTATAATAGGATGGCTCATTTTCATCGTTTGCTGGTCCCATGTTGCTGTGAGATCATTGAACAGACTGCTACACTATTTTTAGGAGATAAAAAATTATTTTTAATCCTTATTTTTAATAATGATGCATTTTAAATMATAATAATTTTATCATTATTTTTATTCTTATAATTTACTTTTTCACATTATYTTTAGTGAGAGAAATCTATCCAAGGTGAGTGTGTGGAAGAAAACATACCAGAAGATACAGAGTAGCAAAACAGTCAGAAAAACTGGTGTACAGCTACACTTAGACAYATAATGTAGTGGAACACTAGGGACACAGTGAAAATGTAGTGGAACACTATAATATCATTGCTCAGGAAAATTTTATGTTGAATGTATGCAATGAGAAATGGAGGTACCTCATACCCCTGACACACATCATGACTTGATCTCTTTTGTGATGTAGGATCCAAAAAATAATACAAGAGCTACAAACCCCTTMATACAGTAGCTTATTTTCTATATGGAAATGCCATACTTCTAACCAGGCTTCAGGTTTCATGAGGTATGAAAAGAGAATTGAATTTGTTAGCTAACATGTCTCCAGCAAGTCAAGGTGATGATGTCATGTACCCAGGTCTATATTCAAATTTTATTCTTTCAGGCTCCAGCCAGAGGGCAGCAGTGTACTGTGCAGTGCTCCTCCAGGCTCTCAAGCTGTCATGCTGTGCTGGAAAACACCCATTAAAATACACCCATATGTTTTATATATGTACTTACAATATTTTTTTAAATAGTCTGGCAGCTGAAAGCTAATGAATATCTTTTACAATGGTTTAGCTAAGCTTAATTATCTGCGGAATTTGCATGGCCTTTTCAGTAAAGCACCATAGATCCAAAATAYTGTTTTCATTCTTGATAATAACATAGTCCAGTGAAAGGCTTGTATCTACATTCATGTGTGAGTGTGTGTGATCTTTAGGTGTATCATCCTTAACAGCATTGCAACAAAAGTACGAACCATTTAATGGCAATATTCCATTTTTGTAATGTAATGTAAGCCATTAATGGAATTTATTTCATGTTTCCATCTTACTTAAATACTTTGGGAGGTCTGCTTGCTTATAGGGACTTCCATTTTATCTATACTGTTGTGTCATTTTTTCCCATCTGCAGGAAGAAAATCATAAATGCATAGTGAATAAACAGGCCCTAGAAATACCCATTCCAACCACCTTTCTATTTMTGAGCAGAAACATAACTTTACCCAGAGTTTGAATTATTGAAATTTGATACAGATTCTAGATATCTTTCAGCATGTGGGATAGCCATTTTTAAGTGCTTCTGACTATATATATCCATACGGCTTTGCTCTGCAAGTCTGCTACCACAACTCCCATTTTTCAATATTGAATTTCTTCACAAAGTYGTAGTATTCAAGGCCTAGCAATCCTTTTCCTCCAACACTTTCTTTGCAACACCTTCATGACTTTTTGGTTTAGTTTGTTTGGTTCTTTTTAACTAAAGAGCTCAATTATGTTCAAAATTCTTCAAATTTATTCTCGAAATAAAAATTGATACTGCAATGTTGTTGCACAGCGTTAATTTAGCTGCTCTGAAACTCTGCTGTTCTAACACATTTGAATACACTGTCTGTGGAAAACACACCAATGCAGTCCCAGGGTATGGCAATAAAGGAAGTAAAGGGGAGAGGAACTATTTGCAAGCAACTCCACTAAAAGTGTTAGTGTTGAGAAATAGGAGAAAGATGTGAAGAGGACTGAGCAAGTGTGAGTGCTTTGTGCAAGATTTAATTCATCACCTGAGAAAAAAAAACAGCTCTTGGATGAAGAATGACTGGTTGAAAGCAAGAAATCACTTGGATGAGTTTGCAAATACAGAGCAATTTTTTTCTGATTGAAGGTATTCAATAACAACTGTTCAATTTATTCTGTAATTTCTGAGTGCTTTTTGATTTCTTTGCTGACACTAAGCTCTCATCATAAAAATATCCACAAATAGAGCCTTCTACCATCTCACACTGACTATGATGTTCCATCCTGGTAATTTTATGTCCTTGGTTTTTTGCTCTCTTTGTTGTTGTTTCATTTTGGGTTTCTTGTTTTGCTGCCACCATTTACAGAATTGCAGCTACTACTGACACTGTTTTGTGTCTCTTCCATACAYACTCTATATGAACTTTATGTAGAATACTAAATTGAATTCAAAGCTATTGTGCTCAAATTCACCCAAGAGAATTTTAGGCACTTTATTGGCACACCTCAGTTAGGAGTTTAGCTCCCATGCCCCTCTGGTTGTTTATTGAAACAGATAGAAATTGCCACAGGGCAAAAAAAAAATTACATTAYTTTCTATACTGTATTGTTTAATTCCCCAAATTAGGGCTGAGGACAATGCTACTTAAATCTGATTTCTTAGATATTGTACAACAGTGTACTGGGTCTGGTTGGGATGGAGTAGATTTCCTCCAAAGAAGCCCACAACAAAGGATTTGTGAGTAAAACASTGTTGGTAACACATCAGTGTTTTAGCTACTGCTGAGCAGGGCTTACACAGCAGCAAAGTTTTCTCTGTTTCTCACTCTGCATCGCCAGCAAATAGGATGGAGTTGCCAAGAAATTGGGAGGGGATAGAGTTGCAACAGCTGACGCAAACTGCCAAGGGTGATATCATTCATATACAATATAACATGCTCAGAAATAAATCTGGGAAAATTTTTTCAAAGCAGCTGTGGCTTGGAGACTGGTTGCACAAAGAGCAAATCCACCTTGTGGGAGGTGGATTGTCTTTAKGTCACTAGAGTTTTTTTCTCTTTGTTCCTTCACATGTTAAATTGTCTTTACTCACAAGTTCTTCTTGTGTTTGCTCTTCCATTTYTCTCCTCCMTCCTGATGGGAGGGTGRGTGAGTGAGCATCTGTGGGCGTGCTTAGTTGCTGACTGCAGTCAACCTGCCACAAACTGTTACTTGAAAATTTGTGCCCCTGGCCAAAGACAAACCTAGGTGAAAACACTGTACAAGCTAAAAATTAAAAATTTTGGAGCTTTTGGAAATGGGAGTAATTAATGTGTAGTATTGTTGATACCAGGATTTTTGTGGAAAAGGTGAACAGGTCATRTTTTGTGACACCTTATTAGTGTCTGGATTAGAAGCAAATATGCTTTAATCCATATTSTCTGTTCTGAAAGCTTTTTTTAATATTTAAATATTTCATTGGCTGCAGATACTTTAGCACATGGTAGTATCAGTGGGCTGTTGAAGTTCTGCCTATCCTCCAGCAGGACTCAGTGAGAACATCACTAGATGGTCACAGCAGAGTTGCACAGTGAAATCCTCTGTGCCCCCTGTAAATCAGAGCATTTCACACTGGAGCTACAGCCACAGTGCATGATACTGGAAGTGAGCAAGAAGAACCTCCCAACGAAGCTACACCATAAGGTTCTGTATATTGTACAGCAAATCAATATAAATTTACAACAGAATTACATGCTAAGCGTCTCTGGAGTATGTGCTAAATCATGGAGATTCACTATAAGGTTCACCTTTAGCTCCCATGTAATATACAATAAATCACTAAGTTACAGCAAGGCCCAGCAAGCGCCTTGCTTTATTTGGGCTATTATTATTACTGCTGTAGTGATATGGGGGTATCTGTCACTGACAGGTAGAGTTAAGGAAAATGGTAAATCAGTTTGACTTTGAGGCTGCACATGGAATGKGGCCACCAAGTACTGCATCAAATTTGTGCTTCCTTTGGGATGCTCACAATTCTGCTTAGAAWCATGGTAGCTTTGCAACACACAGGGACATAGTAGGAAAAGAATTTTAAACATCAGAGGGCAGTGAGGTGGCCTCTTTAGCACAGGCCTATTCTGCACATTGCTCCACCACTGCTGACCTGCTGACCTTGCTCGACAGTGAGGATGAAGTAATCCCAGGGCTCTGTTAGTTGCCTTAACAGCATGTGCATTTATTAAATAAATAGTTGAAAGTAAATTCCAGTTCTCCTTTGGGGATACTTCACTAGACACTGGGAAAACAATATTCACAGGAATCTCTGCAAAACATCACTTTAAAACTTATTTTAATTTTGTTTTGATGAATAGCTTCAGATCAGCCACCTTTTTTTGTGATTAACATTTTCCCTGAAAACTTAGGGCAGTGCTCTCAAGGATATATGCATACAGAATTGTTTACACTATAATTTTGGTGTACTGAGGGTTGAAAGGGAAAAGGGAACATTCATGCAGATATACAGGCATCAATAAAACCAGAAAAATGAGAAAAAAAAGCTGATGCTGATTGCGGAAAAGCTAAAGCAAACAGAGATCATATGGCTGCTTCAGGAAAAAGACGTCATCCTTCATCCAATACATACTTGGCACATGACCCATCAACAAAGAAGTGGTTGTGAAGGATGCCTCTAGAGGCAGTTCCCAAGTGAAAGTTATTCTGGAGATAGCTAACAAAGCTGCTTTGTAAACTACTAATGTATCACAGTTAGTATGTTGATGGAGCTTCCCCACTCAGAGCGTGTTTTTGACCTTGAAGTACGCATGACCAAKAGTGTCAAATAATGTCATTGCACTGAGACATCAAATATTAGTGAAAGAAGCCACATAGACACCAGTGGTTACTCAGTTAGTTGTTGACTTCTCTGGAGTTGCTGTACATTTAAGCGACGAGTTAATCTGACATTTCAAAGAGGATATGGTTCCAAGCACTCTGAGCTCTGGAACAGTCACTGCATGCTASAGGACTGATGTGTGATTTCCCCTAACTCATCAAAGAGCCGAAAAGGACTGGTACTACAATGGCATCCAGCAGATAGCAGCTTTCCATCTGCTCAGCTGCTGCTTCAGCTCAGTACTGCTGGATCTGAGAAGCCTGAAGATCATTGCTCTGTCCCATGAGTGTTACAGTTTAAATGCTGCTGTCATCCCCTTCCCTCTGTGCTTGACTACAGACACCAAAATGTAACCTATCATTTGGATCAGAGCTCAGCCAAAGTCACTTTTAGTATCCTATACATTGTTTATTGCTTTCTTTTGAAGGAATAAAAGGGATTAATATATTTCTAAAATCTAGAAACTGTACAGGCCATTTCTCAGAGCCCCTGGGTAGCCTCTGCCATGCCAAGAATTTTGGATGGCATCAATATCTCTGYGCTGTCATTTTGCTTGTTGTACCATTAAAACCAAATGTTTAGCGCTGATTTTAGAAGAAGCTATGTGGAATGACAAGGGAAATGCCAATGCCATCTGGTATAATTTTCATTAACTCTTGAGATGCYGCAGAGCATCAGTGGGTCACATTTGTGGGTCTGGGTTACTTGCTCAGAGTAAAATACATGGTTGAAAAGTCTGCACTACCCACCTTGCTGCTTTGATGAGCAGAAATGGATGTCACTACATCCTGCTAGCAGAGGGACAGATATTTCCACYGATCCTGTCAGAACCAGCCATGCAGCTCATACTGCTTGTGTGAGATGCATTCTCCATTTATGTACTGCATTATGCACCTTCACAAATGACAGCTTGCAAACCAAAATCTGTTTTGTCCTGTGGAAACCAGTTGATTAATCACACAGTGTCTTCCTTGCGTTTTACCTGCTATTTGTAACCACAAATCCTGGAAAAAGACAGGTGTCAATCATTGTTCTCTGATGGCAGAGGATGCACCTCTCTGGGTGCGCTGTGTGAGCTGGAAACCTGCTGCTTCATAAAATCATGATCTTAAGGAAATTACAGTGMAAGAGGTATGGAAATATTTGCTTTGTCAAAGATGATCCCAAAGGCAACTTCTGCTAATATTTTCTGGTTTTCCTCACATCCTCAGTGTGGCACTTCCTGCTGATCAAAGACTAGACACTAAATTTGTTTGTGTGAGCACCAGCATTTGTATGTTATGTCTCAAAAACTCTTCTTTATACACAGAAACACAGAGAAGTAATGGTACATGGAGGGGAATCCAAATAATACCTTGCTCTGTGTCCTCCAAGGACTATCCAGGATCCATCAGCTCATCACGAGCTGACCTTCACCAGAGGAGSAGAGAGCCCTGTGSCATGTGGGAACACAAATCAAGGGCYCAGAGGAAGAGACTTTCCACCTGGGCCCCTCTCAGGAMTGTTCCAGGAGCCTGCATGAGGCGTACATGTGTGTTCTGTGTCTGTGTGCCTACTGGGTGTGTCTGCTCAGCCTCTCTTGGGCCACTGGATCCAGCACAGTGTAGTTTCCCCACACATCATAAACATAATTTGTTTTAAAAGTGGGGTTAGACAGATTTTTTTTACACAGCCATAGAAAGGATAAATGCCCATAAACTGWGAGCAAAATAAATGGAAGAAAAGTCCATATAGTTTGTTTCTGTCACATCACATCTTTTTTAAAGGGCAAGAAATATRTAGATAATCAAATTTTAATTTGACCAGGAAACTCCAAACAGTACATATCCAAGTACACAGTCAAATATTGGCACCACTTTAATTTTGTCTATCTAGATGACTATCCCAGCAGTTCTGTGCAAACTGCCACCATSTCAATCCAGCAGATTTCAGAATATAGCACACACTTCCTGAAGCAACAAWATGTTTCCCAAAAGATCCCATGAAATTTGTTTCTTAGGTGAGAGATCRAATGGAAATACAATTGGGTAATTTGCTGGTTTTACTGACCAGATTTCAGTGTCTGAGGCAGCAGACTCACATATTTGATGGAATTCACACTTGTATCCAGCTTAGTTTTCTGGTGGCTGCAAGTATACTTACAAGAGTCATGAACATGGAAGAGGCTTTTATTTTAAAGRTTCTTGAGTATTTGCAAAAACAATTAGTCTTGTGTTCAACTCTGCAGTGTTTCTTGTTGACTTGCAAAACTTAAAGTACTGCTGATACTTTTTATTTGTAAGACCAAATTATTCCAGTGAGACTGTGTGGAACAGAACCATAAAAATATTTTTCCTACAACTGTTACAAGTGGAGATGAGAACATGAAGAAATGGATTATTAAGCAGCATAGTATTAAGCCTAAAAAAATAGTAAAATGCAATTTAACCTACTAAGACAGGAAAGAACTTCAAGAATATTTTTATTCGCATTAATTTCCTTCTGTTTTGCTGGACCCTGGTCTTGTAAAGAAGAAAAATAAAAGTTATTTTCTTAGTCTTCTGTCCCTGGATTGCTGCATCTAAAACATGCTTTTTTTCTCCCATGCAAAAATAGAACTTTTTAATATTTATATATTCTCTAATACCAATCAAAATCAGTGCTATTAATTATCACAATTATAACTAATTATTCTGTTACAGATTATGTAAAATAAAAGGTTTTTAAATATCCTCTTTTCATCACTCTTGTTTGTCATTTCTGCTGTTAAGAGCTGTTCCATCAACTGAGTGCATAATAACTGACATTTTTATCTTTGTTCAGGATTTTTTCTGAGTTACTGCATAGCTATTCCTCTCTGCAGCACGCAGAGATATCTTTTATTTCTGACTGACACTATTTTTTCTTTTTAAGAAAACCACATTTCTTGCACCTGTCATAGTGTATATACCATCTATGTGTATTTAATTCTAAAACCAGTTTGAACTAACACTGTGATTAAAAAAAAGTCATATTCTTAGAGAAAACAAATCTCACCTCCAGTGAGATACATGGATTCTTACTTACATTAGGGCAAAGACCCCAAATAATCACAACATTCTGGTCCTTGAGATCTTTTAACCTGATTGAACTCTTGTCTGCTGCCTTGTAAGATTTTACATTTTTAAAGATAGAAGTGGAAAAATCCTACCCACTCTGCTTTTTGCTTTTTCAAAATTAATACATCATTTTGATGAGTAAATAATAACAATGAAAGGAATTATTAGCTTTAAGAAGATTTATTCCAGCTCATCTGACATTTTAAATATGATTCTTGACATAGTAGGCTACAGTCTCAGCTCTGCATATCAGACTGTGATAATGCAAGGGCAATATTTCTTCAGAGCCTTTTCTTTCAAACTCCTGTCTTGAATGCCTTAATTTCACATAACACTACCCCAAGGACTGGRAGGACTCCTTAGTAGGTGGAGTCTTGCCCTTGTTTTACTTACCCTAATTTTATATCAGTTTGAATCCACCAAAGTGAGTACAGCTTCTCTGTACTCACACCGTGGTGATGACAGAGTTTAACTCAACAGCTCAGCCCTTAATTTGGTCCTCATGTGTGGTCTACTCAGTTGTTTTCTTCCACACAACAACCTGAAGATATACAATCAGAGTAGTCTACTGCAAGTGATGGCTCTAAGCAAGAACAGACTTTGGCACATGCATCCATTTTTATGCTCTTGCACCCTTGAGGGGAAACCTGGGGTCTTCAAAACCAGCACTGAACAAATACCATCTGAAGTCTAAGAAAGTGTCACTTTCACAGTGATGTTGTCAGAGGTGTGGTGAAAGTGATTTTTGTGCTTGTTACGTAGAGTAATTACATTTTTCCCATTAAGAGATAAYATGAATATAAGCCATGACCCATTTCTATGTTTGCATTCACAAGAATTAACAGGACAAGAGTCTGTRGTCCCAGACCACAGAATCCAATCCAGAATGGGAAAAAATAATTCCCATCCAGAATGGGAAAAGAGTGTAACATGTTTTAGATCCTTACTGGCAGTGGATGCCCAGGTTTCCACCCCTTCACACAAACTGAGGTGAAGCAGGATGACAGGAAGCTGGTGTGCATCATTTTGATGGTAATGGTTTAGAACTGAAGATGGGTCAATTTGTACTAAACATAAGGAAGAAGTTTTTTACAATGAAGGTGATGCAACATTGGAACAGGTTGCCAAGAGAAGCTGTAGGTCCTGTCCCTAGAAAAACTCAAAGTCATGTTGTGTTGTGTTGTTGTTTTGCACTGGGCGATGGGAAGTTTGTACTGGGTATGTTATGTCACGGAGATTGTTATTCCCCCTTTATCATTACATGGTCTCTCCCCTATGCACCCCCCTATCAATACACACCTGGTGGTCTGTCCCATGGGTACCCCTCCCCTCGCCCCTGCCCAGTGGCATCCCATTGGCCGTGGTCCTCTTTCCCCGCCCCCCACCTGGGGTATAAAACTCCACTGCAAAGGTGCCCCACCCTCTTTTCTGCCCGGGTGAGGGCTGCTGCTCGTTGTCTCCTGTCCCAAGGCAGTAAACAGGATACTCGTCCCCACGTGGAGAAGAGCCCTTCTCGTCTCTTACTTTCTGTCCRTGCAAGGCCGTGTGGGCTTGGGTTTTAGCTAGCTGGATTGGACCCATACAAAGCCCAGAGAGCCACGGATTACTGCAGTGTTGGGCAGGGCTCTGAGAACCCCAATCTAGTTAAAGGTGTCAYTGTTCATTGAGGGGCGTTGGACTGGAGGACCTTTAAAGGTCTGTTCCCATCCAAAGCAGTCTGTGATCAGCATTCATCYCAGTAAAGGACAGCACAGGGTGTGGCCTAGGTCCCGGCAGCCAGAAGATTTCTTGCAGTTAGCAGTTTAGACATATCCTGAAGACCACATCTGTGCCTGAGGCACAATGACAGCTGTTCCTCCACTAGCATAACCATCTGTCTTAGAGAGAGGGTGGAATCAGATTTGCTACTTTTTCCATATATATTGCAACTCAGAAGTGTGCCAATACAATATATCAACTTCCACAAGAATACTGAGCCTTAAAAAGAGAGTTTCTTTCCTTTTTTCCCCTTTCTTACTGCTGAGTTGTTCCCTGTTCAATGCAAGGGATTCAGTCCCTACCATGTGCTCATCCCCTTCATTTAGCATATTTTAGACAGGCACCACTTGCCTTGTCTCCCTTTGGCAGGCTGTTCTTGCTGATTTGTTGTTAGTGCCCTCTTGGGATGGCCCAGGCTCCAAACATGAATTCCATCTTCCCCAGCTGTGCTCTGACTAGTAGAAAGAGGAAGGGCTTATATCTTCAGCTGTGCCCTAGAAATATTGCCACTGTCTAAATTCTACATATTGCCTCCCTGGCTGCAGCACTCGTGAGCGTGTAACTGATTTCCCCTGTTTGCCTGGGCACTCTGTACTGCTCTGCATGACTCATTACTTGTGTTGTGGGACTGCCTGCAGCAGTAGTCTACAAATCAGGAATTACAACTGGAAGCAGAGTGAGAGTAAGAGATATAAGGGAGTGTTGTAAGAAATGCAGTTATTTTTTACTGTATTTGCAGTTTTGTGTCTGGAGGCAAGTGAGAAGAGAAGTTGCAGTAACAAATAATTTGGGAGTGAAGCCCATGGTCTCCAGTAATGACTGAATCCTAATAGGCAAAGTGCAATAGAGATAGCACTTGCAGGCAGGAATATATGGGTTACAATCTATGTAGCTATTTATAMAATTTTAAAAGGTAGGGGTGAAATGATATCCCTTCAGCAATATAATGAATAGTCATATAAAGGTCCAAGAAATAAATGTTGAAAATCCTTCATCCAAAGACCAGAGGCATTTCACCTCCCTGGGAGCTTTCTAGTGAGTATTTTCAAAATGTGSAAATAAAATGAGCCTGTATCTGCCTGTTAATATTTTACACATCATAGCTTGAGCCTCTGTTTGGGAGGCTGATACATTGCAAACAGTTACATAGCAGTGTTTCAGTATATCAGATAAATGCCTAATCAGTATCTGTGCGCTGTGCACAGCTACTTCATGCTGTCAACAAAAGGACTCAGGATTTGTAGAGGCTTTTACACTTATTTTATTTTCCTAATCAAGAAGAAATAATCTGAGGGGTTCATTTCTCATGGTGCAGTTACAATCAATTAAGTGGCAGTCTATGTAGAATAAATTACTGTTATATACTTATTTTTAGACATTTCACTTTTTCTGCAAAATCTCACCAAGGGACAAAAAAATCTTAGGAATTTTGAAAATTTTCATCCAAGTACATTAAGGTGTCCAGTAGTACAATCTTTACTCATGTGGTAGAGTTTTGACTGTGAAATCATGGAATTGCAAAATGGTGATAATATTCCTATTTTCATTCCAGCTTTTAATTTAGCTAGTTGCATATGTAACATCAGCTGTGTCAATGGATGTACACTTTTTGATTTAGGAAACAAGCTAAATCAACAAGATCTGAATGCATGTAAAATATTAATATGCATTAAGATAAATATTACTATTTATTAAAAATATCACAATATCATAGAATTGATATGATTTCAGTGGATCACTATCTTGCACCAAAAAAACCCAGAAATGTTCCAGCCCTAGAATAATAATATCTTATTTGTAGTACATTCTTTTCTGACCATCCCCTCCTCCCAAGACAGTGCTGTGCTCTCACCAGACTTCCTCTGGCATTTTCCTCAGCTTCAGGCAAAAACAATAATTAATGATAAGACTTGAGTGTTGTACAGCTRAGCACTAATACAAGACTGCCTCTTCTCATCTCTGCCAGTTGCTTGCTCTCTGATCTTCAGCAATTATTCAGACTGGTTGTAGGTAAAATTGCATGTTAGGAAAATTATGATATGTACATCTACTGTTTAAAAATAGATTAGCTCAATTAAAATCTGTGCTTCCATGGGACTCTCAAGATCTTTGGTCTAAACAAAGGTCTGCTAAAGCTAATTAAGGACATTAAGGTGAAATTTTCTTTACAGGAATCATTATCTCTACCAGAAGACCTTTCAAAGTGTCTGTACTTTGAAAAATGCTAAGAAAAACATTTTTAAAAATATTGATTTAGAGGTAGGTCCRTGCTAGAATCTTTTTGTGTTATGGTGATACGAGCTGCAGGTTCTCATGGGAGAAGAAGGAGAATCTTTGTTAGAAATACTTCTGTGCTAAAAATAATGACATATATTATCAATAAGTAAAACTTGTCTATTTTTATAAAGCCATGTCAGTTCATCTAAAAAAATAACTGCATCAAATAAAAAAGTCACAACACTTAGCAGTACAGTTTTCTGAATGTAAACTSAATGTAAACATAATTAYGCTGGGGAAAGAGATTTTTGCCAGTTCATTTTAGTTGGTTGGAGTGAAGGTGGATATGTTACATGTCCACATGTTATATGGGTATGGACATGCTACATTGCCTTAAGGTGTGTTTAAYTTAGGATTGTCTCTTCTTACAAAATATATTTTTCTAATCTAACTAAGCCAATGATCTTTCACTTCCTTTCACTTCCYTTTTACTTTCCTGACATTGTTCTGATTTATTTAGATTTGTGTAATTTTTATTGCATTTATGCTTCTGAGACTTTTACAACACTGGTTCCTTAGCTGAAATTGCAATATATAAAGATATATCTGGATTGAAAGAGTTTCTGTGCAGAAGTTAAAGGAAGTTAGTTAAAATGTTTCAACAGATCAATGCTCTGGCAGTGAAGAAAGTTTCAGCTATAGAGGGATTTACTGATCAGAAGGAAAAGCCAAACATTGTTCAGAGTTGAACTAGAGTCCTTGGAAGAGAAAGACACGTTTCTCACTCCAGTAAGCAAGTTGGCAGCTACATTCAGCACAAGCATAAATTTCCTGTAGGCCTTAAAAACAGCTCATATGGCAGACATCTCATCAGTTCATTTGGGAGACCCTAAATACACATAAATTTGTGCAAYGTGTAATGATAATGAAAAAATGTAATCAAGCTTTCACAGGCTTCAGTCTAGCAGATACCTTGTAAAGAAATGAGTGAGCATACTTGCTCAGTGACATATGGAGGGAACCTCCCACAGAATCTCATTGAGCTCCTTTTGATTTTGTGAGTGGACCTCACAATTCATTTCAACCCCATCCTCAAATTGAATGAAAAAGGTGATTTTTACCTGGTGGTTATAGGGGATCCCCTTAAAAGTTTTTCTTCCCCACCTCATGCCAGGCCTTTGGGCACCCACTGAGTCCACGGCAGGGGCTGCTCTGTACACCCAGCTTGGCAGCCCCCATGCAGATTTTCCTCCTTGCACAAGGTTTTGCAGGAAAGAGTAGGTGCAAGCCTGGGCTGGATTTACAGCTAAGTTTCAAGGGGGAACACTGTTATTAGCTAATAGGTGTGTAAACATTTTCATCTTATATTGTCTTTCTTTTTGTCTAAATAGGTATAATATATAAAAATTAAGACAAAAATGTCATAATTAATTGCCTTAAGAGAAGTTAAAAATTTAATTATTATATTGGTGCAATAGTCTTTACAATTTTTATGCAGGACTGTTTATAGAGGAGATAAGCAGTACCTTTATAACAAAAATATTCATAATCATAAACTCATAATGCAAGAAAAAAGAGGGGAAAAAAGAGGAAAATAGTACTTTCTTGGTGAAGACTTAGTTTGTTCCATAACATAAAATTTCTTGTTTAACTCCAGAGAAGAACTTGTGTGACTTTTGCTTTAGTCCAATAATATCGGTTGCCTAATAAAATATTATTTCTCTCTATAGCCCCACCTCCAAGCTTTTGTTCAAGAAGTATTATAAAATAGTACAGCCAGTTTAGCTGTTGCATGCATCAATTTATAGATGGCACAGCTACACTAAAAGTAGAAAGAGAAGTTGTTTGTGTTGCATTCAAATGCCCAGCAAAAGCACTAAGCAGCTTTTGCACGGCAAGCAGAATCTCCTTTCCATCCACTAGATAGAGCTAGGGCACTTCGAGTGTGGGTGCAGGGCTTGGCATGGCMCACTGTGGCTTCTGCCTGGAGGGCTGGTGCTCCCCTGCACTGCTCTGGAAATGCAAACAAACACATTCACAGACSTGGGTAGGTTTCTCTGTTTGAAAGCTCGTTTTATATCATGTGTTGAATGCCATGTTGGGGGCAGTGAAATAAAAAGTGGTATTTTCCTTCTTTTATCCTTTTAAACTTTTTTGTTTGGAGGATACAGTTTATGTATGTTACCTTTCTTCATATTAGTAGAGATATTACAGGATCAAATCTTGCATTAGACATACTTTTCTGCATTACCTGAAAAACATAACTAGAAAAAGAGGTAATTTAACCATTGAAAACCACACATTTTGAAATTTAACATCTGTCATTTTTAGACCTTATTGCCTCATCTGTAAGCAAATGTTTTTCAGAAATGTGAAAAGAAACATTATATTCTGAACTTTTGTGGGGTTTGGTGGTTTGGGTTTGTTTGGTGGTTTTGTTGGTTTTTTGTTTGTTATTGTTTTGTTTTCCCTAATCTGTTTTCTTCTCTTCCTTAGKGAAGAAGAGCATAAGATTGAATTGGGATCAAATGAGTAAAGCCCCACAGATATGGAATCCAAAATTTGCAGCTTCTCTAATGATGCAACCAGAGCTAGGGAAATAGATTTTCATTGATTTTTAAAATACCATCTTAAGAAGTTGTGTTTTTTTTAAAACACCATTTGCCATTACATTTAACTGAATTAAATAGAATGGTTCAAACTGCTCTATTTTGAAATTGTACTTGTCTCTTATATTCGAAAAGTGCTTTCCCAAAAGTTGCTACACTTGCAAAGGCAAACGCTGGCACAATAAAATTGCAATTAAGTAATCCATCTCTCTCAGAGAGGGCTGAGGCTGCAGGAGGCAGATTGAGGTGAGGGCCTGCCTGCAGTCAGCTGGCCTCTTCTCTGGCTCCAAATTAGAAAGCTTTCAACAAGGCCATGAGAGCAACTAAAGACAGAACAAAAACTGGATGTTTGAGGTAAAATTATCAGTAGAATRTTTGGGAAAATGGAATATTCTTGTGTAGTTATATTTATTGGGTTCCCCCCACCTCCTTTGAGTTTATCCCTTGTGTTTTACAGAAAAACTGCTTTCAAATGCCTGAGTGGGGAAGGATGGAAAGGGCAGGCATGTAAAGCCAGGGAGCTACACCCTTTATGTGTGGGTAAGAAGAGGGAGGGGAAAATAAGAATTTATGTGTGGGTAAGAAGAGGGAGGGGATGGATGAGAAACTTTCTCCGAGAAACAATACTGAGTTACTAAGAAATCCAAGTTCCCTCTGCACAATCCCATCATTCTGTATTTGAAGTTTTTTCTTCCTTGTCTTTTGACTGGGTTACTTTGGTTATCTTGCTTGCTCCAGGGATGTGCTTCTGTAAACAAACTTGACAGGCTTTAAAGCAGGAGTTACAGCACATGAAGTGCAAAATGTTGAGGATGACAAAAGAAGATTCTAAATTAGGATGGATTTCCATTCTTTCCAATCTCTTCAGYGAAAAAGAGGAATGAACAATTTACATTTCCTATAGTAGGTTCTGAACACTGTACACTATCTTTGGTGATCATAAAAGAAAAACCATATTCGACTGCTATGCAGTAGAATTGTGGTCTCTTGCCAATAAAAGGAGAGAGCTGTGTTGTTCCTTAAAAACACAGATGTTTTCCAGGTGTTTTCAAGGACAGTCTCACTCCTTGCATGTGGTTAACTTGGAGATAGAGCAAGATAATGACAAATTGCCACTAAAGTTTTTATTCTCAGGTCAGTGTTTCTCATACTGAAATTTTTGCCAATCACACTAATGAGTGTATCAGAGGAGTTGAATCTCAAACGTGTTTCCGTTCCTCATGATATCACATTATGCCTTCAATCCAGGGAATTTATGTACCACTTTAGCAGTGTCTTTATTCACTAAAGTACACCCACAAACCCCAGCACAGGAACAGAACTAATGTTAGCATTATATAAATCTTTTTCCCCTTATTCCTCCTGAGGATTTGCCAGCATAAATTCCCTTTAGAGGTTTTTAGCAAAATCCTTCTCTTGAAAAAAACCTGTGTACAAACATACACACACATATCAACTTCTGACACATCACAGAAATCGCTTGAACCAAAAAGCACAGTATTTAATAGGGCTAAGTGTTTAACCTTTATGTTGGCAGGTAGAACAGTGGTGCAGGGTCTCTGCCTGAGGAAATTTACACCAGATCTTCTGCTAACACATGTATTTCTCATTTGAGAGGAGGAATAATTTCCCATGTTAATTTACTGACATAATGTCCCTTTCTAGGAGGCAACGTGTACTTATCCGTGTTTCGGTCTCAGTATTTCATGAACATATTAACTGCAGACAGAACTGCTACTGCCAGGATCAAAGACACTCATTCACTCCTCGGCGGCTGAGATGAAGATGCTCGTTTCAGTGAATGTGCTTGGTATTTCTTTGTATCAATTTCATCCATCTTTTTCACAGGCTTAGCCCAGAACCTGATGCTATCTATCCTCAGTGAGATTGCTGAACATACAAACTTTTCTTCTAGTCCCAATTTCTCCACGTTTAGCCAAGAAAAGTGGGTCCTATGTCCTGTCAGGCCTTCCATTATATAGACACACTGGAAATTTGACTTCTATTTTCTTTCATAAACATTCCAATATGCCTTCAGACATTTTTTCATATTTTCCCAGTTTTCTGATTTGGGATCAGTATAATCCCAGTTTATTGAATTGTGTGACTCAGAGGATATTCTAGTATACCTATGGAAGAAGGCAGCAATGGAAAGCTTATTAATGTGACATAGAACRTACTTTATTTTGCCAAGGTGTTTTCTCAAGCTGAGTAATATTTTTTCACCTCCATGTTTCTTCTCCTGTTTGGTACTACTTTCCTTTAGGTTTAAATTAATTTTGAATGCTCTTAAAAATCCAACTGTATGGGAATCAGTAACTCCCAGAATTCAGACTGAGCTGTTTCGAGTAACTTATTTTCCCCATTAAACTAATTCTGCTGGACGTTAACTTCACTGAAATTGAGGCATGTGGCTGGACTCTGTCAGTCTTGGTCCTTCCTGTGTGAAGACCTGTCCTGTATCAATAATCTCATTTTACTTTAAATGTACAAAGCATGTGTCTAACATAATTGTCCTGGTTCCTAGTCCTTCTTGATTTTCATGTATCTGACCTGTTCTGAACGTGCTGACTTTAGGTTCAATGTTAAATCAATTGTACTCTAGTGTACTTGTGTTCTCTCCATTCACAATAAAGAGATCGCACAAGGCCTAGCTCAAATTCAGACATCCATACTGTAGACAGCTTCATTTGCAAAGATTAATCCTGCTAGTCTAATCTACCTGTATGTTTTATGTGACAAGAATAATGCTGTTACACTCAGTTCCCGAAACCTCTATGTAAAAACTCTGTCAGTACTATTTCAGCTCCAGCAAAMTCTGTTTAGCACTTGTTCATTACTGAATTATCCAGTACACATGTAAGATACCATAGCTTTCCTTATGAAGCCAAATGTATTCAGACTGGAGAGCTGATATTTGGATCAATAATGGCAATTCAAATAAAAAGTGTGTTTCTTTGTAGATTATACATGTCCTATTCAATTATCCTCTACTGAGTGTTGCTGGAAAAATTTCAGACAAGACATTAACAAGACAATAAGCCTCAAAATCACCCTGTTTTCCAAATACTCAAATTTTCAACTAGAAAAGGCACTCCAGGGCACTTTTCTTCAGTAGTCTTTGTCCAGAAACTTATTCTTAATATTTATAACAATTTRCAGCATCATAAAACTGCTTAATCTTCACTAACAGGCACTTTGGTTTGCTTATGTGCCTCTTTTCTGTGGTAGTTCATGAAAAATAAATATATCTCGGCTTTTTCAGGGAGTGAAAAAGTTATTGTGTAGAAAAAATGCAAAAGAAGTTTTTGTCTTCCACCACACCTTCTTTTGATTTTTCTTAATACTTCACATGCTGATAAACACAAATCTGAAGATATATATTTACTTTTAGATGTCTAGAACATGAAGCAAACTGCCAAAACATAACATGGAATTCAACCTGTTTTTGAGTTGAAAACAAAACCCAGCAGAGGTATCCAAGTAGCCCCTCTATGTGTGAGCCACCATTAGCACTTCCCTAATTAATGTCRTGGTGCCCATAACACCATTGTAGTACAGGTTTTGAACTCCCAGTTACAATTATCAGAGTTTGTTCCCAGTGTATTTCACCTCTATTTTTTCTAATGTGCTTGGGGAAGAGTAGTCCAGTTAACCCTGTCATTCCAGAATGCCTGAGTATGTCTTTATGAATCCCTATAAATGTGCAGTTTCACCCACGAGGCGTGAGTGCAATGGTTCCTCTCACACATATGAAATATTCATTACAACATTTGAAGGTCTTTTTTTTTTTAAGGTGGCTGAAAGGTACACATCATAGAGATAACATGTTTTATTTGTTCTGTCAAGATTAATTTCAATTTTTTAACTCAAACAAGGGAACTTTTACAGCTTGGAATTCTGTTGTGCCTGGGTGACACAAGSATGAGGAAGGTAAATGATGCAGAGGGCAGGCTGAGGGCAATCTCTGCTATGAATTATGCTTTTCAAGTGTTGGAATATCATTGCCATAAAATGGACAGTAAATTAACTGTCCACATTTATTAAGACAAAAGAGAAAGTGCTTTGGAATTGACATCTTCTAAAGGTGCAATGCTCTGCTCCCAGAAGTGGAAGCACAAAGTAGCTTAGGACTACACAACTTGCTGAAAATCCTCCTGTGGCCTGGGCATAAGAAGAAACTGCACACAACTTATTCTTCTAAAATGCCATGAAAGTATTTYTTTCTTTTCACATTCCCTGTGAGCCAACAATAGCTGTTGCTATAAATTATGAACCAAAACCCTTAAAAGAACTCACTTTAGTGGCTGGCTAGAAGAGAGAGATGTAGGATTCAGTAAGATTAATTTCCACTTTTTCTTCTGACCAAAACTATTTCTCTTTCCATGTGTATATTTTATATTTTTTATTCCTGAGTAATTCTGGAACACCAGTTTCCAGATATACATTTTACTGAATAAGAAGCATTGCATAACAAGATAGCAGTATAATGCCACTTATAACTCATTAAAGTAAAATTTGATTTTAAAATAATTTCTGTTGTATTAAAATCAGGTTAATAGCTATATTTTTGAAAGAGTTTTTTTTTTTTTTTCCATTACGTATTTTTTCTTTTATTTGCTGTACTGGTAATTCTAGAGAGGAGTGGATTTTATTGACTTTTTTACAGCTCAAACATGAGCTGTACAAACAACATGAAGCATTTTGCATGCATATGGTTACATATAGCATATATGAGTTTCCTCAGTTTCCTTTTCAATTTTTTGTAACCACTTCTCTGCAGACTTTTCAAACAGTTTAAATGTTTTGGAGAAGAAATTGGTATGTTTGATTTAAATAATTGATTCTATGATTTATTAAATTGCAAAATAGATTCAATTATTTAGTATTATATACTACTATTTCTGTTGATACGGAAATACAATCAGTGAAAGGTTAATCAGAATGCTAATGAATTTTGATTAGGCCATACCTCCTGCTGGCTTCAAAAAAAGGCATTTGCACAATTCTTTATTTTTCTGATATTGATGTACACATTTGAACTGAGAAAATTTAGAAAATATTTCTTTGAAAATCTTCTGAAACAGTTTCTAAAATGCTCATTTGAAAAACCTTTATTGAACATCCTGCTGATATCCTGATGCCACATTCTAATTTGATGGGATCATCAGTATGTGTTATGAACATTACATATTTCATAAATTCCAGTTTGATTTTTGAAAAAATGTCACTGAAATTGAGATTCTGGAAGAACTARAAGAATATTGAAAGAAATGTAGCTTGCTGAAGAAACAGAAATACAAAAGAAACATTTTTAATTACAGAACCTTTAGGGAAGAATAAGAATGTCAGCATGAGAGACTTTACTGTGATTTGAAAGAGGAAATGAGGTTTCTTTTTCTGATGTTTAAAAATTATACTTGAGAACTCTGTGAAAATATTCAGTTGTTTTTTCTACTGTTAGTTGTCACTGAAAGCTGGGTTCAAACTCCCCTCCTGGAAGTGCTGTAGATAAGAAATGTAACAAATTTCTTAAAACATTGATCTTGATAAACACTTAAAGCAACTATGTAGCATAGGTGTCTGCAATGACAAGGATCTGAACGAGACAGTTAGGGAGAGGTCTTTTCACCCCGTGCTCCTTAAGAAGCAGATGCACATGTCAGTGACAGTAAAAAAAAAAAAAATGCAACATTTCAGCCTGTTGCAAACTTCTTTTCTTAACAAGGTCTGTCCTAATTTCAGCTGTTTTAGCATATTCATCAACAACTCTTTTCAAAGGCAACTGTTTTTACAACACAAATAACCCCTCTGTCTTCCCAGACCTGTTTTTACACTGCACATACTGTTCAGTTCTTATGCAGATCATGACAGAGAAGAATACATTTATTCTACTTGTTCATATTATTTATCACAATATCACAGGAGCTGCATGACATGGATGATAAAATAGTCTACATAGTTCAGAGCAGAGCCAATTGGAAAAGCAGCCTTGGTTCTAGTTGATCTGCTTGGCTGGGATTTCAGAGTGGGCTTTTCTCAGCCTGCTCTCCATGGTGTGTTTCTGCTGTGCACTTCTGCCAGCATGACTCACATTAGCTTTCCAGTCAGCCAGCTCAGACAGCTCATTCTGCTCAAAACTAATGCAGAAAAATATTTCTTTCAGTAGGGCCAGTAGGATGAATGCCTGATTGCATAAAGCCTTGTACAGACACAAGGAAAAGACTGGGAGCTTGTGGACAAGAGTAAGGTGAGATTAAGTTGGCTTAAACTAGTTYAAGCTTTCTGCAGAACAGCCAACTGATCTTAAAGGGACCAGTTTTTAGGAATAGTACTTCATTTTTATTCTGACACTTTATTTTCACTGTTTTGTTGCTACAAAGGTGCTGAATTAATTTGCACCTTTTTGGTACTGAATTTTCCAGAGAGCCTGCAGACATGCCACAGAAAATACTGCCCATAGCTCCAATGGCAGTTCATTCAGCTTTCTGTCAGTGGCAGCTATATCCAGATTCATCAGCAGTTGTCATGCACATAAGAAATAACAATAAATTTGGCCTTGAAATTTAATTTTATCCTTCTGCCTTTTGTTTCCTATTTTAATCAGAATACAAATCTCAGTTGGAGAGGTGAAACAATGAATATCTCTCATGTATGAATACATCAGCAATTCTACAATTCTCACTCTGTAGGAGGTACTATGCAGAATCCAGATGTCAAAATCCAATGAAACTTGTCATTTACCTTAGCCATTAGCCAGAAGTACAACTGCTTCTTGTAAAGAAGCCCCTTTACAAGATAATTTTGTCCAGTTGTGCATTTTCCAATTGTTTGGCTTTACAAATCAATGTATGATGAAACACCCAACTCTTTTCACAGCTGAATGCAAGCAGAATACCAAACCTTTTGGTGTTGCTCTAATATTGACTAATTAATGATAGTATTTTCAATTGTAAGGAAGGGTTGTGTTTATAAGTGAGATTTTTCAGCACATCAGGCAATGAATAGGTCTTTTATCTAGGGCTGAAGTGCCACAGAACTAAACTGGTAAGAAAAAAAAATTAATTACAGATACATTTTTCCCTATGAATGACTGTCAAAACCAGTCTGTGTTCAAAATAAAAGCAAATATTCTTAGTAATGACTTAGTAGAAATGTTGGATGTTACTGCTTAAAAGGCTCCTCCAGTTTGAATGTTTATTTTGCATTTACTAAAGACTAAATTTATGAAAGATGTTTTAAGAGGCAAGGTATAATTATTCACTAACTATTGAATGTCCCCACAATCTTTATTTAGTGTCTGGGATGTCAATAGTGATCTCTTTGTTTCTGTGTTCTGGAAGCACTGGAAAACTTTGTTCACATGAAAYTTTGTTGTATTAGGGATGATTCAAGGCAGAAGTTTTCCATGTGAATTTTAATTCTTTTTAGTTTTTTTCTAAAATTTAGTTATCTTTCTCAGCTTTTTGATTCTTCTGTCTGATAAATATTCAGAAAATTCTTCATGARCATTTGATTTCTGAGTGAGCACCATGGTTCAGATTTTTCTTCTCACTAATGTCTCTGTTGGGCTGACTCTTGCCCTGTTGCAGGAATCTGTTTTTCCTAGGGAARGCTGAAGATTTTGCTGTAAGTATCCTCTCTACAGCTGAACCTCTCTGCTGTACATGGTGGTTACCATTGCATCTCCACACAGCACTGGATAACCAAACTTGCCAGTTTGAAATCACAATCAGCAACAAAGTACTGACATTCAAAACTAACAAGAGAAACCCATTCTGTGCTTGCAGGAATAGTGACAAACCTTTTAGCTCCTTTGTAATTCAACAGTGAGTAGAAGGTGGAAATTGTGGTATTTCAATAGACTGAAAAAATAATAACTACTAAACATAAGGAGTCTTGCTGTTTGCAAAACATACTGTATAATTTTCTCAATTTGCTCTCCCTAGTAATGCAGTTATGAGTTCTGTTTTCTAGAGCATAATGTCCTCCATATTCCACTATATTTACCCTTGCCACTACTGGACCATTTCAGCTACGAACTTTTGTTTATTTATGGACACAAGGATGGTCCTGTATCCTCCTCAGGGGTCTCAGGCCTCTGAATCAGTGTAGAGATAGATCATATGTGTCATGGGGAAAAACTACTCACCTGCAGTAAGTGGTTTAAATCAAATAAGGATCAAAGGTTTGCTGATTTATTAATGGCAGAGTTAACTGGCAGTCAGTGAACTGGCAATCAATGAACTATACATTCAGGATCAATATTGGTGACACAACAGAGAAACCACAGGCCCAGATGCTTGAAAAACATGAAACCAGCCCATTTCCAAACTTCCTTCTGTAGGTAATGCCCCCCTTTACTTCCATGCACTCGCGCGCTGCCTGGCAGCACAGACAGTGCCTCCTCCCCTCGGGGTGGCTGCAGGTGCCCTGTGTGGTGCCAGGGACAGGTGACCCCGGTGTCCCTGTGTGCCTGCCGAGCAGGGCTGTGCCCAGTCCCCCTCACTGGGGGTCACTGCCACCTGCAGGGGCTCCTGAACCCCACAGGGACCTGCTGAGCCCAGTCCAGGCGTGGGGATGTCCTGGGGGGATGGCAGTGCCATCAGGGTTTTTCTGCTCCAAGGCCTCTACCAACACCTTCTAGAAGTTCCCATTTCTGTCACACTGCTGCTCAGACAGTTTCAATAACCCRTCTCTATAATGTAGTTGCTGTTCAATGTGATGAGTGGTTGTCCTGGGGTTCATGCACAGCATTATGAGTTTGAAGGACAGGGTCTCTCAGAGGGGGTTGGGCTGTCCCTTCGCACACACTGTGCCACGCTCCCAGCCTGTGCTTGGTGTGGTTGTCAAGGTGTTGGTAGGAGGGGGCTGGTTAATGGCCTCGCTGACCTTCCTCCCCAAGGAGATTTYCATCTCACTTCCTCACCCAGTCAAGGAGGGGGAGTGTTTTAGCCACTTGTATATCCAACAACATATTAGATGCAATTATTTATGACATGCATGGCCATTTATAACTTCAATGTTTTTAGCTATTAAAAAAATTGTATTTTGAAAAGAAAAATACATATGCAGTTCACATTGTGGGGAAAAATACTGATGTCCACTTCCCTAGACAGGCTAATTGGCTCATCATTCATTAACACTTGACAAGTTATGTAACACAGTACAAAGGTATCATGTATGAATATCATGCACACACACATAGAGAATATATTTTCATATAGGTGGCTTACAAAATTTTTCATTTAAGAGGTGAGGCCTGGGAATTCTTCCCTTGTACCTTTACACTTGAGCCTGTAAAGTGATATATATTTAATTTTCTGTGGATTTGGACTTCCTTGTGCAGTGTGTTTTATGAATGCTGATTCCAAGAAGCAATTAATAAACCTGATACTCCTATGAAAAAATTTTAGGGTGCAAGGTAAACTACAAAAAGCATAGAGTTGGTCTTGAAGGAACACTCAGCTGGTCTGAGAAACAGCAAGGAGATAAACTAATGATCTGTTTGTGTGTTCTGGAGGCAAGTATAAAAGAAAAAGTAAGAACACAGGTTTTTATGTTCTGCATGCCAAACTTTGCTACCAGTTGGACATGAGACACTTTCTTTTCTCTACATTTTAAATTACATTTTCCTATTATCCATTGCTATAACCCCCACATTTGAATGTGTAGAAGAGATGAAACACTTGAGTACAAATCAGAGCACATGCTGCATATGCTTGTGCAAAATGGAAATCAGTATATGTGTTTTTCCTGTAAAATCTTCAAGCAATATAAAAACATTTGGAAGGGGCATCTTTGTTATTAATTCAGTCTGAAATATAAGCTAAATTTAACTAATTACTAAATTGCTAAATTAAAAGTATTTTGTGCAAGGTGTGTTAAAATTCATGCATATGATCCTTCTGATTGATATTTTAACCCTAATTTACATTTTACATTTTAATATACCATAATTAATACTTCTCAGAATTTTTTGGAGGGCTGAGATGTGATTAGAAAAGTCTTTTGATTGACACATTAAATTTGTCTTAGTTGGAAAAAAGAAACTACACTAAGGAAAACTGATTATTTATTAGTTACCTTATGGAAAGGAAATTTTAGCAGGATTTCCATGACATTTACTTCCAGTAGTTGCACCATATCTGAGTATTTCCCCTGGATAAAGGGCACATTCACAAGATATCAAGGGGCTGAAAAAGTTTCTTGTAGTTGTAGGAACTYGTAAGTCTTCTCAAATTTAGACAGACTCATCCTTGCTCTTTAAGCTATGACCTTATCTGCTTGCCAGTCCTTTCCAAATCCCCATTGAGTCCTACTGTGTCCTTTAACATCTGGATCACTCATTCCAGAGATCTGAGAAAGCTTGGAGTGCCACTGTGAAAATAAAAAGCTCCTTTTTCTTAGCTGATAGCAGAAGGCAGTGAAAAAGTCCTTGTAGTCTAGGGAAATAAATCAAAGTGCTTCACCTGGAAAAAAAGAGCTTTAATTTAGCTGCAGCACTTAGCACATTTTATCATTTATTTTCCTTAACTCCTTTATAAAACACATGTTCTATTTTAATTTAAAAAGGTAGATTGTCATTACCAGCCAGAACATTTGTCTTTACAGGCTTCCTTTGAGTTCACTGAGAAAAAGCATTTGAGTACAAAATGCAATTTTGTTTCACACATCTGGCAGTGGCCTCATTTTCCAGCTGACAGTAAAAGTCATACGGTCCCATTAGCACCAGTAAATAAAAAGTGGCCCTATATTCCTCTGGRGACACAGTCTGCTGCCATGGAAGGACCCCAATGCAAACAGCAAGAACTTTTTCACCAGCTGAAAATGTATTACAAGAAATAAAAAGGCCATTATGTTCTAAGGACATTAAAGCAGGTGCAACTTACCAAAGCCTAMCTGCACTGTCTGTGCTACTGTGAAATTCTCAAAGCAAATGCAAGAGCAAATATTGCATGGAGCCATTGGTATGTGAATGCACGTTTCTAGAAATCTGTGGTGCCATTTTGACTTTGCACAGAAAGTCAACATGACCCAGGCATTCCAGTTCCAGAGAAATTCCCACTGAAATCCTGTCTAATCAGACCTGCAGAGTGAGGTGAAAGATGCAGACCAAGGAAGTTAATGGTATTTGTCTGATTGTAACCCCTAAAACTCACTGCAAAGCCATCTGAAGAAACTCCAGGGTTTTATTTTAACAGAATCTTTATAGCAGATGCAGTTCCTACACATGACAGATTTTCAGACATAATTTTTTTGTGGAGGATAATAGTAATAAACAATTAATAAATGCTAAACWATTAGTAATAATAACCATAACAATAACAAAAAATTAGAGCTACTCAGAAACATTTAGAATCATACAAAAAAATGTTCCTCCTTTTTACACAGACAGAGTAAGGGTTTTTCAGAGTGCCTTGCAGGCTGCATTTTCTCTCTTCTCCCAGGAATGCTGTGCTCACAGGAGGTATTGGAAGAACACTGATAAAATCACTGCATTCTAGCATTACAAAAGCAGCTGGTGTCCCAYGTAGTGGAGCTGTAGAAACTACTGTGCCCGTGCTGGGATTCAAGAACCCTCCCTTTTCTGTCCGGCCCCTTTCTTGCTCTGCTTTTGCCGACCAGCATATTTAGTATCTGATAACAATATATTCTAAAAAAATGTTGTGCAAAACCACCACTTGATAATATTTATTTTATTTTAAAAGCACCTTTCTCCCAGTAACAGGTAAAGCCCAAACCCAGTTTTGAGGATTGAAAATATCCCAATTTTGTGTTGATTGAGTTGAAATACAGAAATGTACCTAAGTATACTGATTATAAAACACAGGTAGGGAGTGAYCAAAGAGCCCTTTATTTTTGTCTCTATTAACAAAAACTGAGGAACATCTTTACCAAGTAACAGCCTTTACARTTAGAAGTCTAAAGAAAGGATGCATTAGGAAAAGGATATAAAAAGTGTTTCCTGTAGGAGCAGGTTTTATAAACAGATGTTTGCACTAAGATATGAMAGTATAAATTGCAGAAGAAGATAAACTGAAGAGCAAGATGGATTCCAGGATATAACTTAGTGCAAGCTGTATACAGCTATGATGCCTATGAAAATCCAGTAAGTCAGCCACCTGAAGATCTCTCAAATAAAGTACTTTTGCCTATGCAGCAACTACCAGGTGAGGCCTGGAATTATTTTCCTCTTTTTCCTTCCTTCTTTTCAGCCAATGGATAAAAGCAGATTGCACCTTGTACAATAGTGGAGCGAGCAGGGCTGTACCAACTGCTGAAAAGTGCTCTGCTTGGTTAAAAATTCATTCCTTATGGAAGTGAAATATTTTCAATGGAATAATAAGGTCCAAATGTGTCCCAGGCTATTTGATCTGTCACAAAGAAAGGTTTTAAACTTTGAAAAAATTCAACTTTGTGGGGTCTGAAGTTCAGTCAGGCTACACAGGATCAATTTACAGCAAGAGTCATGAGAGGGTTTTGATGATATTGATGTGAAGTAGAGCACACAGACAAAAGAGAAAACAACACTTTTTCCCTAATGATAGCACTGGGCTTTGAAATTAGGCACAGCAGGTAGAGAGAGATCCCATACAGATTTCAAAAAAGGATCCATGTCCTGGTACTAACTCACTTCAAATTGCCAGGGAGTTGAAAAATCACTCTGTTCAACATTAACTTGAGCTAACAATGACAAAGCTACCAGGCAGCACAGCTATTAATGCCGAGCTGCTGTGCAGCATTTAACAGACCTAAAACATACAAACATCAGTAACCAGCCCTCTGCATTTTCATTTAGCTATTGTCAGTACAAAGGGACTTCTGTTTTGCTGATATGCACCCATAGAGCAGGGCTCTCATTTAAACTAAAAATGAGGGCTCTTATTGAGATGATATTTTTTTAAAAATTAGGAGACTTTAATTTCTAACTTAAATTATAAAGAAAATGGAGAAACAAGCCTAAAGAGACCCCTCTAAAGTTATGATGATGTGTTAGACTTTCCATGCTTCTAGTGTTGTTTTAGCTGAAAACCGGTTTTGTGTCTAGCAAAAGACTACCAGGGAGATGGCACATCATAATGCCTTTGATTGTGTTTAACTTTCATTGGAAAAGTTAAATCTTTCTGCGTGCCCAAATCCTTTTTTAAAATAGTATGATGAATTAAATTCTCTTTAGTTTTATATGAGAAAATTTTACTGAAGCAGGTAGTTGTCTAGCAAGACAGAACTGTTTATGGAGATGGACAAGGATAAWGAAAAAGAAGATCATGCACATAAATCATTGTCATTAAGGATTAAAAAGGATGTTTAATGACCTGTGCAGGTATTAGAAATGCAAGTTGATACTGTGTGAGTCAAGCTGGTTGATCCTTGCAGACAAAAATATTCACGTTTAGAAAAATATTAGTTGTCAATGAGACTTAAGGCACAGAAATTCTAAAGTAAGTCTGAAAGGTAAATATGTAGGACTTAAAGCTTAACAACAAATTTTAAGTATTTGTGAGAAGAAAATGAAGATGTATGAACTGTTTAAAGGGCTCTTTCAAGTTTGATTGGCCAGAAATGAAAGGAGCAAAAGGATGACAGGAGAAATTGGGTTGGTATTTATTCGTGATGGTTTCTTGTCCAAAACATGTGAATATAAGGAAACAAAAGTGGTTATGCTAAGTGGGACATTCCATGTAAGACCATGGAAATAACTGTTCTTTCTGGTRGGATACTGCAGGAGAAGGAGCTCACAAGTTTCACTCTGCTGTTTTTACATAGCTCAAGACAAACACCTGGAAATGTCAAGTGGTGGTATTAGACCAAAAATAATTGAAAGAAAAGMTGGAGATATAGTTAGGTCTCTGTCAAAAAAATGTAGCATCATGTTGAAGTTTCAGCTTAGCTAGAGGACAGCAGATCAGTCAGCCTGTGGATAAAAACTTTTCTGGTGAAGGTGTTCCCAAAACATTATCACCATCTCCTTTATCTCCTTCACTGCCTGAGGTTGTTCAAGAGCTCACTTATCCAGGCCACTGGGAAACGTTCCAGTTTTCTGAAAAACCAGATTTGTTCCTCAAGTAATTTAAAATGTTGACAGGCTGTGAAMAACTGAACCTAATTTTTTGTTTCACTGCAAAACAGCATGTAAGTAATGTCAGCAAAGGTCATTTGCTGGAATTAAGTCAGTTAAATGCCTTAAATGTTTTTTAATCTTTATTCTTAATGTCATGTGCTGACATGATAATGCTATAAAATGTCAGTGTGGGTTTTGTTAAATATATTGTAGAGAAAACCTGCCACCCATTCACACATGGTCTGAAATCAACTATCTGCTCTACAACAATCAGTCTATAGGAAATATGAAATTTGCAGATGGTGTGTGCTTTTACATTATGCTCATTGGACTATTTTTGAATTCAAAGGTGTTTGAAATCTGGGACCACTTCTTGTTTTGATTTTTTTTTCTCCTGGCTTTCTTTTCATAGGTCATTTTGGCAGAATAATTTATTTGTTTCTACAGATTAATGCATTATTTTCTGTATACAAATACATCTTAGGAAACAAGTATCCAGCATGTTTGCTAGGCTAAGATGAAGGAGAATGTTAGGRTTGTGCTCTGAGAGGAAGAACTCTATTTCCATTTATCTGTACCATGCCTAATATTATGATGGTCTCATGTTGTGGGAAGATGACTCGGGGTGAAATTATAGAGAACTGGGCAGTTATACTCACTTTCTAGCAGAAKTTATAACAGTGAAGATGTTATATGGTGAAATGCAGTTGCTGCTTCCTGGATGGAATGCAGTTGGCGAGCAGAAAGCCTATTCCACCAYGATTCCTCACTCAACACAGCCTGCAATTTCGGCAGCTGCTGAGAGGGATGGGATGGAGGGTGGAGCAGAGTGAAAACACCACAGCCAGGCTCTGTTGTGATCCTTGCAGGGAGAACTTGGYGTTTCCAGGTAGCCAATAAACCACAAAGTACCCATCAGCCAAGGGAGACAGGAGGTGTCCTGCTGCTGAACCGCCAACCATGGTGATTTTGCTGCTCTCAGGTGAACTTTAACTGGTTCATTTTAATCTAATTTTAGATACTAACACACAGCTCCATCCCAAAGCTATCCACTTGCAAGGTATGACCACCCCTCCCTGAGTATGCATTCCATATTTTCTTGACTATATCTTATGATCAAAGTRAGAGAGTTTTACAACAATCAGTAACAAAGGTATGTTAGACCAGAGTCACTCAGGTTCCACCTATGTGTAAAGACACCGTATAAAAGTAATATGGAAATGAGGAGAAGTTAAGGAAAACTCCATCATACCTTCTGAGTTTGGTTGACAGCTTGAACCTGATTTCTACCGTGCCTCAGCCGTCTCTCACAGCCTAACAGGGACACCTATTGAATARAAACCTAACTCTATGCACCATAAATTATTACCTGAGCTAACTCATTGGTGATTAGAGATTATCTGTATTTTGTGTTAAATCCACTTTTGCAGTCAGTCACTATCAATGGCAGCAATTGAACCTTACCCTGTCAGTTTTCTATTATCAGTAACATGTGTTATTCCTTAGAGTGAATAGCCTGACTCCTTCGAAGGTTCTAGCAGTTACAGGAGTGGATAACATACTCAACAAAASTGGGGACATCTAGGAGAGTTGTCACTCTTTCTAAATTCACTCCAAAATGTTGTTGCATGTCCTCAAACAAGTTCATCAGACTGCCCTCTGAAGCAGCAGACCCTACAAGGGAGGAGTCCCTAGAAGGGGCTGTAAGAGTTTCACACCTAATGGAGGAATTCTGAAAACATATGTTACTAAAAATAAATGAATACTTTTAACCCTAGTATTTTCAGATTTCCCTTTTCTTAATTTTTCCTACTGTAAAGCCTGGGAAACCTGTAACTAAAGAGAAAAATAGACTTCACATTCATTCTTTCTTTTTTCCCCATGAAAAATTTCAAACAATGTAAGTTTAAGTAGTTTTCATATTTTTCTAACTTCTATTCTATACCTCTATTACTTAGAAGTAATAAAAAAGTGAGACAAAGTACAAAAACAAGCATTTAAAATTACGTGCTTCAAAGCAAATGAAGTGTGGAATGGCCTAAATTGATTTTTCTCTTGAGTAATTAAAAGGAGAAACATTTAAAATTAAATCAAGACTTCTTGTTTTCCTCTACAGTACTTCCTTTGCTCTCATTTTCTGATGAAATACATTATTTAGGATTTCACCTTTTTCACTCTGAGCAGAAGTGTACATAGTGCAGACAAGGTCACATTAGGTTAGGCCATATGTAAGATTTACCAAAAAATCCTCAGATCTGAATCTAAATCCAGACTTTTGGCTAAACAGTAAAAAGCAGAAGAGCATTGAGAAAGTCCCTATTCAGATTCCCTGTGTGACCTTGGGAAGGCCATTTTAACAAGTTCCTTACTTGTTTAATATAAAGATATTACTTCCATTTTTCACTGGGATGTACATACAAGATCAGCTGTGATTCTTTTTTGAGACTGTAGTCATGGTAGCTTAATAAGGATTTATTGTCTAAACAAGTAGGTCAGTACTGGCTCTGAACCCAGTGCAGAACCCTGCTTCCTGAGGCTTCCTATCCCTTGCCTACTTAAATTCCTGTTAATTTTGCCTTGAACATCATTATTAAAACTTCCTTATCCTATGAATTTTAAAATAAAGTAGGTATTTTTTCCAGAGTAAAAAACCAGTTATTGTTGACATGGCCAGGTGGAGAACCATATAAACATAATGTAAATGAACCCCAGCTGCCTTTCACTTTAAGGCCAACTCCTTTCACCTTTTCAAAGGGAAGAGGGTTGCAAATATATTTGTCATGTCCTGCAGAGCTCTGCACACAGTCATCCAGTTTCTCAAATAATATTCAAATTAGCTTCAAGCCTAGCAATTACATTTTCCCCAGAATTAAAGTAATGACATTTTAATCTTAATTTTGCTTTCCCATCTATGTGCTTCATGCTGTATCCTTCACATTAGACTTTGAGATGTGAGAAAATTATGTAAGTCGGGAGTTATCATTGAGGAAATGTACTTTGCAGCATCACACAGTTCAATTTAGATTAGGAGAATGAAAATACTGCTTKTCAGAAATGAAGAGAGGAATCTAGTTTTAAGAGTTAACACACTAAATGAAAATTGTATGCAGTATGGACAAGTAATTTTGGAACATCTGTAAAGATGTTTTAAGTGCAATCAGCAATTCCCACATCCTCTCTTTGCATACAGGTAATGTGTTATCAGATTTTTCATGTMAGTCCTGACTTGTTGCTGGACTCACAGAAAGCAGTACTGTCAGAAGTGCCAAGCTTTCAGCAGGCCCTGTTAGTTTCAGTGGGAACTTCTGAACCAATAATCTTCTGAAAAGCAGGTCAATGAGACTTCACTTCTGTGTGTGGTCTGCTTGGAACCTCTGCCTCAGTTCAGTAACTCTGTGGGATTTTGGTGCTAGGACACAAGGTCCAAGACCTTCATTCAGAATACATATCTATATATACRTGTCAGAACTAGACCTCTGTAACCCTGCTTTGATAATCTTGACCTCTGGATTTGTTCAGCTTCTGAAGGACTGAGATGAATAAGTCACACTTCTTTTATATTCTGTCACATCTGGTGTGACCTCTGGAGTTATTATTTCATAACACATAAAACGAGTGTCCTCCTCCAGTGTCAAAATGTCAAGGAGGAATTATTTCCCCCATTTTTTATAATAGAAGGTTCTTTCCTTATAATATTCTTGAGAATTTGAATATTATATATTTACAGAGTAAAAAAAAAATCATTAGCTAAAATGTGTCATAACATTACAACAGTAAGAAAAGTAGCAGAACCAAAGCCAGAAGCCCTGCAAGGTCCTTTTCAAAGGTTACATTTATAGACCTCTTTACCTCAGAGTTTTTCCAATGTCTCTGTTTTAATTGCAGTTTGATGAACCTTTTTACCTAACTCTATCATACATAGAGATCTAAGTAACTATGATAGTCTCCATTTAAAAACAAATATTTACTGAATTTGTCCCTTATACTGATGGCAATGTTTATCAAAACCAACAGACAAGACAGACAAAAATTCACTTAATAAAAGTAGCACAAAATAGGCAAACAGAAARAATAACATCTGGTCATACTGACACCAAAAGAGACAAGAAAAAGAATCTAATCAGTTATCTGAAAAATCCTGTGAAGCAAAGAAATAAATATGAATTTTGGCCAGATTAAAATAGGACAGGCAGTTAATAGTGGTGAACAACAGCTCTTCCAGCACCTACTCTTTTAGAGGTTTGCAAGACATACCACTTTGTCTCAACTGATCCCACCAAAATTGGTCCAAGGATTAAAAGATGTGATGTAACTAATTACCATTTCCACAATGAAAGAAATCACAATTGTCTGACTGAATTTTTAAAGGCAGACTTTTATTTGATATTCATTAGTTTTTCTCAAGATTCTCAGACTTGTAAATGTCACTATAATGTATCAAATACATTATGCATCAAAATCTGCAAGAATTTGCAATTGGAAAGTCATTTATCACTATAGCCCAGGATGAAGGTTCCTCTCAATCAGTCTGCTAAATATATTTCCTTGTCATGTGCTGACTTCATCCAGAAACAAATAACAGTGACTAGGAGAACAGGCAACAAATGGTGATGGCAGAGGGTGTTTCTAGGAAGTGATTTGGATAAGTACTGGTCTGGGGACCTGTTCTATCCTAAACTTGTTCTGTCCTGTTCATATCACATTGGGAAGAGGAAATCTAGGGAAATGTTGCATTGTAATGATCTATCTATCTAAAAACAGGGTGTGAAGTGAGAGAAGAAAGTATACTGGTAATTTGTAATTATTCAGGGTTATGAGATCAGGGCAGGTTGTGAAGAATTACAAGGGCCTTTATGAAATATTATGATTAGSTAGTCAAATAAGAGGTGGAAATCAGTTTTATGCAATATGATGCATTGGTAGAAATGTGCTGTTAGCATTTTGGCTGGACATTTGAGGTTCTGTCCTGTAGTTTCTGGAAAAAAACAGATCATTCCTGCTATAGAAATAAATTTATTTATTCYCCCATCCCATCCTGCCCATTTTGATCCCCTCATCCTGGTAAAAGACACATTAAGAGATTCAGAGAAAGCTGATTGGAATGATCAAAAGTAGGAAACAGTTTCTGTGTGAAGCAGAACTCACTGCTGAGCTGAYGTAGAGGGGACATGAGAGAGATCAGCAGAGTTATGGGAGACACAGAGAGCAGGGTTAGAAGCTGTTCATTGTCTCTGTCAGTAGAAGAGCCAGGGCAATGCAGAGAGTATTGCTCCCATGGAAATTCTTTCCAGAGGGTTTTGAGGAAGTGGATTCACAGGATACTTTAAAGCTGTTGGAAAAGAGATCAGATGAGGAGAGCTAAATGACAATCCAACATCAGCCTYGTGAACCCCTCTCAGGATAAAACAGGCAAAGGCTGAGTGGGAGATACAAAAAATGTGTGCTCTGCTTTCCTTTCCCTAGGCTTGTGTTCAATTGCTACAGCTGGGGATAGGATCATGGTAGGCCATTTTTCTCATCCAGTACAGTCATTGATGTAATGCCATAAATCTTATTGCTTATATGCAAGCACTATTTCTAATCAGAGATGC
Organism: Cardinalis cardinalis; assembly: GCA_014549065.1. Taxonomy (NCBI): domain Eukaryota; kingdom Metazoa; phylum Chordata; class Aves; order Passeriformes; family Cardinalidae; genus Cardinalis; species Cardinalis cardinalis. Next base: position 8,784,261 of record JACDOX010000004.1, on the reverse strand, counting down.
ACAAAATGGAAGTGATAGGTGAATGTGGTCAGGTTTTCTTTATTCTCTGAGACTAATAGTGTGTTCATTTAAATTTCACTAAGAAAATTTTTGAAAAAAAGTCCCTTTAAATTTAAACAGAAATTAATTATTTAAGGTCTTGCTCAAGCACCTGAGATGTAAAGCATTTTAAGTGGAAGTGAATTTTCACATCTTTGAATACCAAAATCCGCAGATATTTCCAAATGGTGCACAGAAAAAAGTATTTCAACCTGTAAACTATCAYTCAGACCAAACCACAATCTCATAAATATTGTGCAAAGTACTTTCTTTGACTGTCTGATTTTAATTCAGCTCTGGCTATTTCTGATTAATAAATAAACAGATATATTTGTACACCAAATATTACTGCATATAAAGATATTATTACTACTTCTAGTACAAATAAACAAAAATTGAGAGTCTGCAGCTGCAAAATGTTTAATTCATTAGGTTCCTTGGATTATTTTAAAGAGGAGCTGTGATCTCTTAAAGAATGTAAAATTACTTCTTGCAGTAAATTACTGAAAGTCCTCGATTCAACACCTGAGGTATTATTTTTGGGGCATAAAAATTCAAAGAAAAACATAAAGTCAGACACCTGAAGAATATTCCTTTATTTTCTTGCTGCCTGGAACATCTGTCTTCTACCATAAGCAGAATTAGATGCCCTCCGTTTCCATAGCACACCATTTAAAATAAGTCAATAAACAAAACACTACTTTAGACTTTAAAAATAACTTTGCCATATGCTGTCCGATTACAGCATCTCGTTTGTTGTTCTCAACTCAGTGAATTCACTGAGCAAGACTTTACTTGCAAGCCACCAGATCACTAGCAATTTCTTTTGTTTAGAGATATTTATAATTTCAATTATTTACATGCATTACACTTCAACTGCCAGAGGTATTTAGACTTTTAAATGGGGCCCAGAAGGATTATTTTGATAACACTCAGATGATTAGCTGAACAAAGGCTCTTTTTCCCCTTAATTGGTTGCAGGCAGAGAGTRTAATAAAGTCCCTTTATGAGCTTGTCACTGAATTGGGTACAAAWGATGTAGCAATACTACATAAATTAGCTGGAACTAAAATCCCCCAACACAGAAGTTTTCTTTTTCTTTCTCTTCTTAATAGAATGTCTTAGTAACATACTAGGCATAGAGACAAAGACCATTAAAAAACAAACCTCTTAGGAAGCTGTGAACAACACAGAGTGAATCTAGTAGGTAATAGTTCTGCAACTTTGTTGTCTCCTGGTTTAATTTGACATCTATTTAATTATTTGTTTTATATACATCCACTGCACATCTCAGAGAATAAACTTTCATTGGTGATTTGGCAAATCAGATATGATTATTGTGCTCTAGATGACAAATCCACATGACATGCAAGAATGACTTGTGTGGTCATGTCCATGCCCAGAGTRACTCTGTCAATAGAATGAAATTTTTGGCCCCAAATTTATATTTCTATGAAAGGTGAAGAAACAGCAACAACTGACTGAAGTGCTTTCTAAGTGTTTTAGCATCTTCAGCCTCTTTCATCTCTTCAAAATTATGAAAACCTAATTAGTTTTAGAATAAATTTACATCTACAGAGGGATGGGAATGTAATTTTAACAACACACTCTCAGACAAACCAGCATGCAGGATCTTGCAGGTATGACCTCCCCTCATGTGCAGATTTTATGATTGCAGTCTTCAAATTGGCTGGTCAGGTGGTTGCAGTCTTCAAAATGGCTGGTTTTGACATAAGTGTCTTTCCTTCCTTATGTTATAATAATTTAATATAATTTCATTGTTTCCTCAGGACTCTCCCATCTTCTTTGTATCCATTTCTGATTTTGTGCTTGGGTGGCAAGATCTTTCAAGTAAATAGGCCTTTAAAAAATACACAGTGACTAGCAGAAAGGGACTGTGATTGCTGTAGTACAAAGAAAAGATGATTAACAGAAAGAGGTGATTGAGGTGTTAATGTATTTTGGGTGGACTGTAGAATAGCCAGCTGCTGCTGACTACTAGGACAGTAAAAAAAAGCATTCAAGGAACTAAAGGATCAGGTCAACTTTTCTCTATTTCRGCTGAAAGATCAGATGCTTAGTGGTAAAGTCCTCATGGAGGGACAGAAAAATACAATTCAGCCAGAGCAGAGACTGTGGAAGCTTCAGGTGTCCAGAAGGAGCCCCTGTCTGCCAGAGTGAAGGGGTCAGAAATCTCTGCTGCAGGGGCACCCGGTCCCTCCCCAACTTTCCCATGAAACTCTTACCCTGGTGGCAAGGATTTGACTCTGAGGGCAGCACTGAATGGCAATGGCCCTCACAGCCTGGCTGCTACTTGATGCAAAAACCTGCTGTCTTTTTACTKGTGAATACTAATAGCAGTGAATAAATACAGAAATAAATACAATAGTGAATAAATACAAATAATGAATAAATACAAATAAGTGTTAAGCCATGGTGCATCTGCTGGAAAAATGGTCATCATGGAGGCAGATTCACTTTAACTGTGAAAAGGAAATTGAGAAAAAAMCAGACTTTCCTACAACATCATGAATTTCACCACCTCAAAGAAAAGACTGGCTTAATAGAAAGGATGTAATAAAAAATGTACCTTTTAAAATGAAGGAAATTATTTCATTTTCATTTTTTCTCAGATTTGTAGCATAATGTTCTAAATATACTAAAGGATCCAAGGGAAAATTTAAAAACCAATGAGATTTTATTATACAGGATACAAAGCAAGGCTTCATGGAAATTTAGTTTTTTTGCAGTCATAATAATCAGTTACATTTATCTGATGTGATATGCTATAAAGTAGGAACGGTGTACCTAGTGATATTTGTGAGGTTTGTACAGCAAAGTTGAGCACYGCAATATTCCTAAAGTTCTCATGCAACCAGGACACATTTCCTTCTTTCTTTTCAACATGCATAATTCAAATGCTCTTTCTCTCTTTTTTATGCAATTTTCTTGCCAAGACTGATAGACTGTAGTATTTTCAGATTCAGTATCAAAATCCTCTGCTGGATTTATTTCCCATTTGCTCCTGTTCATTAAGGATATAGTTGATCTTATTGAAAACTGAAAGAAATGCCATTTCAGTCAGAGCCTCATGAATAATGTTCTGGGTTTACACAACAGTAACTCAGTTAGCTCTTTGAAAAGCAGAGATTAATAATCATGAGAACCTGGAAGTTTTCTGTGAGTTAATTGGTGCACTGCATAAAACAATAATATAAATGAATAGAAAGAAAGGAGAATCACAGAATCACAGCATCACAGAATATGCTGAGTTGAAAGGGATCCACAAAAATCACTGAGTCCAACTCTCACCTCTGCACAGCATCATCCTCAAGAATCCCACCATGTGCTGGGASTATTCTCCAAACACTTCTTGAGCTCTGKCAGGCTGGTGCCGTGGCCACTGCCCTGGGGAGCTGTTCCAGCGCCCAGCCACCCTCTGGGTGAAGAACCTTTTTGAGATATCCAACCTAAACCTCCAYRGCTTCAGGCCACTCCCCCAGGTCCTGTCACTGGTTACCACAGAGAAGGGATCAGTGTCTGCCCCTCTTGCCCTCACAAGGAAGTTGTAACTGCAATGAGGCTTCCYGATCTCATTCCCCAGTCTGTCTGTACATCCAGGCTTGCCCCATCCCAGGTGCAGAATCTGGCATTTTCCCTTGGTGAATTTCATATATTGATGTTTTCTTAGTCCTCCAACTTGTCTAGATCTCTTTGTAGGCCTCCCTGTCCGTAAGGGAGTCAACAGCTTCACCCAGTTTTGTATTGTCTGTGACCTTACCTAGTATCTCTTCAGATCCTGCATCCAGGCCGTTAATGGTGATGTTGAAGAGCCCTGAGATGTTTTGAAATGGGATGTACTATTTTACCTGTTGCAGCTGAGTTTTAAATGAAAATTTGAGTAAATGGAAAAAGATGAGTGTGCTAAGTTGTGCTTAGTGTCTTCTTGCATGAGTTTAGGATGCAAACCCATCAGGCACTCTGAGGTCTTGGTTTCTTGTTCCTCACATGACCCTCATGTCTCAGAAAAGCAACAGGGCAAGGACACAGARTAGATCCTCCCCTGCTCACATCTGGCATCTAAAGCCAGGAGATTACTCACAGTTGTGATATCCTAATTAGAAAGATTCCTTTATTACTGGCAATAATTTGAGTGAACTTTGATCCTTCCCTGAGGATCAGGGTCATGCTCTGTGAAGATGCAATGGGGACATAATGTCCCTGTTAATAACAAKGAGGCCAAAGTAGAAGAACAATATTAATGTGTTAAAATAATGTTTTGAGCAGGTCTGAAGGTCCAGCTTCTGTTTCCTGAGACTCATTTTATCACTGAGTACAGTGAATTGTTTTCTGAGAGAAACTTAAGTTGTCAAAATGGTGATTTTCAAATCTGGTGCCAATATTTCTGCAACTTTTAGAGAGATTTCAGAGATTTTACCCAAAGATAACCTCATTTTAGTTTCTGTTGATACGAAAAGAAAATTTATTCAAGTCCTAATTTTATTCAAAAAAATACTTTTATCCAAAACCAGACTCCTTTAAAATAGTAAAAGAACACATCATAAAACACATCTGATCATCTAATATTTCATATACATAATCTAATCTCTAAAGAAACATATTCCACTCACATTTCTATTGACCARGTCAAAATATGAGTGACTTAATATGAATTTAGAAAGTGAATTAAGCAGCTTACAGGTCCATTAGTGTTGCTTAGCCCTTGAGTACATAACCCATGTGTCAGTTTGAGGGAGGAAATACAAACTCATGKTTTTTATGCTTATTATATTTCCTTGTTCATCTTTCTACTAAAACTAAACAAACACATTCTCACTTTGATACACTCCAGTTTTAGAGCATCAATTAAAGTGGCAGAGGGTGATGCCYGTATCTGTGATCATCAAAGTCAAAATTTAAATTGAATCAATAAATCAACACATTCAAATGCTCAAAACATCAATTAATACAGCAGATAATCAACTCAAAYGACTGTGTTACTCTTGCAGTGGAAAATTTGAAAAAGAAGTCACTTAGCACTAATTTTAATAGTTAACCAGTGTAGTGAGTTGACCTATTCAGAGAGGAATGAACTGGTTTCATTTTATATTTTTATGCTTGCTTTGAGGACAGAAAATGAAACATGAACCAGCATCTTGGTTCATCTTCACAATTCCTTATATTTAGCTATCTTTTCCCGCTATTTCTAATATARTAGAGATTCACCATGAGATGTCTGGAATTTGGAGAGCTTGCAATGCTATCCAAATTAATAGCAGCTTTATCACCTTGTGTTCCTTTAGATTCCCTCACAGGGAAGGACACAGAGTTTAAGACATTACAGCTACTACAGGAAAGACAACAACTTCTAGAGAAGGTTCTTGCTTTCCCAAAACCACATAGTGTTGCTTTGTTTGAGATATTAATAAACTGCAGTCAAAAAGATAGATCCATGCATTTAGAACCAACATGCGGCCCAGTATTTTCAGAATGAGCAGTTTTGGGGTCCTAATTAATTATAGAAGTAAAATAATTTTGGATTTTTAATGAACTGAAAGCTCTTACAGCTGTAATCTATAAAGGTGTTTTTCCAGGAAGACAAATACCAATTGCAATTGAGATGCATGCCTCAAAGTTTATGTTTTTTTTTATTTTGCAAGACTTAATACAATAATTGCCCACCTTCTTAAAAACAAAAATCTAAACAAAGAAATCTAACAAGTGTGTATCCTTCATTACCCTTTCTTCCATAAAATATTTTTTGATCATAAATAAGGGAAGTAATAGAAAAAGCTTTCAATCTAGAAAAAAATCAGAAGTTGATATTACATTTTGTTACAGTACATTAYGTTAATAATTAAAAGCTTCATTTCCCCCCAAAAGCTCAGAACTAGATCCTGCCCATCATAGGACTTATGTGTGTTTTATCCTTAAAACACAAGGAGTACAAGTACATTAGGATTGAATAGTAATATACAGAACCCAAACAAACTCATTGAGAGAAATTCCAATTAGAAATCATAAACTTGGAGATAGAGCAACCTATTTAACAGGCAGAAGTGAAGTTGATAAGTTTTATATCTCCCATGTACTGTGGGATTTTTCAAGTTTACTATTTGATGAAAAACTTTTGCATTTGGGTAAAGGAATTTACATTCCCATGGGAGTTTAGATTCCCATATTGAGTGTTCAAATAAAGATATTAAATTACTGYATACATGTACAGTTGTCAAGAGAATTGATTTTGTTGCAAATACTCTCGTGGAAGTTCTTAGAAAGAATGTCAAATGTCTTTGTGAAAAATTAGGTGTTATCTCTAATCTGACTAAAGACTCCTAGCACTCATTTCACAGTTGAGAGGAATTGCACATCCCATGCAAGCAGTGGAGGACAGAAAGGATTGTCAGTAAAGTGTTCCCTGAGCAGTCAGGAAGAGAATTCCAACTTTTTACCACTCCTTTACTTTATTAGGTTGTGAGTAATCTTGGATTTCAGGCTTGGGAAATTTCTGGTCTCCATTTCAATGAATCACTTTAATCCATAGGTCAGGGTATTCTGCCTAAAACCATTCAATTTGTACATGTAATTGTATCATCTGTTGTTTTTTCTCTCCCACTCACAGAGAGTGGCTCTGTGAATAAGTAGGTCTTGGGGKTTTTCTCCTAATATAATCCCTAATGGTGCATAGTTACAGAAAAATTCTTCCTTTTCAGGAAATATTGACTTAATCTTCTGCATGCTGAAACTGTAAAAGCACTCCTACTAGTTTTAGTCAAACATGATTAGAAAATATGATTAGAAAAAAGTTTCCTCAGCTATACAAATGTATTGGAGCAAAAAATAATAATTTTTCCTCAGGGTTATTAGTCACTTCTGAACATTTGATCACATATCTTTGTATAATAACAATAATCTATGCTCTCAACTCAACAGCTTTCAATATTTTAACACAGAGAAAGAATGCATGGTTCTATTCACAGCTGAATGCTGTCTATAAATTGTTTAAGTYGGAATTGCTATGAGCATTAGAGTAACAAAACACTAAATCCTATTTGGACATTGCAGCAATTTAGATTAGAATTCTTCTGATAATATTTCACACATTCCATAGCCATCTATATGCTAATGTTTCCAACAAATTATCAAATGCTATTCTACACAACCTTCTTTCCATAAATGACCTGTCATATTCGTAATGGCGTCTGCATTTGGTGACAGTTTTTATTTTATCTAGCAAAAACTGCAGGTCCATAAAGAAACTAATTATATAGTTTCACGGTTGATAATATGGTTTCTAGTTTTATAACTAGTAATAGGCAAACCAATTCAGTACRAAAAATTATCTTTAAACTCAAGGGATTTTCAGAGAGCTGGACCAGTTTTATAGTGATAGAAAAGATTTCATAGTTGTTACTCTTAGGCATCACTTTTTGAACTTTTTTGACCATTCCAAATAAAGTTTGTTCATACATTCCAGGGTTTTGTCTAGTGTTTCTATTTCACACCACATTTACTCTCCAAGCTTCTACAGCAAACGCCCCAAAATAACTAGAACTAGAGATGCTCTCTTCTACACGCAGAACAAAGACAAATAGTTCAAGACTCCCAAAATGAATCCAATAATTACATCACATCTAACAAAAAAATCAAAAGGACTGTCCTGGTCTGGGAAGGAGCAGGAAGCAAAACCATAATTATGGAGTAAGCATGAGCTGTAAGGTTCTYCTAAATTCTTTGTATCACTCAGATTCAGTTCAAACTCAACAGCCTAAGGCTAAGTTGCTCCTTCTCAAAGGTGTAATGATACTTTCAGACAAGTTAACATGATTAACATAATTTGKCACCCACATCTTTTTTCTTCTGGATATTATCAATGTCTGATTAAAGCAGTAAAAACTGTCATGTTCAGCAGAAAACATTTTTATTCAGCCCAAAATTTATAGGATTTGCATATTTTATCTTAATTCTTAATTGATAAATTTTGACAAATTAAATAATCTAATTCTGTTTCTGGAAAACATGGAATTTTTTGGCAATRCTGCTTCTTTCCAAGGATTTCCACAGATTCATGATGAACCTTCAGCCTCTCTATCCTTCTCAACTTTACTACTGAGCCTCAGAGCCTCCTTGGTAGAATAATCTTTATCTGCTGTATCCTGGAGTATTCCCTTGTTAGGAGTTCTTCCTCATCTGTCACTAAGATATTGAAATATCAGTGTCAATCCTCTTTCTTTATTATTTGTGTCATTTCCTATTGACTTCTCTGCTATAGCACTCTCTGGACATAAGACCTTCCAAAATACTGTGATAAACCTGGATTGATTTCTGTCTGCTAAGGATTGAGGTTTGCTTGTTCAGGACAGAAAAAAAGCAAAAAACATGGGGGTAGGTCAATTTCAAGTAGTAGTATTTGCTTACTGTATTCTGAGACAGTCTTATGTAACTGGGTAAGATAATATTGTTTTAAAATCAACATAAGGAAAGTATTTGGAAGTGATGCCTTAGATTTCCCATAGGCTTCTCAACAACTCAATATGCAAATAATTCACTTTGAATTCTCCTGAATTTGGGAACTCTTAGTTCTGTAGCAATCCTGAGTAGCTTAAACAGATGTTACAGATCCAGATTTCCTGAATATTCCTCTTTCTAAAGGTTCACACAATCTAAGCCTGCCTTTGTCAKTTTATCCTTACATCTTCTGTTCTCTGCTGAGATACCAAGATCCAGGATCACTTTTATGTGAGTGGCTGATAATTGATTTTGTTGCTTAAATATTGGGATAGCACATAAAAAGTACGTCTTGGTAGGAATTTGTCACTTAACTACACGATCATTTTTCTTTCAAATGAAAAAATATTTAAATGGTTAATTCTCTATTTCACCTGCAGCATATCAAAAAATCAAGCACAATATGACCTCCTTAGGGTATCCAGCGGTTACAACTGCAAATGAAAGCATTGTGTTACACAGATCCAAAAGACTTTTGGAATCCAAGTAGACACTAAGTTTTAATCACAAGCAGTGACCATGCTGTTCCCCAGCTAAGGAAGGTGCAATCACTAGACTGGGCTAAACCTATTTCATGGAAAGTTTGTACACTTCTTTGAAAATCTGGAACCACCCTACTGATTTAGGKGCTAATCCTCATGCTAAATTACACTCTGATTTTTAGTTTTGTGCAGTCGCAGCCTCTTTGATTATTATCTCATAGCTTAGAGGTCCTAAGGCTCTTTCTTTGTTATTACTAATTATTATGAAATTGATGGATGAAACTTGTATGTCCATCTACCTGAGAAATAAAAGAAGTTGTTGGTCTAATCTTACTCATTAACTAGGTATGATATTTCAGCAGTGCACAGTGCATATTCTAGAGTACTTGGAACGAACACCGAGAAAATGAACTTCACTGCAGGAATTCACAAATGTATTCTCCTTCCTTTCCTAAGACAAATACATCTAAAATTTATCAATAATTTTGAGATTCAGAGGCTTACTCTGAGCTTTATTATGCAAGCTCAGTTGTTTCTTTTGGGGAATTGTTTGAGCAAAACTATTCGCACCTTGCACTACTTCATTTTCTGTCCTGTTCCTCTCCAAAAGGAACTGTCAAAACCCATTTCTACTGTGAAAATAGCATTCTAGATTTAATTATCTTGAATGCAATTATGGGGTAGGTATCCAGTAAAATTAAACCACCATAGTAAGAATCCGTGGGTACAAAATTATGTTTTTAAAAAATCTGTTCTAAGTTTAAATACAAGGTTGTTTGGTTTTTTTTGCACAGTAATCCATATACTTTGAACATTTTCATCCCTAATTATTTCAAAAAGTAAGTGGTGGATTTGAGAAAAAAGCCCAAACACAGCAAAATAAAAAGAATAGGTCTCTTATAATCTAATCAGGAAGCAAGTTAGTCAAACAGTGCAAAAGTGAGTTCATCTACATGAGCTAAAATGAGATAAAAGTATTTCAGATCCAACTTAAAAATGCAGTCAGTCACATGTAATACAATTGTTTGATGGCTTATTTAAATGAGGAGAGAAAAGAAGCAGAGACTAAAGGATAAAACAATGGGGAAGAGACAGAGTGTGAAGTAAAGGAACCATCAGACATAGAAAAAACTCCACAAATCCCCTGAAAGAGAAAAACAATTACAGATAAAGATGTAACAAGTGACAAAAGGACAGAATGTAATGTACTTGGAACTGAATAGAAATGTAATGGGACATACAGAATGATGGAAATCCTCTGCTTTGTATTCCTTTCATTTGAATGGTGCACAGAAATAATTTTTCTTTTTTTGAGATAAGGTTTTGAATGTTCTACCGTTATTTACTGTCTGGTTTTCCTAATAATGATTACAGTTTTACTTCAAAACTCTTCCAATTCACACTAACATCAGACACTTCCTCAGTTCTCATAGATTTTTTTCAGGATTCAAACATTTTTTCCAGGATCTTGGAAATTTGCATCTGATTACAATTGAGTTATCCCAATATCTTGTCTTCTAAAACAGACACTTGACATTTTGATGAGGGAAAATTAAATCACAGGGCCAGCCTCTGATTTCTGTTTTCTCCGATTTTCTGTCTTTGATTCTGATCTCCGAGTCTAAGGATTCTGGAGTCAAAGGTTCCATCTACACATTTTTTGTTTAATAGCAATTGACAAATTAATTTATCCCTTCATTAGTAACATCTTGTAGCATTGAATTTCCTAATAAAAGCAATTGGTATAAAAACCAAAWTTTTTTTATATTGTAAATTTACTTTCTCTCCTTTAAATCTTGCATTATGGTTAGTGAAAATATTTCCCTGGGAATTTATCCATGAACTTAATGATATTATATTCCGTTACAATTTTGGCTCCTGTTTGTCTGTTTCCAAGCTGAATGGCCCTAGACCATTTTGTCTAAGCACTTGTCTGGTTTGGAGAAAAGTAGTCTGAGGTCTGACCTCGTTGTTCTCTATGGCTTCCTAGGGAGGGGATGTGGAGAGGGAGGTGCTCATCTCTTCTCTCTGGTGTCCAGTGTCAGGATTCATGGGAATGGTTCAAAGCTGCACTGGAGAGGTTTAGACTAGATCTTAGGAACTATTTCTATATCAACAGGATTGTCTTACAAGAGATAATCAATGCCTCAAGCCAGTTACTGTTTAAGAGAAATGTAAACAGTGTTTGTAATAATGTATTTTAACTTCTGGTCATCCACAGAGTGGCCAGGCAGTTGGACTCAATGATGATTGCAGGTCCCTTCCAACTTTAATATTCTATTCTATTCTATTCTATTCTATTCTATTCTATTCTATTCTATTCTATTCTATTCTCTCTGACCTTGTCCAAGCCCTTACACTAAGTGTCTCTTTTTCACTGAACTTCACACAAAAGTGGATTTGGTTCTCCATCCATAAGTTTATTACATCTGGCAACTCTCTTGGTTCACATTTTGCATTCACTTCTTTCATCACTTATTCCAGGATATTTGCTCTTTTGTGATATCTGCTCTTCTTACTCTTCTATCATCTTATTCTTCCAACATCTGCTTCTCCATTTCATATTACTGTCTAGTTTCATTCGATCTCCAAATGCTCTGGCATGAATCAAATGTTAATACATTTCAGGCAATGATATCACATTAAAGACTTTTCAAAAGTTCAAGGAATATCCCAAAGCACCAGTCTTTGAAAAATTCCTATATACCATCCTTCAAGTTCACTTCCTTCAAACTTTCAACTCAGACCAGGCACAGAGCTACCAACAGGCTTGGAAGACTGCTGGTATGCATGCCATTCCCATTGCAGAGCAATGATTTTATTAAAATTCCACCTATATTGTTAGAGATGGAAATTTATTCTAGGAATTAGAGATAACTTTAGTCTGATCAATGTTCACATTATGCTCAGAAAGGCCCATTTCAGAAAAGCAGCATACTTAAAACCAAGGAACTTCTTATACCCATTTCCATCCAAAATATATGCAGCCTGTGCTGAACTGAGGCCAAACAAAGGCTGAACTGAGGCAAACTGAGGCTTTAAGATCCTCAAAAATGCTACAAAAAGCAAATATACACACATCCCCAAATGAGTGCTTAAGTTATTTTCCCTACCCTCTTGCTTGAGAGAAAATTATGATACAGTTCTTTTTTCTCAGTAGCAGCACTTGAAAATGTTCTTCAGTTGAGCTTTCAATAGCTGGGATTATTTGTGAGACTCAGTAGTTAAAAATATGTACAACAAGGCCAGTCAGACCTTGTGTATATTTTTTCATCTTTCCTTGAGAGAAGTAGATAAACTACAGTATTCTTCTTAGACAAAACCAAGGAAAATCTGTTTAAAAATTTATTGAATATGTCACCCCAAAATTTTACAAACCATTTATGATGCGACCTTACTGTCATGAAAAATGCTATGTGTTTTATATATTGAATAAACAACATTTTATATAGCTGGTGACTTTACATCAGCCAAAAGTCAGGAAAGAGGGAGCACATCAGGAATTTGGCTGAAAAAAATCTCAAATAAATAAAAAGACCTTTGAAATTCTACCATTAGGCTTCAGAAACATTTCAACCATGAAAATAATGTTAGTTCTTCTGAGAAGAAAATAAAGATATTCTTGTTATGATAATTTCTTGCTGAAAACCTTGTCTGAAGTACCAGAGTCATTCAGGGAAAATGCATAGCATAGAAATTATAAATAGCTAGATTATAAAAGAAATCAGAGCATTCAAAGTCAACACAACTGTCTCCTGTAGATGACAGTAATTAAATTTCTTTTATCTGGTAGAAGAAGTGCTGCCAGCTTCATGTAATGAACTCAACATCACCTCAAGGCTGTTAAATCTTAGCACTTTTACAGTCATGCATCAAAGCTGAAATTAGAGATCTCATGTATTTTATGATAGAAATGAACACTGTGCATACATGATTGGACATCAGAGGAGCCCTATTTCTAGGGCAGCTCACTGAAAGAAAACATTCTTAAAAGAAAATTTACTTGATGTGTTAGTAATTGTGAATTAAGTCACAGCAAAATAACTTTACAAAAGTGTGTAATGAAGAAATGACTACAAGAAGTCAAGACAAAAAAATATAGTCTCAAAACTTTTAGGAGTGGGATTAAAAATTTCACTTCCTTGCTTCCCTAGGCATTATCAACTGACTCAGAGTGATGTAGTCCCTGTGACTGCCACRTTTGTGGTAAAAGGCATGGAAAGTGTTTGCCTGGCATCTAACTGGGACTCTCATGACTTCCATGCTTTCAAAGCTCATTTCCTTGACAGAAAATCCTGAGACACTCCACTGAAATAGTTCAGTTTCTATATCTTTTAAAGAAGAATATCGGGGATCTCAGATTTAGAGGCAACACCATGGATCAGGCTGTCCTATTGCTTTTTGCTCAGTAAACTGATGTTTGCAAGCAGCTCCCCATGTGGGACAACAGGAAACAACCAATTGTTGTGGCCCCAGCAAACCTCTCACAAAATGACAGGCTTAGTACTGCAGTTCATATAAACTCCAGTGCTCATTTGTGCTTACCCTTAGCCTGCCTTCCTGAACCTCCAAATGATATCACTAAGAGTGTTTGCATTTACTGCCAGCAGTGAAAGAGACTGCTCATTAGAAATAATCCTTCTTTTACTCTAACCCATATAACGTCTTTCTTTTGGATTCACCTTTCTCAGTTCTGCTTAGATGCTTTGTTGGTAAGACAGTGGAGAGCCTTATTGCCCAGTTATGGAAAGTAATGGGCAGTTGTGGACAGTTTGTTGTGTGCTCTTCTGTGTATGTATATGTTGGGCAATAGTTATATATGCAATCAGCATCCAGAAGCTATTCCTCATCCCTGGTGAGTGGGTTTATTTCACACATGTTAAGTGATGAAACAGTCTCTTCTTTGCCTCATTAAATCTGTATTTTCATGCTCCATCAGCTTGTTTCCTAGTTTTTAAAATGTAGATTTAACTTCTTTGAGGCAAGGACTTTATTTTTATTATTTGTACATCTAGTTCAATAGCATTAGTGTCACTGGTTACACTGAGAGTGAGATCCCAGAGCATTCCAATTGCATGCTATGTTTCGATTTAAGGTTTTATTACAAAAACACAAATGTAATTTGTTTTGTATAAGTAACTTCTTCACAGCTCTGTTGACCAAGTTTCTGGTTGCAAGATAGGAAAGATTCTTATAACATGATTGATACTCCCTGACAGTTTATTCCCCACCCTTTTTGTGCTAAACATTGTTTTTTGGGGGTTTGTTTTTCTTGTTTGTTTCTAAAGAATAATGTTATTAACATCATATCAGCTATATTTAAGTGTCTTTGCCATTAAGATCTCAAAATAGAACAGATTTCTCTGTACTTTAACCACTTTCCCGAGGAACAATGCCTCTGCAATGACCCTGATGATTAAAATATTTATCTAACCTTTATTTTCTCACATACTTTTATTTATAATGTTCTACCCACAAAAAGCAAAGATGTGACTCAATTTTGCAGCTTTTTCTGTCACATGTGAGAAAGAAAGAAAGAAAGATTATACTGGATATTAAGGCAAATAGATTCTAATACATACATAGAAGAGCATAACTTTTTCTGTATTCAGACTGAAGGAAATAGTTATTTCCTCACAATTAGAACTCCAAATACTGAGTTCTGCTGTGTACTCCAAATACTGATAAACCAAACTGTGTATTCCAGATCAGTAAAAAACCCATGCTACTGCACAGCAGAAAATAAAATGTGTAACACAATGGCTACAGAGCCTTCTGGTTTTTGTTGTTACCCTTACTTTGCACCTGCAACTCATGCCTTTATTCTTTGGACTCTGGCTCTGGGTTTATCAAGAACATGCCTTAGTTTTAGTAGTACTCAGGTGTGGGATGTTGGCCTAAGAGACCTAAGCATGGATCAGCTAACAAGCTCTCTCTCTTCAGTTTTACTCTCTTAATAGAAATATTTTAAATTTTTTAATGTGCCACTCTAGCACATAAATTTGCAGCAATGTTTTTGTTGCATTTGTTTGAGTTGTCAAGACTAGACTAATGATGCAAACAAAGATTGAACTAGGTTTAGTCACTGGTCCTTCAGTGATCTGACAAAGGAAGAAATTTGGTCTTAAAAATAAAATGTTCCAGGCTGTATATTGATTAACATGAAAAATCTGCAGTCATAGAGACAAGAGACAAGTCTTAGAATCTTTCATTTTCCTTTTAAGTATGCAGGATTTTGTGGGGTTTTTTTTCCCTTAATTTCCCTCTTCAACTCAGACTTCTTTTCTCCTCATTGATTTTAAAGACTTCTAATTTGATAAATTTAACAAGTTACATTTTTGGAATGCATGTATGCTCTGACACACATAGAGAGACTTTGACATCAGTGACGGTGCTATACATGACCTACTGACAAGTTTTCCATCTTTAAGCATTTGTAACAACTATCACTATTTAAAGCAAAATTTAAAATGAAAAAAATTAGGCTGATCACTTGTCTATCACACTAGTTACTTCACTGTAGTTATATTATTTTTCCTCCCTTTATGCATATTACTCTGTCGTGTAGTACTGTCTCTTGGAGTTTTCTTTTTTTCTTTTCTTCTACCTACAATTTAGTATTATAGCTACCAAAGGAAGTTAAAAAAATTGCTATAATTACTATTTTCCTTTTGAGTTGGATAACCCTAATGAGATATTAATTTCACTCATTAACATGATACATATTTCCTAGCAATAATTTGTTTTTCCCAGACAGAGATCAACTAAGTTTTCACTGTAAGTCTTTTCAAAAGGATTAAACATTCAGTGCTCCTTTTTTCACAGGGAGAAGCAGACAAGCAGATCTTTTTTTTCTTTACAGAAACTGGGTGATTCATGTACACTTGAATGAGTGCATTGACATCTAGTCTAGTTAGGTTTTGCCACCTTTGCCTTAAGGGAAGGCTACCACTCCCTGCATTATAAATCTGTCATTCTGGCAAGAAACTTTCCAGTGATGGATCTTAAGTGTCCAGAGGGGACCTAGGGTAGAAGATCTTGTGTTTCAAACATTGATGGTTTCCCACAATGAAGTCTATGACTGAAAGAAACAGCATGAACCTTTCTCCTAAGCCTACAAAAACATGCCCTCAATCTTCTACTAGAATATTCTATGAGACAGAATTATTTCAGCAGTTTCTTAAAAGAATCTGCAGGCAGTTATTTTATGTTTCCTACAATTCCTGGGCAACTTTACAGAAGAGAAAGCATGAGGAATTATCTCAACACTCCACCAGTATCAGACAAAGAGCTGTGTTCTCATAGGCCTTCTGACACAATCAAATATAAACAGTCAGAGAATCACAGAATGGTTTGGGTTGGATGGGACCTTTAAACATCTCCCTTTCACTTTTCAGCAACAGTCCTGCCTGACCATGTAGCCTGTCCTTGACAGGGTCTCACAGATTCCAAGGAGGAGGAGGAGGCATTGCTATTTCTACCTTGCAGTCTGTAACCTCCTGCTCTGTGCCGAAGGGCAAGGTGACCACAGGGCCAGTGTCCAGTGCTATGGCCTTTGGAGGTACATGGCCCTTGGAGGTACACGGCTTTCCCTTCACCGTTCCTTTATTTTAGTGGGATGTGTGTGTCTATTTCCCTTTTTAGACATACCAGTGGGGTACTCAAGGCAGCAAGCAAGACAGATTATGAAGAAAAAGGTGAGTAACAAATTTCCTGTGAAATGAGGTGCCAGGTGGTTACTCTGGGCAGCACACATACTGCTGAGCTGCAGACACCTCAAATAACCATCTTGTTTACATATGGCTTGGAATGCATCACACCTGAAAGAGAGAAGCTTTACCAGTTTGCACGTTTCATGGTTTGGCCATAGCATTTTTTAAAAGTGCTTGCCCATCCCCCACACCCCCAAGATTAGGAGTATCTCTTGCTAGATATTTACACCTGACTACTTTGCCGTAGATCAAGGGGAAAATTATGTGACATTACTGAGTTGCTCAACACATTAGGAGGCAATCTCTGTACAGCTGCAGCAGATTTAACTGATGTTAATTAGATTCAGTGTTAATCTAATGGTAAATTTTTGTCCTTGGAACCCATAAGACTTTTGAGTTTTCAGGGAAAGTTTCTGTTGTGTGAAACACAGTTGGAATCGCAGGTTTGAAAAAAAATCCATGGAGTTCTTGATATTTTTATCCCTCAATCTAACATAGTGACATACCATGCAAATTGTTTGCACTCTGTGAATGTGAATCAACTTCTTTCATAAAGCAAAGGGAATAAGTCCATTTCCCATTAAAGGCAAGAAAAGAGATCATGGGTAACAAGCTACAGATCCCTAAGGATGAAAGCTGAATTTTCATAGGCCAGCCAAAAAGAATGGCTCATCTCTTTGCAAGCCCCACACAGCTGTGGTGCCAGCTGAGCTCTGTTACCCTCACTTGTGTGTGTGTCGTGAATGGCAGCACACAGAGGCTGAGGCTGGACACATCAACACCATGCTGCTTCCTAACACAAATGATGTTCATTTTCAACAGAAGCCTAAGCACACAAAGTAATTTCCCAGCTCTATTTCTTTGTTAGTTTGTTTCTACAGAGAGAACTTAAACATGTCTCTTTTCTACCATTAAAAACCTTTATTTTCTTGAACAATTAAACAAATTTTCAGTCTTGTCATGAAGCTTGGACCTATTTTTACTTCAAGTGAATTCTGAGTAGTGCCACAAAAAATGCAATATTAACTCATGTTCAGAGAACTGATACACAAAATATCTCTGAATAAAAAGAAAAAAGTAAATAAATAAACCATACTGTCCAACGGGTAGAAGAGTTTATAAAGAACATATTTAAAATAGCCGACAGGTACCAGTGAAGGCTCTAGTCTGAGGAAGGATTTGTCTGTATGGTTCACTAGTCTTACCTAAGGTTTTTTTGGTTCTTTTTTTTTCTTTTTACAAAAAGAATTAAACATTTTCAACTAAAAATATTCACTTTTTGTTTCTTACCCAGCTGCCCAGCAATTCCTTCTATTTCGGAAACTAGATGGTTGAACGATTACATTTGAGTTCCATGTCACTTTACCACTTTTCTCTTTGGTTATTTTTTTTCCTTTTTGCAAGGATCAGCATACTTTTCCTAATAAATAAATATTAGACCAAAATAAATTTTAGCTAATATTAATTTATTAGCAAAATATTAGCAAAAAATATTAGACCAAAATTCATGTTCTGTGATTTTAGTTTTCTACATAATACACTGACCTAACATGCTTTTCAACATCCATCCCTGGACAAATACATGGTCTTGTTAGAAAAAATGCAAAAAACCTACAGGTTGGTGGGACTAAATTAAATAGGAAAGAATTATTCTTAAGTAGAGAGTTTATCAACTGAATTAAAAAATAAATAGCATGTGAAGAAGGGGCTGAATTTACATTTCTAGGTGAGTTTTCATTTTGAATGAAGGACATGACTTATTTGGTTACTCAGTACAGGTATGTCCCATGACACCATGTGCATATCTTGCTGAGCTTCTGTAGTTTGTTGATCATCTTGCCCAGGTGAAGTAGCAAGCACTCATCTACCTGCATGCTCAAGTAAACCAGTCTCCATAGTTATTTTTGTGTCTTGCACAGGGACACCACTGTATGAGTTTATCTTTAAGCTTCCACTGAACAGCTGCTTGGAATGAATAGAAAAAAATCTTCATTATTTCATTAATGTACAACTTATCTCGCAAATCCTGGTCTACTGTATTTTCCTACTGTAACATGCTAGATAAATATTTTCCAAGAGAACTCTCAGAATCATGTGTCCAGTCACCTTTTGCTGCAAAGTCTGATTAAACTCGAAATTATACATTTCAGTGAGTTAAACACATTCTGAATTAATAGCACTTCTGAGCTGAGGCTGTCAGAAGTGCTATTAATAAAAAATAAAACCAAGCTTGACAAACTTTGGGAGTACAAATGACTGTGTGGGGTACTCTGTTACCTTCCAATGAAAACTGTCATTATTATAATGACAGCTTAAAGTATAAACAAAATCAGTGTTGCATTAGCTGAATCTTTACAGAGCTGTGTACAGTGAATTCAATAAACATTAAAAACCCTTTTAATATACATTTTTCAAAACAGCGTTCTTAGAAGTGTAATACCTGATGAGAATAGTTTTAAAAATGTCAAGCTTTTACTACATCAGAGATTCTAGACAGGCTAGCACATTGCTTTCATTTGCTGTCTTTTTTTCTTTATTTATGACACAAGTGTTTTTGAGCTATTAGTTTAGTATTTTACTGTTTGGGTTTTGTAGTTCTCATTAAGGCATGTCTTGACTTCAAACAGTGTTTCTGTTTAATCAAAACCAAGTTAGTGCCATGTCAGGTAGTATGCATTCTTGTAAGAAATGGGTTCCAGTCATTGATCATTCTTTCAGTTTCATACATTAAATCATCACTTTCAAGTGTCACTAGTACAAATAATCTCTCCAAAAGATTCTAAGGATTTCTTTTAATCTCTGTTTGTATTTTTTCTTTCCTTTTTATGGCTGGTGTACCCTCACACACCCTTTTCACTCATTTTACTAAGTCACAAAAATTGTAATACACATGTTACTGACACACAAAAACATTAGTGGCTTTTTCATACTGATTAAGCCATAGCCCTGGAGTTCACTCTACAATAAAGTGACAGAAAGAAATTCAACAAACATGCATTTGGAACATGGATTGGACAATTCAGAATATACAACGCTAGTAAGTGTCAGTGGTGATGTAACATTTATAATTCAAATTGCTCCACATAAAATTAAAGAGAATTCCAGACATCAAAATTAGTTCTCACGGGAAATCCTGACATAGTGGCTAAACCTTTCAGAACCTTATGGTTGCATTTCCCATCATAAGTTCAAAAAGACTTTTCTATTGTCTGCACCATGAAAACTTGTTCATCTCTGATTCCAACAGCTTAAAAGAATCCAGTATTATGTTCTAATGTGATATTTGGCAATAACAAAAGAAAAAAAAGAAGAATTTTAGTGATCTTGAGCCTCCACCAAATTCTAGTAACTTTTTTGGATAGGAAAATAAGGATTATATTCAGAATGCTTAGTGCTCTTTATTGTCTATTAGAAAATATTTAAAAGGAAAACTATAGACAATCACCTTTAAAATTAATCATCTTAAGTTTGACATGAATAGAAAACTCATAAACAGAAAATATATCCCACATAAAAGAAATACAATCTATAGGTTTTTGTGAAAATAAACTCAGAAAGGTTAAAACAGTGTAATACTTATTATTTTTTTAATCTCATTTGCTATTTAAGCTTGTGCTTAGAAAAAGCAGTGCAAATCAAAATGCTCTTAATGACATCCAGAAGCAATGAGATCATACCTAATGATACAAACTTAAATTCATAGAAATTTTTGGCAATTAGCTTAAAATGCTGTATAGCTAAATGAAAAGAGAACAGCAAAATCTTGTATGCATGTATAACTCTCACAATGCTCAGTCTGTTTGGTTGCAAACTTTACCTTCGCTGTCCTAGCAGAGAATTTACATTAGTTTCCTTCAAAGATGGGAAAGTCTCAGAAAGATATACAACCCAGACTTATCATTTTATCACAGGACAAAATGCTGGGCTATCTTTTCTGCTTATTAAGTAATGGTTCTTTCCAGGTAAGCACAGGAACTAGAAATAGTTATTGATTTTGCTTCTGTTTTCTCACAGGAAATTAAAGGCTTTATCTAAAGTACATAAATCTCAGGTGGATAAGATAATTAATGTATCCTGAGCACACTTTAGAAATGCGTGAATACTAAGATAAAGAGGTCAAATCCATTTGAAAAACTAGCCAAATTTATACATTTTAGTGTCCTGCTGGCAGCTATAAAAACCTCGCATATTAGAGATACCTATAGGTATTTTTTAAGCAATACAAGTTAAATAAGGCGCCTCTGTTCCGGAAAAGAAAAGGTTGCAATTTGTACGTATATCAGTAAAATTAATTAATATCTTCATGCATTCAGTCACAAAGTTATCAGATGTCATAAAACAAAGATGATATTAACATACAGGAATTGTTTCAGTAATAATGTAGTCTACAATTCAGCTATCACAAATTGGTTTGTGTTGCAGAACCACTCTTTAACTCACTGGTAGGGAGTGAAACAGGGTAGGATTAGTTTAGGTGTTACTAAACAAACCTGAAGAGAATAACAACTTTCCAAGACCTTAAATCTGTAGGAATGCTGAAACTGCACTTTTTCCTGGAAATTATTTCAGTTGCCATACTTGATCAAAACTTTTATTTACCCTAGTTACCCCTTCTATAAAATAAGTCCATTCTTATTTTTATCTTTCCACATTGAATAGAGAGATGATTGATCACAGATTGCTTCTTTGTATCACCTTATGCAACTGTAGAGAGTTCTGTCTCCCTTCATCCATTTTTTTAACAGATCAAGCACTCCTGCTCTATCGGTTGTAGTTTGCAAGGTTTTAGTAATTGTTATTCCTCTCATCTAACTCTTCTGTTGTTTGAAAATGTCTGATTTAAAATCTGGCTTTCATGATGAATGCAGAAAAGAAATATGACAGAATGGCAAAGTACATTTTTACACAAGACTCTTTGCAGCTAAAGTATTCGTTGAGGTAAACTACCATTTCAGCTTACAGGCCATGCACAGACAAGGTGATCATTATATAATATTTTGTTGTTGTGAATTTTTCCTGTTTCTGAAGAGTGCTAATGTCCAGAACAGCTTGCTTTACAGGGGAAGCCAAGCATTGCTTTTTTTTTAAGAATGAGTATGTTTTGTTTTTTAAATTTAAGCCATGCATCATCTGTAATCAAAATATTTTGAATACTTTCAGCCTCAACACTACAATGGAAATTATTCAGCTGAAGGACTATAATTGTATAAAACTGGAGTTTCTGACTTAAATTTTGCATATGGAAGTCTGACGATTTACATCTGCATAATATCTATATTATCTTTCATCTTATAGATTGGTAATATTTTTCCTTATTTGTAAGGAAATAATTTTAATAAGATCTCATTCAAATAAATCTTTCAGATAAGTGTTTTAGTACACGGCTTAGTTAGATGCCCAGCATTGCAATTTGTAGATTCTTCGTGCAAACAAAACATAGCAAAGAGCTAGACCAATTAAAATATTAGTGATTGCATGTCAGTATTTTCTTTTTCTTCCTTCATCTATAATCCAACATTTCTTATTTTGTAATATGTGTTTGCTTTAATTTTTGTGTGGGGAAAAAACCCTATTAGCATATGTAGCAAGCATATTCAACACGAGAGAAATGGAATAATTTTTTTGTAATATTCACTTTAATAATAACATGATTGTGCTTTTTCTTTTTTTTAATTTTTTATCTACTTTAGCAACTCACATCTGATCTCTAAATGGAGATGAGTTACTTGCATGTGCAACAGCCTAATGGTGTACTGATATCAGGCATCTACCCATTAAGAATTTTATTCTTAAAATTCTGAGATATTCTTCACAAAATTCTTGGACAGACTGAACTGCATTCTTATGAACATCTTGACATATTATTGTCAGATGATCGATTTAAACATCAAGCAGTCTTTCAATCTACACAGTGTATGTATTATTGCAAAAGTGTCAGTTTGTTTACTGGGCTAGATGCTCTGAAATGTTGTCTCCTTTCACGTCAAAGGTCAGTTTGAAATTTCTTTCATTTTCTGCCAAAAAAATCTATGAACATTTCATAAAGTTATGATCTTGTTTCTATCTTCGCGTCTCAGATCAACAGAAAATGGTATTTGTAATGCCACCTGAGAGACATCAATCCATACTCATGGCAGATATATCATCTGTGAAACTAGTTCAAGAAAACTGTCAGGTCTCATTGGGAAAATTAAGCTTTCTATTAGGGGAATGAATCATATCTGACAAATACTGAATGATAGGTTGGAAGAAGTTATTGTTCATGAACTGCATTTTAGCTTCAGGTGCCTTCTCACTTCACAATTATAGTAGTCAGTTCTTATCATCCTTTAATTTATATATATATTTCCTCATAAAAATCTGTTGCACCATTCTACAGATTTAGGACATACCATAAAACAATTATTTAAGATTATTACTATTATTCAGGTAAGTGGAGACTAAATTATAATTCTCAAACTTTCATTTAGCAGAAACAAAGAAGTCTTATAAATGACCATTTTTCTAATTAGGTTCTACTGTTTTTCTTCTGTCATACTTGTGAGAAAATGCTTCTTATGGYAGAGGTGGCTAACCTTTCACAGACTGAGATGCAGGGAATGAGAATGTGCAATATCAGACAGACATAGGTTTTAAAATCGAATCACTGAATTTAGTACTCAAATGTTTTTGCATAGATTAGTAAAGAATTGAGATCTTTGTATGTGAACCCCAAGACTGCCTAAAGACCTCTCTTGACATGCCTGGAAAAGTCATTTTTGTAATTTCAAAAGTGGTTTTACACCTGATAACCATGTGACTGCATTCATACTCATGCAGGGCATTCATTTAAACTCTGACACTACACAGCATGCTGCTGCAAATAGCTGACTCTGAATCTGCTAGAAAAATATAATGTTAATTACATCTTGATTTTGAGAAATGGTGACTTCTACTGACTGCAACTTTGATTCTTCTGTTCTTTTACAGCTAAAGGAGAGCATTGCCTATCCTGTTGTACTGCAGATGTACTAGTGAAAATGAGGTAAATCAGACCCTGTGCTTTTAGGAAGAAGACTTATTCTAGTCTAGTTAAAAAAAGACAAAGCAAAAACACCCAGATCTAGAGTGTGAGAAAAAAAATAGGAACTTGGAGCTAAATGTCAGACTACTGAAAGAGGTAATGATGATAAGCTGCAAGGTACCCAGGGTAGCTGGGAGCAGAAGTGCCTGGAGTGACAGTCTCTTCAGAACTGATTGGTCAAAGTGTTAAAATTAATTACTGCAGAAAGACTCCTTTTGCCAAAGTATAAGATTAGAAGAGTAAGCTCTGAAGTGGTAGGCCTGAATTTCTAAAGCATTCTTACTGCAAGGATATCTTGATGGCTCAGAGTCATACTTAGTGATCGCTTTCAAACAGATAAATTCTGCTGCAATATACAGACATAGCAGTAACATGGTGAAGCTATCTCTAAGAATCAAAGACATGTTAA
Organism: Cardinalis cardinalis; assembly: GCA_014549065.1. Lineage (NCBI taxonomy): Eukaryota > Metazoa > Chordata > Aves > Passeriformes > Cardinalidae > Cardinalis > Cardinalis cardinalis. The sequence continues at coordinate 8,760,048 of JACDOX010000004.1, read as the reverse complement.
ATTACATTTGACAATCTCATTAGCTGTCTGCAGGACATGCATTTACATTCCAAATATCTGAAATGTTGTAAACAGATAAAGCTCTCTTTTAATAATTATGCTGTCAAAGAAGCATTTGTTCCATTACAGAAGTGGAGAATTTACGGCAAAAATCCTCTAATACATTTATTCTGGCATAGTAGTAAATTAAGGATGTGAACAACACATAAATATTTAAGAATAACAGAATTATGAATAGATATCTTAGTAAACAGATATATATATATATATATATATATACACATTGGTACACAGTATTAATATAGTCAGAGAGCAAGATGATTATAAAATATCCTAAAAAGTTTGCTAAAACCACCTTTATTTAAAAAATGTTACAAGCAAGAATGATAATTGTGTGCACAATTTAATACTGTCCTTCTGTATTTGCCCAAAATCACAATCTTAATCTCTTTGTTTGCATAGTGATTTTTCACCACAGCATCTTAGCTCACTGAGTTGGTAGGTAACAATTAATCATTTTCTCCATCTTTCCAACTGATACACATCCCTCAGTTTCATTTAGTAATATGGCCAGATGATTACCCAACTACTCAGCCAATTCCCTCCTCAGAAGGACAGGGGCCAGATAATAAGATGAAAAACTCGTGTGCTGAGAAAGACAGGGAGATCACTTACCAGTGAGCATTGTGGGCAAAACAAGCTTGACGTGGGAAAAACTAGCTTAATCTACTTGCAAGTAAAAAATACATAAACAGAGACAAAGAAAGACAAAAATTAAAATAAACCCTTTCTGATCCTCTCACCCCCTTGCCCAGGAGGAAGTTTTCTCCCTCACTTCTGACTCCTTTATGTCCCATGGCAAGCAGCACAGGGAATGGGGAACAGTGGTTGTGGACAGACCACAACAGCTCCTCTGTGCTGCTCCTTCCTCCTCACACTTTGCCCCTGCTCTGCTCTAGGTCCTTCACACTGGCTGTGGGCCATGGGCTGCTGCTCCTGTCTGAGTTTTCTTCACAGGCTGCAGGGCAACTTCTGCACCCACACCTGAAGCAGCTCTTCCCCTCCCTCTACTCTCACACTTTTTGCCCTCACTCCTCTCTGCCAGGAAGTGTTTTTCCATCACTTATAAATGCTTTTCCATAGGTTTGAGGTGGTCTTACTTTACCCAGGGAGCTCAGCTCTGTCCCGCAGCAGAGCCCATTGGAATGGGTTGGGTATATCTCCATGTGAACAACAGAAACCTCTGCGCATTTCCACTGCAAATTACAGATTTGGCCCAATGGCAAGAACTTCTGCCATGGCATGAGTGCAGACCATGCTGGATCTCTGTGTTAGAAGGAGATCTCACTGGAGAGTGAGGAAACACGTTTTCTCCGCTGGATTCACAAAACTTGTTGGTAGCAGAGAGACAATAGCAACATCTCTAAACAGCATGTTTTCCAGTCTGGTCAGGCTTTTGAGAGTTATCTGGCTAGGCTTTTTTTGTCTGTCACTTCCTTCATTAGGCATCATATACCTCCTAATTTTGGAAGTAAAGTGAAACATTAAAAACCTCAGCTGTTTAATACAAAGCACTGGCAGCTATCCTGCATCTGGGTCTTCTGTAAGGTGGTGGATGGTAGCCATGCCAACTATTCAGTTCAACTTTTTTTATATATATAAACATATATATAAGATAATTTGATGGATACATGTACAGCTAGAAATTGTCCCTAGCAGAAAAATATTCATCCACAACAGCCAAATAGAGTTAAGTCAGTCTGGAGAGATTATACAGGAAAGAGAATAGCTATAAAAAGCCTTAAGATTGTTAAGAGCAGATATAAAAAGGTCTGGACTGCTTTTAGTGGTATTAAAAAAAAATCTTTCAAAGTATAGTATGATTTTTAATATCCATAAAGTGCACCCAAGACTTAGGATCAGTTACCAGCTTTGAACACGTAATTAGAGTCAGAAAAGGTTATGTTTTTGCTATGTCTAGAAATGTCTAAATACAGAAAGATTATATTGCTATCTGAGCAGGTATAATGTTTAATTAAAAATTGTTTTTTACTGCTAATATGAAATTCTTTTTCTTAAAATTTTTCCAAGGGAAGTCACAAAACTGTTTTCACAAAAGAAACTTTAACAAATAAATCAGGAGCTGTTTAACAAGTACCACCTTTTGCAGGGCACTTCTACCAACAGTGGCATGGCAAGTCTCAAATTTACAGTGGTCAAAAAAGAGATCGAGTAAGGTTTTGTTATGTGCAAGTGATATAATTCAGTCCCAGAGATTCATTTTTATAGCAGGTCAAGCAGTCCCACTCCCTCTCTTGTACAGAGTAGTTCAATGGATAAAGCAGTCACTGGGAGGTAAAGAACTGCTTTTATTTCTGAGGAGAAATAAACCTCCGGCCTCTTGACTTGAGGCACATATTGCAAACACACCCTAGGGGTGAAAGAGCTGCACATATTCCTGATGCAGCCATTCACCACTGGCCAAGGAATGCACATGGAAGGCAGGATGAGCTCCATGCCTGACTCAGTCAATATTTCTGTCTAATATTTTAGCCTGTGTGTTTGGATATAATGCTATTAGGCAGATATTTGAGACAGACAGAAGATTGGCCTTTTCAAGAAAGCAAACAGACCGCCTCATTTACCTCTCTTGGTCTCTTTCTGGCCAAAACATTCTTCAGGTTTTGATGTRAAATACTGAATGGGATGGACAAGCCTATGACAGTGACAGAGGCTGGAATTTTGATGTGAACCTTGATGTTTAAGAGCTTTGTCTGTACATATGTTTGCTGGGAATTAAGGTGAGCTCCCTCAGGCTCTGGTAGCAGAATTTGTACCCAGGTCAAATTCCAACCTCTTGCAATGGACTCACAAGAATTAAGAGTGGATGTAATTTTAAAATGGTTAAAATGAAGCATGTGTAAGGTATCTTGGTAATAAAAAGTGTTTTTAAATGACTGACATAGGAAATACTGGAAATTAAGTCTCAGTATCACAGATGATTGTCTTGTTTAACTGATGCTTCAAGTTATGGGAATCCATTGCTATTAGCAAAAACTAGAACATACATAAAAAGGCTGTAAACTCACTCATTTTCTATTCACTTCTTGTATCTTTTTCAGCAGCCTGAGTAAGAGCAGGAAAACTTGGAGAAGGAGCTCGCTCTGGTTTAAGCCACTACCCACATTGTAAGTCTTCCATATCTTCGATCTGAAACCTAACACCTCTGATTCATCTGTTTAAATGCTCTATACCCATCCACCCGGCAGGTGCTGTTAGTCAAGCCCTCTCAAATGTGGGTTGATGTGATTTGGAGAATAATCTCCAAATTTGAATTAATGGGAGAAATAAAAAGTTGAAAGATACCACCACTGGAAGCTAATTTATAACCCCCAAAAGGAACCCCTTGGAACTTTGTAACCGACTTTCAAAAGTTTTGGGAAAGTTCCACAAAAATAAAAGAAAAGCACAATTTTCACAGTATTCAGAAGGGAGAGAAAATATTACCATGCTAGTTGTAAACTGTGTTGACATGACATTGAGTCTGAGCTGAGCTGGGGTTTGATTAATTAGCATTCAAAGAAGGATAATGAAATAAACATTGATTAACAGGAGAATAAAGAAATATAAGTATTATATGGAAAAAAACCCCTTCCAATTATTTACAAGTTGGCTGAAAACAAATAATAGGGCTGCTGAATGTATCTTACTCTTCTGCAAGGCAGGTAGAAATATCTACCTTGACGTGAACTTCATGTGGAGAATGGGCCCAGAAGAACGGGTTCTTGGCTAATTTATCCTTCTTTTTTTTTTTTCTTTTGACATTAGGCTGGAAGAATGGATTTGAAATACTTAACAAGCTTGAGGCAAACCCCCTTGTGGATACAAAAGAAGAAACATTTTGAGGAAATGTCAAGTGAGTGTATTTCATATTAAGATTAGAACAATTTCTGCTGTAATACTGTGGTACCTACAGTGCAGGAAGGATGTTGAAATTGGAGCAGGTTCAGGGAAGAGCCTTGAGAATGATGAAGGGATGGAAACACATGGCTACCACTGTGATATATAGCTCAAACAGTTTTTCTAATAAAAGACAAGTCTGTGGGGGTGACCCAAGAATAATCAATAAATAATTTCCTGTGAATAGAAATCTATTAGCAGAGAACTAGCAAAGAGGGAAAGTAATTGTCTGTAGTAAGCATCCAGCTAATAGATTCTCCACCTCTAGAGAATATTCATAAATCTATACTGGATATTTTATTAAACAATATGCTTAAGCTGAAACAGGAATTAATTCAAGGGTTTCTCTAGTGTGTGTTTTGTTGGAGAACAGACTAGATGATCACAGCTTGTAACAGAATCCAATAATTTTTTGTATTTTTCCATTGACTAGATGAAGTAATAAAATCAGTGAAATTCTATTAAGGTGCTAAGTAATTTTTGAAATAACCACCAAAATACTGTTTCTTTGATTTTTTTCTTATTTTTGTGGGAAATAATTGTGTAAGAGTATTGCTAATTAAAAAAAAATAAATTTGACATTTATTTTGTTCTTGTCATCTGCAACAGAATGTATTGGTGAATGATTAGTAATATTTTACTGGCAGCAGTAACAGCAGCAGGAAAAGCACAGATCAGAATCACTGCAAAGATTTAGTCTATATAAGGAAATCACAGGGTTGTGGTTGATTATGAGCTACACAGCATTTTTTTTTTTGCTTTTAACAGATATTATCATTTTAGCAAATTAAAATACAAATTAATTGTATTTCAGGAAGTATCTCTTACAAAGGTGTCTAGAATCATAAAATAATAAATCATAGAATGGCTTGAATTGAAAATAGATGTTATTTACAGAAGATACAGAGAAAAAATGCTAAAGCAGAGGAAATAGATCAAGAAGGCATCTGTAGGGATGAATATAATTTTTTAACTTTTTACAAAGAAAGATTAAAGAATTTTATTTTTAAAAATATTTTTAATGTAGTAGTATCACATCCTTTAATAACATCAGAAGGGTTTACCATCATCATTGTGCCATGTGGAGTGACTGACACTTGTAGCTGTCAGTTGTTTCCCATTTTGCTTTCCAGAACCTCTTCCTTCATCATTGAAAGGCATTGGTTTGTGCCTGCTGCACACATGGCTGTGAAGCGTATGCCCTGCTATTCTGGCTGCAGTCTGTGTTTCAGCCTTCTTCTCCGTCTAGGTAGGACTTCACACAAGAACTAAGGACAATATTCTATTTTATTGGATACTTGTATTCATGGAGCAGTTAACTGATGTGAATGAAGGTGTGCCTATGTTCAAAGAGTCAGTCTGTGCAGATTTGATCATAGATACATTTTGTGTACCTTAATTGCAGGTATGTATAGTTTAAATTCAAATCTCATTGGTAGTATGAGCATGCAGACTATGGTTTCTGTACTGTCTTTTTTTCTCTTTATTGTAGCTATTGGAAGTATGTTTTTGTGCTTTCCTTCGTCAGTAATAAATAATATCTAAGGGTTCATTTGAAGGAGTGGATGTCTCTTCAGTATTGTATGCAGGAAGAAAATGTAAGAAATGAACCTTGATTTTGGACCATATTCTTATAACAAATCAATACTTTTGAACACAAAGATATTAATTAATTTTCAAATCACAGGCTATTTTTAAAGACACACTAGTTTTAGGTTTCTATGATAGATGCTACAGTATAAAAATGATTAATTTTATTCATATGTGTTATTTTAAATAATGTCTTTCATCTTTTGTTGATGAAAATTTTGATATTTGGGTGGGTGGGTTTGCCATCACATTTTTTCTCTATAGTAAATATTATGTGTTTCAGTCAATAAAGCATATATTATACCTACTTTTTAGTTTGAAAGTACTTAAGTAAAAATCTTGGTAACTTCTCTTCTACATCTGTTTGTGAAGAGAAAGATGATACTCATGTGTGCTGGATTGTGCTCCAGTAAACCCTCACTTTATGGACAAACTGGCAATGCATCCTGGACAGGGTACAAAAATGCTGAAGTCCATTTTACACCTTTGCCGTTCTTCCTTGGAAATTGAGAGATGCACTTTATTGGCAGCAATATTAAGAAGAGAGAGCAGTCACTGTACAATACATTAAAATGCAGAAAAGTGGTCGTACTGCACTACCAGGCTGTAGTCCCAGATCCTCAGAGACTGTTAAGTAGCTAAATCTCTCCTCAGTGTCATCCTAAGTTTCAGAAGCCTAACATACAACAAAGGACTCCTGGAAAGATTATTGACCAGAGAGAGAAAAACTAAGACAATATAATACTATTTACCAAGCTAAAATATGTCTCTTGAGTAAGATTATTTTTACAGAAAAATTGGCTAGGAGACTGAGGAACCTCTTTCTTTCTGTGGTCAGAGACTTCAGAATTAACTCAGAGAAATATTCTTTAAATCATTAAGTAATAATGACAGGAGACTTCTCAAACAATTTTGTCCAAAATTTGGAATTACTTTTGCTATATATCACCTCTTCCTAGTATGGAGATCCAAAGAAAAAAGGACGGAGGTGTGGTGAAGGGAAAAGAGAAAATATGAGACATTTACACAGCTTACATTTGATACGGCTGCAAGGAGTAGCAGGAGGAGCTGAGGTCTGTTGCTAGTTACTCTTCCATGGGGCTGCATGCTCCTGGAAAAAGGACAATTGTCTCGAGGTTCTCCCTTATGCCAGCTGGCTCAGATCTGGAAGGAGGCAGCCTTTGAGGAAGAGATACTTCTCTCTCAAATGGAAAATGTTGAAAAATGCTGAAGCAAGGAGGATTCTTTTGGAAGACTTTAATTTTTTCCTACTGGGAAATTCTTTGATACTTTTACATGAAGTAATGATTTTTGAGATACAGTTAGTCACTCAGGTTTCCATAAAGTACTGAAACCATGCTCTAATGATAGGTTGTAGTATTCATTTTTAAAAATGAAATGTGATCTCTTAGCAAGTCACATTGCTTAATACAAATCAGACTGTAAACATTTACAGTGTTGGGGTTTTTTCCCCAATCACATTAAATAACAATATTAAATCAAATTGAATTAGACTAGATGCATTTCCATAAAATGGTTGTCACAATTAAAATTTACAATTAACCTTCCTCATTTTTCTGTAGCACTTCTTGGAAGTATGTCAAATAATTGAATATTTTCAGTTCAAAATCCTTAACTCTGTGGCACTTTTCCATAGTTTTTTTTCTTCTGTTTGCAATAACAATTTGCAATTTCAACAACTGGAGTGGAACCGAGCATGGCTTACAACAAAACAGGAATGAGGAATTAATAGACAATCTGCTTTTTCATTGAAGATACTGGTGAACTTTATATTTTGTAGTTCCTAGTTCATGAATAGGAATAAATTAAGTCCAACATAAATCACTGAATATGTTACACAATTGTAGTTGGATTATTAATTTTTTAAAAAATGTGATACAGTCACACTTACACAGTCTACCTGCACAACTGGTTTAGGGAAACAGAATTCAATCCAGTAAACTAACTTAAAAACCAAAATTTTCCCAGAAGTCTTTCAAATTAGATATATATAGGTATATGAATAGGACATGTATTAAAAATATCTTGAGGTTATATAAGGGGAAAAAGGAAAAAGCAGAACACACTAGTGTGAAGAAAAAGATTATGCATTATTTTGTACATTGAATCTGATCTCTTTAATACATTAGTTAAAGAAACAAAGAAATACCAAATTAGAAAACAGAAGATATTGCAAAATAGGAAAATAGAATTATTGCAGTGTAAGTGTTTATCTTCACAGCATCTGTGAAAATATTTTTTGTATTTTGTTGAACATTTATATATTGCTGTGGCATTTGATGTGCTCAAAACATTCATTTCATGGTGATATCCAGTCTGGGTACAGTAAATATCCTACCACATAAAGAAAAGCGTGATAAAGCATTTAAAGGCAGAGCTATTACATAGAAACAGCTGCTCTTCCTTCTGGTGATAAAATTTATAAAACAGTTCTGCTGCTTTCCTCTGTTTCCATTGTGTTAACATTTGCCATTCCACCTTTGGTACATGACTTGAAAATGAACAAAAATTTGGTGCAATTTCCTGTAATGCATGTTGACAACTCCACTTAATTTCATGTGTGCCTGGATGCACTGGAACATGGTGGTAACTGACACTTTTTCCTTAAAAAAAGTGGGGGGGGGAGAAGTGAACAGAAAATTATATGGTAGAAAAATGGAATTATCTACTCATCATTTTTAGCATACTGTGGTTGTACAGTATAGTAATACCTATCATATAAAATTTTACTCATTTATTTATTCCTCCAGAATTTAGTTAAATTTTAGACCCATTTCAGTCGGCTAAAGGTGCCAAATAAATTTGAAATTTTAGGCCTTAATGTTTTTTACTTACCTATCAGGGCAGCAAGTGAGATACCAAAAGCAGCAGTTCCCAGTATAATTACCCAAAATCTGTCTTCATCAGACATAACAGCAAGATATAGCTCTCTGATGAAAGTATTTGACATAGAATTTAGACAAGTATATTAAAATACAGCTTCATTTTTCATACCACGTTATTTCCATGTACACCAAGACAGTTGGAAAGACTTATGAAACACAAGCAGTATATTCAGTGCTGGAGCTGCATGTACAACTGAAGTATGTTGGCTTTTTCTGGTGCATAACTGCTACTCTACCCAGGAAAATGTGTTGGAGTTGCTGAGACACTTTTATCTTCCATTTAGCCTATAAAATTTCATAAACCTAATAAAAATAATAACAACATTTTATGTTTGCAATTAGATAAGTTTAATAATAGTCTTCAACAAAGACAGCATATCGGTCTTTGTTGGAGTCAAGGTAGGAAAACAAAGCCATAAGTCTTACACCTTTCCTTGTTGCACACATATTTTTGATACATGTATATTTTTTATTTGTGCAGAAGAAAGAGACAAATAAAACCAAACCAAAACAAAAGCAGCTTTTAAATAGGTTGACTTTTTGCTCTCGAAGAGCTGGAAATATGTTTTCTTTTGAAATTGTTTCGTGTGTGTTGTCTTACAAACTGCAATACTTGCTTCCAAGATCGAAAACCTCTGCTGAATTTAGTAAATTCTAACCACTGTGGATGTTCCTGGTGTAAGTGGCACACTTATTTATGCTTCCATAAATGTAAAATGATAACCATTTGTTTTCTAATACATGTCCAAAATAACAGAGAAATTAAAAAACATCACTCATGTATTATACAAAGTGGTCATTTTGGTCACTGAGGAAAAGGCTTTCATTTAGCAAGTAAGAGCAAAATGCAGGGATCAGCAGAAGGCATAACAGATTTGTTGAAGTGTCAAGGTATCCTGTTGACACCAAAAAGAATCCTGAATTATTGTTCCTACGCTTTCAAGGTTTGTAAAATCAATGTATTTTCCAACAGCAATGGAAAGTTGGAACAAAGATGGAAAGTTGGGAATTTTACAACAGAGACGTAGTGAATCTACATGAAATATATGAAACAATGATTTATCAAAGAAATGTGGGTGTTTTCTATATATACAGATTTGAACAAGATCTTGCAGTATATGGAATTTTTTTGGTTGAACTAAGATCTATTACAAGCCTGTTAAAAAAATAAATCAACTAAGTAGGAAAGTTATTGCTTCTATAAAAGCAATATCAAGAGTTAGACCTATTTTCCTGCTCAGGTAAATTTTATTCTGCAAAAAACACAATTTCTGAGTCCATCTGCTCTGATTTTGACTTTCCAGAATATTTCAGTTTGCTGTCAACAGATGCAAGTTGGGAGGCAGCCTGGGTTTTAGTCTATCAGATATTCCCAGCACCAACATTCCCCTATTTCTAAGAGAACTATGAGTGAGCTGTTTGTTGACACTCTACAGAAAAGCTTTATCTGGACATATGGAAAGAATATTCCCAAGTGTAGTTTGGGTGTAATTATTCCACCTCACTTCTTCCTTACTTCAGTATGCCTTACATTTCCCTTCCTCACTTCATAGCACAGATCCACAACAACATCAGAAAAAAATGGAAAAGAAAAAATAAAAAAAGTTCATTGATTTTGGAGTTATTTAAAAGACTGTGCATAGGATAAGGTAAATTTAATCTGAAAATGGTGGTGTCTGTAAAAAGGACTTCAGTGACAAACCTGCAAATGCTGTCTATGAAGCAGCAATTTTTATTACTTGTTTATACAGTAGGTTTGTTTTTCTTTCTTTCTTTTTTTTTCTTTATTAATGATTGTTGACTATTAGAAACTGAGTAGCTCAACTAATAGGTTATAGTCTCCCATCAGTCAGATAGCAATTATAAGGTTATTGGAGTTGCATTAAGAAAAAAGAATTACAATGGCCTTGGCTAGTACAATTATTTTTTTCTAGAGATTACAAATGTACTCAGCAATCAACACCATAAATCAGCCCTTTTCTAATGCCAGAGAACCTTTTTAACTAAAGAACATACAAGTATATGTATACCATTCAAGGATTCATGAAGACTCCTTTGTCTGCCTGCTGCCTCTCAGATTCCTTATTAGAAACAATGATGAACATGAGGCTAACAGATCTCTTAATTCTTTCTTGTCAAGTCCTCATCATATAAGCCTTTACAAAATAATAAAAGCATATGTATACACCTTAATTTTAGGCTTTTTTGATACATGAAAGCCCAAGAAGGCAAAGAAGTTATATTGGACATCCACACTATGATTAAATTTAATTTAAATGCTTCAGTGATGTTTGCTTAGGATTTTGTTAATTCATGAAAATTTTATTAGTAAGAGTTTAATATTTTCAGTACAAATTTGATTAAATATTACACTTTTCTGTTAAATAACAAACATTATGGAGGGAAACACTGACATTCCAGGGGCAGGGGATGTCTGTATTTAAATTAACCTTCTTAAGGCGTAAAGATCCTTCAAGTGGGCCCCAGACTGACCACTTGACTGTTTCTTGTGGCAGTGCTCATGAAATGAAAAAGTAAATATTTTCCAGGAATGAATCAACGTTTTGTATAAAAAAAATCTAGTCTCTGAACACAATCAGAATGTACTTTCTTGTTCTCTATGTTCACTGGGATTGCTCCAGTAGGTTTTACTCCGGGTAAGACCCTACAGCTGCATTACAACCTATCAAACATTTTTCAAGACACCTAATTTTTGATTTACAGATTTGATGTCTGTGTCATCTTCTGTAGTCTACTTGATAGCCAGTTTAGCATGCTTCTTCAATACTGACAGTACCTTCAGGTGCTTTAGAAATTGAATCTGTGTTCAGCATGATACTGTAAAGGGGTGGTAATAGCAACAACTGAGAATAACTAGAACAATGCATAGATAAGGTTCATTTGTCGTTACAGGGTGAACTGACTAAAAAGATCAGTATTAGCCTGTTTTTTCTCTCAAGAGAGTTGTTAGGGCTTGTTTGCAAAAAACTGTGAAAGGAAAAAGCTTCTGCAGTGTCTTTTGTAAAGTCTCTGTCAGTAGTACCTGAGGCTAACCTCACCAGGTTCATTTTTGTATGCCTTGGAGTTTTATCCTAGTGTAAAAATACAGACCCAGTTTTACCTACAAAGGCAAAAAGGAGAATCAGTGCAATTTTTTTTCCCATAAGGCATGAGTAGGGTTAAAAATCTTGGGAATTAAGAGGGGGGAGGATACTTAGACTTGCTGTATTGTTAAATCCAAGGAGGTTCAGGTGAGTGTGTTGCTTAGGATTTCTAAGTTCCCTCTGGAGACTGCTCACATTTAAGTATTAGAGGAGTGGAGAATTCCGTCTTGGAAAATTTACCTCGGTTTAAAGYTGTCGATGTAAAACTCCTCCTTCATCTTCTCGTTGCACTTCAGGCTTGCCTGGTCCTTGGTTTAAGTTCAGAGCACTTTGAAGATTGACAGCACCTCAGACAGACTACAAAGGTTTGCCCCCAAGCTGATCCCTAGCCAAGTGCTGTGCTATGCAGTTCAGATTTGCTTCCAGTCTCTGCCATATCCCTGGCTTGTCACTGTGTTTTAGCAACACTTTTGTGTCAAAACAATTCCCTAACTTAGGTCAACTATCTCAAGGCAATTTTCAGAAACTTCATGTACATCAAAACAAGCACTGTGTGAAATGCAGCCAAAAGGTCTCTGGAGCTCATGGATGAGTATGTCTTGTAGGCAGATGAGACCTGACATTTCAGACTACATGTGTGGCTGTATTATGATAAAGTGTCAAAATTTTTTATATGGATAATTAGAGGTGCATTTAATGTCAATATTTTTTTTCTCTTAGAACATCTGATTGTTCTAGGATCACAACTCCGGTCTAGCATCTGTGTTATGGACGTAAATGTACTCTCTGCTACTAAAGGTGCTTATAATGTAAGTAGGGTGTTAGATATCCTTTGCAAGTCATTGTTTCATTGTCTTGATTGCAGCCTTTCTATCTACCTACTGCTTTGGGGACTTTCACTGGAGGTGTCATCATAATTAATTCCAAAGAAAGATACAAAAATCTTACCTCAAAATGTCAGTGTCATCAGGGTTGGTTCATTACAAGAATGGGGAAGACAGCCGTAAATATTTTTGCATGTATTGGACTGACTAGATGTGTTAAAAAAAAAATCCTCAACCATGATAACAATGACAAAATATCAGTGATGGTCATTGCTCTGTATTTCAGAATAAATTGAATTTCCAAAACAAAAAATGTTAGTCAGCCGTGGTTAATAATCTACTTCTTTCTCCATGTATTCCCTGTGAGGCACAGAAAACAGCTTATGTCATTGATCCAGAGGGATTGGGGCCATAATTCATTGATGAGTGGAAGTATCTTAGTATTTTTCATATTAAGATATATTTTCAGGTTCATATTTTATGGTTGTTATCAATAAACTGCAAATAAAAATTTGTACACTGGAAAATAAAACATTTGTGATTTCTGAGGTGCTTGTAAGCCAACAGAAACATAGATCCAGCTGCAAAAATTTGTCATTTGCCCAGATTTATCCTGTAAAGAATAATAGAAACTCGTGTTGCATATGACAAAACAAATGAGATAAGGAGGAAAGCAAGCCCTGTGCTTCACATGGACAGGGGCAGCAGTCCTACCCAAAATTTGTCCTTATTCTAACCCAGAAGCATCCCTTAGCTGAATCCCTTGTAATTCCGTATGCAAGTGTGGTGGGACATGACTTCCTTTAAAAACCTGAAGATGATTTCAAGGATCTGAAAGCAAGGCCATTTTTTTCCAGCAGCATTGAGTGATCTAACAAATAATGTTGCCTTTCAGTTTGCCTCTTGATGTACAGTCAAATGTAATTCTTTAGGATATACATTGTGAGCATTACAAAGGATTGCAGCAGATCCTTCTGTCATGCAAATCAGGATGACAGTTGTAGCACAGCACCATTTTATCCTATCTGTTGTCATGGCCACAAAACTTTTTTAAAACAGGCAACTAATTTTTCTTTTGCCTCCTGCAATAATCTACAGTTTCTGTGGTTACAAATTAATTATATTCCCTTTTTTCTTTCACTATAAAATCTGTGCTACACATTTAAATACCCTGTGGTCGTTTTATAACATCTTATTTAACTCTGAGTTTCCTCATTCTTATTGATGTTCATGTTTTATTTATTCACTTGAGTTCAATATTCTCAGTAAGGTGCTGGATCTTCAAAAGAAATCTTCAGTCACAGCAGAGTTCAATCAAATCACATTTCTACAAGTTGTCTTCCCAGGTTAAAATTAAAACATTTTACTTATCATCTGTGAATGTGGAATGGAAAGAGGATGATTATGGAACTCCTTATGGAGGTTGAAAGCAGAAAGCTGATGATTTTTCAATTAATATTGAAAAAATTAAAATTGCGATAATTTACAGCTCCTTTAAAATTGCGATAATTTTCAGCTACCTGCTAACCATGTACCTAAATTAATTTTCACTTCACTTTTCTGCATTTCACATAAACTTCAGAACACCCTCAACAGAAAGCTCAAGTGAGACAATACTGGGAGTCTGCTAAGGGATCACATTACCCTTTGTCTGGTAAAGCTGACAGATGAAGTGTTCCACTTTTTTCTGTGAATCCTCAAGGATTTATTTAAAAGATTATGATCTCTTACTTCACTGCATATGTAGTTTCAATGCTGGAAATGTAAGAACACTGTGAATGTAAGAAGTTTTAACACATCTGTGCTGCATAGCTGCTAAATTCATCAGTGACTCCAGGTCTCAGCCTGTGACAGTTCTCATCCTTGTTAGTGAAATCTCACTAAAACTGGCACCTGCTCCTGAGTGTGAAAGGCCAGTTTTCTCCTGGTCTAGTTTAATTTTCAAGGGTTAGCAGAGGTGAGACTCTGAACTCAAGGAGTGGACAGGATGCTGGATAATATCATCTAGACTCCCTTTCCCATGAAAGGGTGGCCCAGATGATCTTTGAGGTCCTTTCCAAGCTGAGCTATATGATGATTCTATGATGAACTCTGGAAATGACCTGATTGAACGCTGTTTTAAGGGTACTTGCTCCCAAAGGCAATTCTTTGAGTGAGCGCAATGGGTGAAATGTTTCACTTCTCATAGTTTTATAGGTGAAGCATTTTATCTTACAATGTTTGCTGCATGCAAACATGTCTTCCTGGTGCAAGAAAAGCTTAGGAAACCTGAAGAGAGAAAACCACAGTGGCTGTAGGACTGGTGTGCAGAATGAGAGAAGAGCCTGAAAGAGTTGGGTGTGTGCAACTTAAGAACAGACTGAGGGCGAGTCTTATTGCTGTCTTCAAGTACATAGCAATTTTAGAGATAGCAGATTCTTCCTGGAAAGGGGCAGAGAATAGATTGCTGTGGTAATGGAAATTCTGAATTAATTTCAGAAGAGCACTTTTCACACTGAGGTTGCTCAGAGAGTCTGTGAAACATTTACCCTAGAATATATTCAGCACTTGACTGAGAGCCCTTGGCAACCTGATGTACCTTTGAAGTTTGTTTTGAGCGTTGGGTTCAGTGTCAGAAGCTCTTTCCAACCTAAACTATTCTAGGGTTCCATGAGTTTCTGGGTATGAATGATCAGGTAATAAGTGTTTAATGCGTACTTTCACTATTTTCTGGTCTGGGAAAACTTGCCAAGTGCTCACAGCCCTGCATGGAGAAGACTGCCATTCTAAATGAGAGCAACTTGGATGTAGAAACACTATTTCTGTTCTAGATTATTCTATTATGACAGATAATTTTGACTTTTGCCAACATCATGCAGCTGTAAACAGATAATCAAGCAAATGTAGGCTGATGCCCATGATCAGGCATCACTATTGCAGTTAACAGAAATTAACTGGGTACAAAGTTCTTGTTTAAAGAGCTCATTAAATTCCAAATTTCTTTACCTGAAGATAATGACTGCAAAGGGAAAATTAATCAACATCCTGATTGATTACATTCCCCAGATTCCCCAGAATATTTTGACAGTTTTACAGACCAACTTTTATAGTTTCTAGACTTTCAACAGTGTATATATATTTAATTGTGGGTGTTTTGAACTTATTTACTACTACTACTGCTACTAATAATAATAATAATAATTTTTATTTTCAGAATTCAGAAAACATATAGGAAAAAAATACAAGCACAGAAAATAAGTCTATTTTCTGATTAGGTTTTTTGCAAGGGGGTTGTGCTGCTTTTGGCTTGAATACCAAGGGACTGTTGTGAGTGAAATTTATTGTTCTCTGATGGGCACTCTCAAGACAATAAAGGGAATAGCTTCTATTTTGAAATCAATGTTTGCAATTTTCTGCTTCTCCTTCAAATACAAAGAACACAGTCTTTTAATTCACAAAACCAATTAACAGATATTTCTTCAATGTTGTTCATTCACTTGTACTTGCAAATAGCACTTTATTTTTGTTTGTTAGATTAATTTAAATAAGAGCAGCTGTTTAATTTGAAGATTTTAAGTGTAGGTTGTCTTTCTTAGGATAAAAGAAGAACTTTAAAAAGTGTCTTGACAAAATACTTTCCATAAATCTTTCTGCTGATGACAGGCCATGTATTAGAATTGCACTTATTCTCAGATCCATTTTTGGTGCAGATCTCTGGAGAACATAAAATGGTTTGAATGAATCTGTATAAATTTACAGTAATTGACAAATTGGTCTATGATGAAGCAGAGTATTTATAGAACACAGCTAAAACTAGAATGCACTTTTAACAACTTTTCCAATGACCAATGCCCTTAATAATGTTATTTCCACATTTCAGCTTTTCTAAAAAAAATCAACCAAAAAACAAAACTGCACACCCTCATTACTCTTTGAATCTTTGGCTTAACAGAGATAAAACTAGAAATCTGTTGTCTTCCCTAGACAACAATGCATTTGTTTCTTAAGACAATAATGGAGCAAGGCAACTAAGTTACTGGACTAGAAGGTGTTTAGAATAGCTGAAGAAGTCTTAGTTGGTCAGAGACAGTCAGCATATTTCAATACTTCCCAAATCTATGAGGCTTAGCTGTTTTGTTGTCAAAGATTTCTGTGAAGTATTTCTAAGGTCATGCCTACACCAATAAAGCTTTCGTGGGCAGTGAGGTAAATAAAATTATTTATTGAGAGGTGTGTGTATATTTATGTATATATACATGTATATATTCACAGGTATATATATATATATATATTGATAGCCTTAAATAAAGAGGTGGGTAAAATAGCTTGCATTTCAGAAGGACATATTTAAAGACAACTTCCTTAGAGCTTTCCCTAGAATAGGACCTTCAATGATTTCTAGGTCTGCAGTTGCCTGAGCAGCTGACTTGATCAGATTGTTTGCTTTGCTGAAGGATGAAGGTCTCATCCTTCTTTCTTCCTTACATCTCATCTCTCCCAGTCTTCCCATAAGGGAGGAAGAAGGTTTATGAGCAGAATCTATTAGTTTTCATTATACAAAGGTGGTAAAGCAGTTGATGTTGTCTAGTAGCATTACTTATTTAAGATGCATGTTTTTTCTTG
Source organism: Cardinalis cardinalis (assembly GCA_014549065.1). Classification (NCBI taxonomy): domain Eukaryota; kingdom Metazoa; phylum Chordata; class Aves; order Passeriformes; family Cardinalidae; genus Cardinalis; species Cardinalis cardinalis. The sequence continues at coordinate 8,743,062 of JACDOX010000004.1, read as the reverse complement.
ACTTTAGCCATTTATCTCTACTTAGGAATGTCCTGACCTTTTGAAGAAATTTTGGTATAGATGGTCAGACAGGTCTAGGAGAAGTAACTGGAAGTCAATCCTTACAATCCCAATCCAGTGTTACATTTGGCACTACATTATTCTGCTGAATAATGATTGAAAGGACAGGGATAAGTTTGATCCCTTTCTCTTTGGGACCATTATAAACTGGGGGAGCACAGTGGGTTGGGATTGAAACCCTGTCTTCATTAAATCCAACAACAAAACACTCCCTCAAGCTGAGGTACTGCTAGCTCTGCTTAGTGACAGAGCACAACACACAGATCTGGATTTAACACCCTGTCAGTCTCAGCACCCTGCTCTGGACTTTGCCAGGCAGAATCTCACCTCCTGGCATTTTGTAGTGCAGAAGCAAGTGCCTAGGCTTAGAAAGGAAAACCATAACCAGTGATGAAATAGGGCTAGTAAATGCTGATATAACCTCCTGGCACCCAGAGCCTGAGATAGAAAATGGAATGAGGAGGTCTGAGAGCAAGGAGGCTTCAGACTGTCGATAAGGCTATTGCTAAATTCCTGTGTGGAGCACTCCATGTAATGACACAGCAGAGTAACATAAATGTTGGTGCTAAGGTGCTAAATGCAAGTTTGTTGTAGAATTGAGAAGTCTGCAATTCTATCAGAATCACTGAAGCWGTTCACATGCTTTTCAGCATACTGCTTTAGTCTTCGATGTCACAGTTATCAGAATGGCTACTGACTTTCAAGTGTTATTCCCTTTAATTCTCAACACTGGAGGCTACTTGGTAGTAAKCAAGGAGGAATTCTATGCAGTGCTGGTTTTTCCATGCTGAGTTCTTGCTCTAGTTTTATACCTCCATTGAAAGGATTTATATGTGAAAGAATTGTTTGTTTACCTTTCTTGCAGCACAAKATTTTACAAAACTCTAGTTAATTCTTGGTTTTATAAAGCAAGAATCTTTGCAAAGGAGACTAAAAGTTAACAAAGAGAATTACAAYATAAAATCTAATACATGCTAACATTTCTCTTGAACCTTGGGGACAGACAATATTTCCCTTTATTCCTTTTCACCTGACACTGTAGAACCACCTAGGATGTAGTTGTGTCAGGAGCAAGGCTCAATGACTTGATAWATGTTACAACATTGGTTGTTTCACTTCCTGCTTGTCATGGACAAATGATTTTTGTAATGGTCTCTCCACCTCAAGCTGAGATACTGTTTGGGACACTGCATAAGGGAAATGCAGCTGAGGGTCAAATCCTGGCTGAATAWAACTCTGATCTGGGGCCTGGAAGATATGGCTTTAAAAAACATTTTTCTCCTAAAGCATATAAGGATTGTTGTGGACTGCCTAGCTTGGTAAAGCAGGAAGTGATATATTTTTATATACTTATGTTTAAAATTCTAAGGCTTAAAAAGACTTGTTATTACAGGTAACTTAATTGTTCTAAATTCTAGATACTATAAAATTTTAATCATCCCATAGTTAATGTGAACTTGAAAAAATAATAAAATTTTCTGTTTGATTTACCATCATTGTTATTGGTGATAATAGCTTTATTTTGCTTATCCTGGAACTTTAAAGGCTACGATGGACAATCACAGGCATATAAGTTGCCCCTCCATTTTCAAGAATAAAGTGAATTCACTGATGATCATTAGTTATCATTATCTTCAGTTCCTACCAGTGCAGCAAAGAGCTGACTTGAATTTCAGCATGAGTAAAGAATGATAGATCTTCTCCATTAAAGACAAGCTAGAAAAGAAAGACTTTCTCARTCTCTTTCTTTTCCAGGGAGACAAGAGTCTGTGCAAACCTTGTAATAAATACAAATCACCTCTTTTGCAGTGCTGCTTCATCTGTGCCAGCCAAGGCCTCTGCCATTGCAGGGAAGCTGCAGTCAGGGAATCTTTTCTTTCTCATCCCTGCAGAATAAGTACTTTGGGAGGCAACACAAGCACACTGTAGACATGCTATTTGGGACTTACAGTCTTTCTGCCACAGGTAGATTTATAAGCTGATAGAGACTCCCCTAGAAGGTCTTAAGGGTCGTAAATCCTGTGTAARTTCTTCAATCAGTTACAATCACATTACTGGACACAGAATTTGGCTGCTGTTCTGGTACTCTGTGCTACATGTTTGAGAAGCGCAACGCGAGCCTGTCTGGGAAATGTCTTTGYACCCCTTTAGTCCAGGTGTGCTTCATCGTGCTCTGTAGTGAAAAAGCCAGGGTGTCTGTTGAACCTACAGCAGCTTCTAGGATGCCTTAGACCCTATGTGAAGCTGCTGTGTTAGAGAGTGTGACTTGATCCAGTTTTATTATCTCATCTCTGTCATTTGCTTGTGTAGGGAGTCTCACTCACCACACCAGAACACTGCCCCCAGCCACTGCTCTGGCTTACACAGCTCCTTTCAGCTCTGCAGTTCTTGAACCCAGCATTTAGGAGCAAAGACAAAGCAGAGGACACCACTATCTGTATTTGATTGTGTCAAATAGGAAAAAAGTTATGTAACTCTTGCTGGTAATAGTGATTGAAAGGATCTATCTGGAAGTAAATTTCTGCATTAGCATTCTTATGTTTTACCCTAAAAAATAATTATTAACTTATTCAACTAACTGTAGTTGCCAGCAAATTTGGAAGGTGACAAAAACTCTACAATCCAGTGAGATAGAGGGGGAAAAGTGAGGTAAGGGATAAGGAAACCAGGCAGAATTCTTCTGAAAACTATATATTCTGAAATAAAATATTATTATATGTATTCTGAAAAAAGGTATATAGAGACAGTATTCCTATATATAACAATATAGTTTCTGGAAAACAAGCTTGCAATTCATGCAAATATGTAAYTCCAAATGGGTAACCAAAAGGTAATGGTACTTCAGCACGGGCTGAAGGTAACAGAGCACTTAGAGGCGGTGTAGTTCATGCTGCAAGGATGTGCGTTTGATGGTATTTATGCTGTCCAGGACTTGTAGGTGGTCAGACCTTGATGATGAAGAAGAGAAAGAAGAGAAGAGTTCTTGTCCTGACATGACAAAAGGACATAGTTTTAGAGGCAGGACATGTTCTTGCAAAGTGTGAGACTGTACTTACCTCAGACTTCAGTAGAGCATGCAGGCCAGATGTTTAGTTGCTGTAAATATAAGTTCAGAATTTTAAAAGAGTAATACTCATTTACTGTGGCTGTCCTTTTGATAAAGGAAAGCAGTGCCAGCTGATGCAGAGTGGAAATTTTCCAGGGTAGAAATCGATTTTGATTTAGGTGAAATGTACATTTTTGAGTTGAGTCTGTGGTTAGAAAACATAGCTATTTAGCCTTTAAGCAAAGCCTAGGCTCAGAGAAACTGCTTCAATGAAGGACAGAGATAAGGGGRGGGAGACAGAGGGTGATATGGAGAGACAGAGAGACTGCTGTGAGAGCCGGTCAACCTGACCTAGGAATTCCTTCTGATAAGGAAGAACCAGCAGCAAATGTCACTCAAAATTCGTAAAAATGAATATATATGAACCTATTGTGAAATTGTATGCATATGTATTTGAGAGGGGGATAAAAAGGGACCTGAAGTTCCCAGAGGTACGCATGTCATTTTAGGGGAACGATTCCCACACACGTCCAGCACTGTAATAAACATACCGGCTTTACAACTTTCACAAAAGTTRTGGAGTTTTGATTATCTCTGCAAAACACAGCAGCAGCAGGAGGAAACCAAAGGAGCTGATTTGTCCATTGCCAGAGCAAAGCTGTATATCTGACAAGTGTTTGTGGATTCTCATGCTGCCTCACAGGTAAAGAATGTGGGTGAGGGCAAACTCCCAGAGAAGCRAGTGTTCTCTGACAGAGCTTCCTCAGCCCCCAGCCTCTTCACCAGCCATGACATGGTGGCTCMCATATCCTGTCAACTCCTCCAAATGTGTGAGTCAGCAGGAACTACCACAAACTCATGGCTAGAGCTCAAAGAGAAACTTGTTGCTATTAGCTTTCTAACCAGGRTAGCTCAGTCCAAGCTAGAAGATCACTGGCCTACTGCTCACACAGGCTTAGCAAGAATTATTCCCAGCTGCAAGGTCACTTCAGTGTTTTATATTCCACATTGCCATTGTTCTGTTCTTGATCCATTCCTCCTAACACATTCTCTTCCCTGCTGGAAAATTACAAGAAGCAGCAGCAGAGAACATCTTTTTTAATAAGTAGGGAAGGTTCCTATAAAAAGTATGTTTCATAGCCTGTTCCTTATAAAAAGGTAAAAAAGAAGAAAATTTCCATAAAAGAAAATGAACAAAAGACCTTTCAGAGTTTCATTTGTTCATGCTGTATGAGCTATCCCCRATCTCCAAAATACTGAAAATAAGTCTGCACTAACTCTGCTCTCCTGGATTTGTAAACATGGACATTGGTGCTTTTTGGCTTGGCTATAAATAAAAGAACAGTAAAAACAACCTATCAATTCTATAAATCTTATTAAGTATTCTCTAACAGAGTCTATTYTAAATGTTATGAAACAGACACAAATACTTTGTTTTCAGTTCAAAGGCATGTCTTTAATTCATCTATAAATCTTAAATTTGCTTTCTCCAATTCCTTGTTAACTTCCCTTCTTTCTCTGGAGCTGGTCTGATTTTTGGCATCAAAAGATTCAAGCTTCAAAGAGTCAGCRGGTCAGATTGTTTTATATACACACAGCTGTCCCTAAGGTCAGTTTCATCTTTTAACTTCCACCTTCTACTACAAAGCACAGATACTCAGAGGCAATAGTCTAATCTCCATTTTACATAATGCATTACTGATAAGCCTGAAAATTGGATATTCATGTTTTAAGCCCTAATCTCTTGATCACAGAGCAGTGCAATGCTTGAGATAAAAAAATTATGGAACACAAGCACAGAACTGCCCAGGGGAAAAAAAAGGGCAAACAGTTCTGCAAAAGGGAAAAAGTGATGAGTAAGCTGAAGATCACCCTTCAATCACCAACAAAAAGAAATTCTCCTCATATGAAAACAGCATAGTTGATTCATCAACAATCCCCAGAATTTGGAGACTGTTATGAAACATGCAAAGAGCCCAGAAAGGATAGAGTGACTTCTCAGGACTGTAAAATAAGCATATAAATAGACAGAAGACATAACATTTTTTTTTAAAAAAGAGAGTATGAAAGAAGGAACTTAATATATTTTATATAAGTAGCTCTTATATAATATATATAAGAGCTACTTAATATATTTTGAGAACAAGAATCTGACTGCTTCTAAYGAGATAGCAAAAGAAATTCATAAGTAGTTTGAAAGGATGAAAAAGTGATCCAAATATCACACTTCCCAAAAACTATCAAAAATAGTGTGACTGTTTTTTTAACTTATTTGATGTCCTATAGAAATGTTTAACTATCCAACACTTACATAATGTATATATAAAAAAAAGGAAATATTATCAAAATTTGATTGCAATGGGAAACTCTGGAGATTTGGAGCTTTCTCCATGAGCAGTATCACAAAGCAGARTACTTGCCAAGTTTCTCATTACTGAGAATGAATCACTGAGAATGAAGATAATTGCTTTCCCAGTTCCTTTTGTCCCTCTTACCTAAGGAAGAAAGTTTTTAATTTCCTGGTTTTCAAGTCCCAGCTCCATAATGATCCACCTTTCAAAAATAGACAGAATCTAACAATGAGGTCCTTGGGATCCCAGGTTCTTGGCAGGCAGATCAGTCAGGACACTGAGGAGCTAATTTCCAGCAGAGCAGGGCTTCTCAGCATCACATTAAGCAGCAGCTGGACTGTGAACCAGCCAAAACCCCTCCTGGCAGAGAAGAAAGCTCCTCAGACCACTGCTGGCACTGTCTCTTTCTCACAGAACACTTTGGTGTTGCTAGGCTGGAATATTCTTTGAAAAAGCCACTATACCAAAAGATTTTCTGACAATGTAAATTCTGAGTGGCATAAACATGGCTTTAAACAGGTGTGACTGACAATGTTCCTCACAAAAACACTTGGAAAGCTAAAAGAAGCAAATGAGAGTAATACTTTGTATGAGAAAACAAGTGAAATATGCTTTCCTCAAATATCAAGACCACAACAGCTGGAAGAAACAGGCAAAAGATTTGTTAGAATGATCAGCTGTGCATTGTGCACCAATAAAATTTGAAAAGGGACAAATTAATATTAGCCTGTACAATGATCTCTGGGAAATGCARGGAGATTCTTACAAACATTGCTGATCTCCTGCTAAAGGAGAAAAAATTATAATAGGGACAAGAACTACACATGACCCAATACTTCACTACCCTATTTCCACTCTAATTCTCTGTTTGCAGTAGTTGATTCTGGTATCAAAAGCCCAAAGCACAATAGGAGAATTGTGGCTGATATTTTATTATGAYGTATTTGCATTGAAAGAACATTATCCTTTTAAGCTTTATTTTCCTTTTTTCCAAGGTACTTGCCTGTTTTGAGTGATTCCTTTGTAGCTAAAATGTAGGAAATGAAAAATATTTAACTTCATAATTCACATTCAGGTAAAATTATCTAAATTACTTTAAACTGAAGAAATAGACTAAAAWTTTTTTTAAAAACATTACATTAACAAATTCTTGTCTGTTATATTTCATTTGAGAGGAAAAAATTAAAAATAGCTTGGAAAATATTTTTCAGGCAACAGATAATTTGCTTCTTATTTGTATTCACCACATGTTTTAGAATTACTAAACCGTGTAGAAAGTGATGATTTGCATGATTTTGTGGTGTTTCCAGACCTTTGCATGTCATTAACCCTTTTTTTTTTTTGCACAGTCCTCTACTTAACTGACATGGTCTCCCACATCAGCAAAACTACTTACAGGAATGTAACTGAGAAATAATATACAAGGTCAAATGGAATCAAAGTTAAACTGGCTAAATTAGAAACATTTTGAATTTCTTCCTAYGAGGAATTTAGAGTTTTGGGTCTTTCTTGGGTATCCATATGATTATTTTTCAATTCTTAAATCTTTTGACATTGTTTAACATTGTTTTGTTACCACTGCATAGTGTACTATGATTTCAAATAAAAATTGGAAGATTCTGCTTCAGTAAAAGTCCAGATTTATTTGTTACCAGATAAAAAAAAAAAAAAGGAACTGAAACATGGTTTTATAATACCAGCACCAAAATATTGTGAGTTTGAGTGCTAAAACACAAGAGTTGTTTAATTCAGTCAAAAGAGACACAGAGTATTCAACACCAAACAAGGATGGGTGTCTAATTCCCCATTAAGTTTTTCTTCAAGGTAAAATGCTTGGTGCCTCTGTTGTAGGAAATAAACTAGATATTAAGAAAAACAATGAAAATGTGCAGTATCTGTTCAGTTCTAAAACTTACATAATCAGCCCATAGACAAGTTACTGAAATGAACTTTGAAGTGTCTTTCTTAAGAAAGATTTCACTTAGAARATATGGCAAAGTTTTATTGTTCCAGAAAGTAATGAAATATGATCTRAAGAGACGAAGAAGTAAAACACAGTGTAAATTAATTTTTCGTGTTACAGCCTAAAATATATTTCATCAGTCAAAGCAGTTCTAGYAGATGGATATAACCATAAAACAGGGCAAATTTCTGTTATTGAACAATTAGATAATTGTCTTGCCATTTTTCCCCTGACAGAGAAGGACTCATAAAAATACAAGATTCTTATTATAAAAGACAGTAAGATTGTAATATTAAAATACACACCCCTTGGCATTCCAGATAATCTGCCCTTCACTGGACTTTATCTATGCTTCTTTCCCTAGGATCTCAGGAGATTAGTGACAGTTTGTCCCAAAGAATTGTTAACCTTTATGCCTTGTGTTAGGGATTAGAAGAACAGAGAGACCTGGGACCTGAGTTATCTGTTCAGCTWCTTCAATTCCTGACATGCTACACAGTAGAAAATTTGTTTTCCTCCTCTCAGACTGGAGGTGGTAAAAGCACCCTATCTTACCAATAGGGTTGCAGTTTCTGCTCTCTGGGATGTCACACAATTGAAAGTCAGCCTTATTTTTGTTCTGCCCAAGAGCAGACTGCACTTGAATTACCCTGGGCTGATGATCCAAGCACATTGAGGACACAGCTCTGTGTGACATGCCCAWGGACTGGTGCAATGCAGTCACAGTGTCCTGCTCCATAGATAGTGGGCTTTGTTGCCATTAGTGTTTTACAGATTTCCAACCATTTTTCAGTTTTGCCTGTGCCCCATGCCATGGGCACACAATGAGTGGCCCAGAACTGTCCCACACTGAGCACAAGGCACTTGCTGGGAGAGAAGGCACCTCACTCCTGCATGGCATGGCTCAGAGAAGAAGGAGGTCACCAATGAAGAGCCAAATATCGAGCTGCCAGTGTCACAATACACACTACATAATAAATGYAAATAAATTTAAGGGATACTGCACCTCTCCAGCCTTTCTCTAGTCAGGACGCAGTACAGTGAAAAAGAAACGAAAATGTGTACAGAAAAATTCTGTTCAGTCTTTGAGTTCAGGCTCAGATTTGGAAAGAGGGAATATCTGCAGGTCTTAGGTCCATCACACATTATGTACAACAGCTCTTGTAATAAAAAATTCTTGTGGCAATGGCATTAACTGTTCAGGAACATCTCAAGTGAGCTTCAGTGCCCTTTAATCTCTCTTGATCTCTTAATCTCGCTTGGTAGAATAGCATATAAAATCATATTTCTTTTCAAGGTGAAGTTTACAAAAGCTTTGCATTGTACTGTATTTGGACAATTTATTTGAGCACCCCCAATAGGGAAACAGTCTTTTAAACCGTTAATATATAATAGATTGGCATTCAGCAGATCAGGGCTTCTCAGCATCACATTAAGCAGCAGCTGGACAGTGAACCAACCAACCATTTTTTTTCAAGCTTCAAGTTGAAGTATATGTATCTTACCATGCAATTGGTTTACTTATTTGCCACATTTGATCCACTGCTTGCTCACAGTAAGCAAAAGGCAGAAATAAGTCTTGATATACCAAAGGGTAAGGAAGAGGAATATCAGATTCATATGTTGAAGGGACAGGTCCTGGCTTGCTTCAAGCTCAAATTAACCATTGACTTGAGCAGGTATTCAATCAATTATACAGAGAATAAAAGTGGTTGAATTACAATCTCAGATACTAAATAAAAATACATTTTTAAAATGCATTTTTAAAGCATTGTTGACCCTGGAACAGTATTTTAGTACAAGAAATGGGACTATTGTCTCTTTCCCAGTGGAGCTGTCATCTGTTGATATTGACTTGTGTTTCCCAGCTGCAGACAGAGTAGGACTGACAAAATTCAAGTCTCATTGAATTTTCAAGTCCCATTAGAAAATAGTAAGACTCAGAAAACCCCAAAGCCAATTTAACCTAAAACCTATAGGTAATAAAAGCATTAAATGCTTTCTTTCAATCTTGAAATAAAGAAATTACGTTTACTCATTAATATTTTAAATTAGCCCCCTCTCCCTGGGGTCCCTCAGTGATGAATCTTGCAAGATAATGCTGTATGATAAATAATTCAGATGGCTGCTCTTCTCCCAACTTCTTTCCTTAAGAGGTATAACTTTAAGTTTACAATATGACATATCTGAAAACATGAACCAAAATCAGTGAAGAATATAAAACTTGAACCTGGCTGATTTTGGGCTTCCTGTTTTATTCAGCTTTGTAAATCCATCATATGAAAATTGCATTATTTTTTGGTTAATTAAACATGAAAAAGTGTCAATGAAAATATATATTCAATTAATTGTGAGAGTATGATTTTAATTTAAGGTACAGTTGTTTCAGAGGATTAACTGGGAATGGAAGTGCAACATGTTTTCAAGTAAAAATAGCACAATTTAAATTCTAAGGAAATGGAAAGAGGAAAGATAAATGTGGTGGTATTTATTTGCTTTAAACTTTTCTATTCATTTGCTTACAATGTAGACACCAGAACTCAGCAAACCTAACCAAATATGTGAAATGAAAGAACACAATGAGTTCTTTCTTAAGGACTTTTTATTAATCAGAAAAGCCAATATTAAAATTAAATTAAAATTAAAATTCCTGCTCAATACAAACTTCAATCAAAATGTGAGCATCCAGTTCAAAAAATTAATGAAACTGTCAACATAAACAAAACAGAAATAGTCTTTTTCTTTTTTCTTTCTTAGATCTTAGGAGTATAACAATGCATTTCTCTTTACTTTTCAGCAATCCACAGACAGTAGTTACCAGCCTTTGCTGGTAATTTTCTCAATATGTATTATCAGCACAGCATGAACATTTTTCATTTCACCTTTAGATTCTTGTTTTTCTTTTTTTATTTCTTAAAAGACATTTTGGTAAATATAATTGCAGAAATGATACATGAGAAAGACCTATTATGCTTTTTATAGCTCCTTATTCTTTCAGTGTTACTCACAAAGTGACTCCTTTGTGGTATGTTTTCATTGGACTCACTCTTGTGTACAATGCATTAAGTGGGAGTTTTTCAGCACMGTTCTGAAATGGACTGAGCAACAGAATTTACATCTTTTTTTCTCCAAGAGACTAAATGAGGAGGAACTGAGGTGTGTGCACTCAATGCAARACAGGTCTTTGAAATACCACTGAAATTGTTGCGACCACAACCCSAATTCTCATTGCAGATCTTCATTTTCCCTAATCCAGACGGAGGGGTGGGTGTGTGTATTAGCGTTTTGTTTTGCATCAGAGCAGCACCCAGATCCATCTGAGAGGTGTCAGCACACTCATGAATGTGGGTCAGGATCAGGCCTGGCACGGGGCCCRTGGCCCCAGCATGTGCCTTCTACAATAGAGGAGCTCAATTCTTCKAGCAACTGCTCATGTGGCCATTCCTTCACCTGATTTCATCTTGGGCATTCCTCAACCAGTAAAGAGGTTTTGGGTTACTGGAGAAAGCAGCAGTGAACCTTTCAGAGTCAAAGCATGACTGGGCTGTGTGGTCCCTGACCCCATGGATAGAACCTTGCCTCATGTCAAGGCATTGTTCCAGAGCAGAATGGACACRAAAATATTTCTTATTGAAGTGTTAAATTATTCAGCAGGCATCCATCACTCAAGTAGCACAAAATGATAGTTTGGCAAACAAGTGCTTGGAATCTTTCACTTAGTTTTCAAATCTAAATTGGGTCACACCACAATCACTTCTCCTTCTCAGTAAAGGAGGAGCAGAGAGAGATGTTGATGAGATTACTGTTATGATCTTGCACACAAACTAAAGCCTTGCCTCCTGCTTGCAGTTTCATGAACCAGAAGCATTAATTAATTGAACTCTACTTCCACATCTGCAATTAGTTTTGATTACTGGGAGAACCAAAATCAGATTCATGTTCTTAACTTGGAATCTGGGGGAAACAGTGTCCCAATAATATACCACTAATCCTTTTTAATGAAGGTTGAGAGGTTCAAGGCCTTGTTTTCAGGGCTAATACCAAGATAGAAGTAATGCATTATAATTAAAATTTAAATTCCTGCTGGAGAGTGAGGGGTTAATGTTTTCACAGTATCATCCTTATTGTTATGAAACAAAGGTAGAAGAAAATATTTTTATTAGTAAAACAATGTATACTGAGATTAATGAGTMATTTGAAAGCTCATAAAATTAGTTGCTATAAACCAGATTAAATTTAATGTAGATTGTGTATTTCCCATTTTTATAGTTATCTGACTTACATTTTCTTTTCTTCTTTTATATTCCTCTAAGGTAATGTTTTTGCAAGGCTCTGAGTTAAAAGCTTTTCTGCACTCATTTTTATTATCTTTCTCTATTAAGAACTGACAGATGCCTTAATAAGGAACGGACAGCTGGTTTGTATACAAAAAGCTACAATCAATTTTGGCTACAGTTTAAAAGTACATAAAACAGCTTTACCCTACTAATGAGTTTTAATAGTTTTGTATCTTGAGCATCATACAATTTGAAATATTGATAGTWAAATGTGCATTTTGTTAATGGAATCTTCCCCTAGAATCATTAAAATAAGCAACCTGTACTTTTTGTAAAAACTTTTCTGACATGTTTGGAGAGTTGTTTTGCTTTGGCTTGGGTTCTTAGTTTTTATATATCTTTTTAAAGTTATTTTAGCTTTCAAAATATAAGTATTCAGTATTAATTTTTCGAAATAACAATWTTTTTTTCAATTCTGTCACCATGTAGCAGTTGTTCGCCATTTTCCATTCTAATGTTGCCTTTGATTCCCAGAGATGCACAGAAAAAGGACACAAAAGGCTAAAATAGCCATTGAAGTGCATGGAGATCATTCTGGGGAAATATTTTGTTTGTTTGTTTGTTTGTTTGTTTGTTCTTTTTTTTATTTAATAAAATTGTGATGATATGAATTAAAAAAACCCTAAGTAAATCAAACTGAGGGATGTAGATTGGATACTACATCTAAAAGAATTCTTATTCTCTACATTGAAAGCTCTTCTGTAGTGAGCTCAGGTTCCAAGATTTTATATTACAGACAAAATGAATGAGTCTGGCACCATCAGAGAGAAACACATCCAGACTACATCTTGGCAGTATGTCACATATATGGTTGCAGCAGGGGTAAGAGGTAGACAAGTTGGCACTGGACAGAAATTGTTGTGACCTGGTGGCCACTTCCTTTTGCCAGAGAAATTTCATGTTGTCACAGTAGCTGAAAGAACTAATGTACCCATCATGGGTATCACTGCTAAACAAATTAGAGCAAATTCAGATAGCTTAAGCATCCATACTCAGTACTAAGCAGAAACAAGTATAGAAGTGGTCTTTAACCACATTATCCCAGCTGTATGTAAGCTGGTATTCAGACCAACTCTATTTCCTGACCAYAACCATTCCTTAATCCACTGGCAGAGACAACCTGAGATGAATGCCCACTCTTCTTTCAGTGCCACGAGTACAGCAAGAAATTTGCTTGCAGTCCTCAGCTGTTTCTGCCCTTAGTGTCCCTGTCCTTCCATACTGTCCATACCTTTTCCTTCTACACACCTCAATGTCCATATATATGTCAACCCTGTCTTGCAGTGGGTTAAGAAACACTTTCCTTTTCTTTAGGAACTTCTTACCCCTTACTACACCTTCCCCTCTTTATAGGGATCTTCTCACAGCATATTCTCTCATCTAGGGACATCCAGCATTTGGGTCTCTACTTAYCTTAGTTGTGGCAGTGTGACAAACAGCACAGGAGAATTTTGTTAGATCTAGCCATCACAGCTTTAAAGTCCTTTTAAAAATAAATAACTTCTAATTTTAATACTGTTTATTTCCACTGGGTTTAAGATACAATACTTTCAAAATTATTTGGAAATTRATGAAATTGCTTAATTTCATTTCAAAATAAAGAATAAAATAAGTTTGCTATATAAAAAAATTAAATTTCATTATTAGGCCACTTCTTGGAAGCAAACAGGGTAAGTATATAATGATTCTTCTAGTTCTTCATTAGCCAGGAAACTAATGACTCCCAAATTACTGAAATTACTGTCAAATGGCAGTGTCACCTTTAGTATCACTACAAATTAAATTTTCTCTTCATTATCACCTGTTTACTGTTCTAAGTCCAGTTAGCTAGAGCAGAATATTTACGTAACATTTCTACCTCTCTTACTGTTCCAGATAAGGTCATAATTACACTTCAGATATAAATCTCCATTCTTATAGATCAGGCTTTGCYTTACACAATATCAGAGCATGCAAATTTGACTTCTCTGAAAAGAAACTGAGCCACATCGATAGCACACTTAATGAATTGCAGCCAACAGACCTTCAATCAATAGGGCCAAAATATTTTCAGAAAGAGTCTTCCTAAAAGACACCCATTAAGGATGTCTGGTCACACCATTTTGCTTTACAACACCATTTCTGCTGTAGTGCATTGTAGGTGAGTTCAACCTGAATAAAAAACTGTGGCCTGGGGCATGGGTGTGAGCATGCTGAGGAATGTGTTGAAGGAGAAATTTGGACCTATGCTTAAGAKGATTCAAGTAGCTGGATTAAGTATGAATGTGATTATGTTTATTCAGTCAAAATCTGCTCCTACTTATCTCAGCATGTGGGTGTAACATTTTTATTCCCAAACTCTTCTGAGCTGTTCTTGACAGGAAAGGATATCTTTTTCTTTCCCAGGCTAATACCTAAATAGCTTACCTAAACATGTAAATTGGAATGTCCCTGAGAATGTCTTTGCTGATGCAGAGCACAGCATGGTAATTACTACTTGAAAGACGGAAATCATCACTGTAAACTACATACAGATACAATAATTGCATTTATATTTTACAGTAAGTAAAATTAGGTAGTACATTCAGAATATATAGAGTATGAAAAAAGGATGCTTTTTAAAGCCACTAGTTTAGGACAGCCACACCATGATGCCTGTCTGGGCAGGAACATAGCTTTAACTTGCAAAAGAGAATAAAAAATGAGTGCATCCAACGAAAGCAAGGCAGTGAGGGACATGAAAGTGTAAGGAAATAAGTTTCTAGGGAAATGAAAGACTGAAGTTCCTTAGGCAAAGTAAAGTGATTCAGGGAGAGAAAACAGTGCTGCATACCTAAGATTAGCTACACAGCACTGGATGCAAAAGACAATGGCTTTGTGACATGCTATAGTTTTCTCTGCCTTCTGGGTTAGCCCCTTCTAGTTCCACAAGCAATAAATTACCATCATTTCTTGCTCACAAATGAACACCTTATCAACTATCCCTCAGCTACTATTCTCCCAAATAACAGCCAACTTTTCTTCCAGGAAGTGTTGGACTCCATGTTTTCAGCCTGTATTTAGTTTGGAAAGATGTTAATTTTTCTCATGCCTGAATAAGGGTTTGTGCTTCAGCCAACTTATTTCATGAGCAACATTCAAACAGTCTATTGCCTGAACATGTATTACTCCTCCACACAGATCTTGCCTKACTTCAAGGAAAATAGCAAAGTGCCTTTTGTTGACACAAGTGGTAGTAATAGTTGATATTGATGGTTAACTTTGATGAATTGTTAAATTTCACAAACGTCATTATTATCTTGTAATTACTACATTTCTTCATTAATTATAAATGATCACGTAATTCTCTGGTGCCAGTTATGAAAACAGACACAAYGGAGCTATAAAAAACAGTTTAATTCTCATTGGCTTAAAAAGTTTTAAATATACCAGATGGGGCAGGAAGGCAGGGGAATCAGGACCTGACTTCTAAAAATAGATGTTTCAAAATATATTTTTTTCTACTGACACATGTCCATGATTATCAAGAAACTTAAGTAGTCCTGTTTTGAAAAACCCCCTTTAGCATCCAACAGAATACATCTACCCAAATTTTTAGGTTGTTGCACTAACAACATCCTGTACAAAAAATTCATTCATTTAGATGTAAATTTTAGTGAGAGAAGAAAACAGTTTTCTAATAAATCATCAACTGTACCTTATCACACCAGAGAAAATTCAGAAGAGTCAGAAAGGTACACATAATATTTTCCTATTTCCTTCCATTCTCTTAAGGTTTCTTATAATTAGGATTTTGGAGGTAAAGTTTATTCATGCCAGATACACTTGGTCATTGAATGTGTGATTTGACAAGGTGTGAAGCATGCCAGTTAACACGTGCTAGCTGATAAATTAGTGTTGGACATACATCAAAAAGCACCTTGGGAGGAGCTTCTAGGCTGTGTATCCATTATAGCTAAAACCATCTCTGTGTAGTTCCAACCCTTGAAGAATAAGTTTGAAGAATCTATTACTTTCTTGGCCAGCTATGCAAAGCTTCCTATGTGATGCTAAATTAGAGTATCAGGGAGCTTATTTTTTGGAGGTACCCACTCTTTCCTGAGTTGGATACCTCCCAAAAATAAACTGGGCATTGAACTGGGCCAATGAATTGCCCTTCAGTTGTACTTGTCTGACTGGTTTGTTAGTCTTTTCCTTCTACTCTGCATGGAACACTTTGTTCTYAGATGTCCAGTGCAAAGTTCCACTTGCTGCCATGGGAAATTAAGTTTTTTATCTCTGTACCATAGCTAAGACTATTATGCTGAAGCCAAAAGTAATCCACTGGATATGGTTTAGAACAGTTATACATTGGAAATGTGAATTATAAAGTTGATTTGAATGATGTTTAATGAATTTCTAAATGTATGTTATGTTAAATACTGCAGTTAATATGTGAGTTAATTTTATAGCTTTAATAGATAAGACCTTTAATAGACCTTTAATAAATAGAAGAAAGAATAGATTTGTCATCAGCAGAGTGAAAACTTTCATTGACTACTGAAGTAACAACTAAAGATAGGCTTCTGATTTTATTGAAACRCATCTGTTTGCTTTGGGTCTGACAACAGTTAAAAATTATGAAAAATAACTGCCTGCTGAGAAATTGGTGAAAGCCATCCTTTTTCACAACTAGATCACGTATTCTTTCTAACATCAACAAACTGAGGAAACTTCATTATACAACTTCTTTAATCTCCAAGAAATGCAACCTCTCAATCCAGCTTAATAAAAGCCTATTAACACAAAATGTCATATTGCATTATGCAATCAATGTGGGAAGGYATTAACATAGGGACACCTTATAGAGATTCTTGCAGAAGCCGTAAGCAAAGTTTCTGCATCTAATTGGCTACTCAAATAGAATTTTAAAAAGATTCAATTTGCTTTCAAAATTAACACTGTTAGATGAAAGAACATTGAATAGGCTGCAAGCATGTCAATAACACAAGGTAAAGCAATATAGCTAGGGGATATCTTCAATTACATTTTCTTTATGACATCCCAGAGAATTTATCTACTATAAATTACAAAATATCAACCCTCTGTGTGCCAGCTAAAAATAACATAAGTGTCTTCTAAGAGAAGGAGCAAAGCCAGTTTTCCAGAATTTACAATCTTGGCAAATAAATGTTAAGTACTGGATAATCATGATGTTTAGAGACAAGACTATCAATAGTACACAGGTGTTCCACAAAAAATAGAGTTTCATAGCAAATGGTGTGTCTGAGTTTGAGTGACAATTTTACAGAACCGTTTTTATTGGTTTAGTTTTGAACAGGCTGAGTCTTTGTGGCTTCATCTACATAATCAACCTGTGGTGGCAAGGTTACACAACACAAGAATATTAAATTTGTTTGCTCTAGTTGTTTAAGTGAGARGATAGTGACTTGCAGGCTTAAGCATTCTTTCTTTCATTTCTAGCTTTCCTGAGAAACAAGGCAGTATCTTCTGGTGGTAATTGCCTTGTTTGTAAATTCGAAGAAGGAGATGCTGCTGCAGAGATCTCTACAGGGCCTCTATCTTCCAGGTAGAGGTAATGTGGAACACAATTGCATTGTGGGGATTGTAGACTATTGTAAAGGGCATGTAAAAATAAGGGCTGCAGCGACTTTAGACCATAAGAGGTACTTGAACAAGATAAGACTAATAGGAGTGAGTCTTTAGATATAGAAAACAGCTGGATGCAGCAGGAATATGTTTAAGTCCTCAAAGCAAATCGAGTACTCAGCTTTTATTCCCACAGGCATCTGAAGATCTAGGCAAAAATGACTTCTCTACATATCAGAAAACAATGGGTAAGTACATTTTCTTTCTTTCAATCTGCATTTTGGAAAGATTAGGAGATTAGCTGTGCACTGAGAAATGGAGTGCTTAGCCACAGACATGTTAGAAGCACTACTATCTGCTGGTTTATCTATAGTATGCCCATGAGTGCAACTATCATTGTGTGTTAGAGCATGTACTCCCTGGTTTGTGGATATATTTATGGTTTAATTTGGTTTCTCTTCTGTGTTCACAAACTGTCTGCAATAGTGCCTTGGTGCTGGACTGGATAAAATATTCTAGCATGCCTCCCATGTAAACTGGGCCTGTTGAGGTTTAAAGGAGATTTCTTTTCCTGAGGAACTCCAGAGAGTGGCATTCAGCCAATGAAGGCTTCAACGAACCCTGAACTTACACTGAAAAAATGACTTGACTTGTCTTCCGCTGTTTTGAATTTTTCTCAGCCTGAATTTCAAGTGAGAGGATACCTAGGTATCCTTGATGCAGGGAGACAGAGTTTCAACGACTTTGGAGGGCAAAGAGGYGAGGGAATCACAGCCCCATAATTTTTCTGTCACACATTATGATGCACATCATTCCCTCAAAGAAGTGGAGCATTAGGTAAGAGCACTGTGATGACAGGTCCATGTAGAAGTCTGACTTTATTGATAGTAGCTGATTGCTTTACAGAACCCRGAGATCAATGACCAACCATTTACTTTCAGTTCTTTTCACCTCAGTTTCTTCATAGTCATCTTGTCTGATCTAATCTTTTGATCGCTTTGCACAGATAAATGTTTTGTGMCTTTTATTTATATCTAATCCAGAGATGACTTTGAACATCAGTAGAGAAAACATCAAACTCTGGAAAACGAAATGGAAAATTCATTTTTCAGAAGTTTACAGAGAAAGGGTCTGAAGAGATTTCTCATTTACTTTTTAGAGCTGTGAACTCAGTCAGAATAAAAGCTCCAGTGAGCTTCTAAAACTTTTGAGGCTACTATTTTAAACTATTATCACTGGTATTAATGAGAATGATTGGGAGATGGACTGTTTAAAAAAAAGAATTGCCAAAGTATTTTAGAATCAGTGTGTTTTCATAATAAAAAATTTATAGACAATATGAATATTTTTATCAATGTCTATTAACTACATTGTAACTTACTAAGAAAATTTTTTTATTCTATTTAGTGGATACTATTAAATGTTTTTTGCAATTATACATATTGATTCTTCTCAGCAGATTAATCCAAGTTGTGTTTCACATTTTTACAAATGATTTAACTTAATAGAAAAAGTCTTGGCCGTACATACAATGTGCTATTTATTGCTCAATTTTATTCCACATAACTTTTATTATGCTCTTATTACGACATGATTGCAAATTCTTGGCTTTCTGATTGCCAAGTATGTTTGGATGTATGTTTAATAGAAAAAATGCTAGCAATATTAAAATAATGGTTAACTTATTACTGATTTTCATAGCATAGGACTTAGTTTGCCTTATATGCAATATTCCATTTAGCTCTCCTAATTACAATACCATATGTAATGTTTAGTAAGAAATATTTTAATTTCAACATCAGATTGAAACCCTTATTGCCACTAACACTTGGGAGAAAAAATGAAATGCAAATAGTCCTAGAGAGGCATCAAATTGATGAAATYCTCAACTAGTGGCTATTTTAGAAAAGGAAGGTTTGTATTTGTGTTTCCAATCAAATGTATGACTCCTTAAGACTATTTTCAAGGCTTTCTTTTATTTATGCAAGAAAATAATCTTTAATTAAAGATTTTATTATATTTTTTCTATTCTATTTTTTTTTTTTACTTAGCAGTTAGAAAACTTTGATTCCCATATATGTCTGGCTGAATGTCTGCAATATTTGATAGGCATAGATATCTATCTTTGAAACAGGTGGTTCTCCCTTGCATTTTTAGGAATATGTAAAAGGTGTTAAGAGGCATTCACATAAGAAGTTGCTTTGGAAGGTCTTAAGTCTTCATTATCTGCCAGCTTGTCCAGAGTTTTGTTATCAAAAAGAGAGAAGAGACACTTTGGACATATTCCATTATCCTTTTTAATGTCAGGCTAATATTAGAAACAGAAATGCATTTGCCAAATGTCTTTCAAGTTCCATTTATCTGCCTTTCCCACTTCTCCTAGGAAGCATTTTTACAACAGTAAAACTATTTTTTTCCTTCAATAGTCACTCTTAACAGCAGGAAAAGGGTGTAGAAAGAAATTATAAGAAGGACAATGGGCTGAAAAACTCCAGTGCATTTTCTCTAAAGGCTTTTTCCATCTGATTCTATTAGCCACAAGAGGCAGCTAAAGAGATGAGAATTCTCTCTTCATCCTTGAAGCAGGACCAGTGTTAATATATGGATCCAAAGTCTGGTAGATCTCAGAGTGAAAATATTTTCATCTAAGATATAACCTGTATTTCTGTTAACCAAATTTTATTCTATTGATTTTAGAAACATAATTGTGTGCCTCTTAATAACTGCCTTATAAGAATAACATCCCTGTGTGTTTTTAGGCTTTTTTCTTTACCTTTCACTTAGGAATACATGGCTGTTTCATTTATGGCTGAACTATGTGAGTGGGACTGCTAACCTTGGTGGTCAATGATTGCCCTGATGTGCAATATGTGTACACCATAAAACATTTGCATTTTTTGAGTTTGCTATCTGTTTTCTTAACTACTTTGTCATCCTCATTATACTTATTATCATAACTTATATGGAGTTCTTGCCCACACAATATTTTAGGTAATGTTACACTCTGAAGAGCTTGAGTCATTAACTTGTGATCATAGCAGAACTACATACTCATAACTTCTGCTCTTGTTGCTCCCTGGAAGACACCTTTCAAATTTTAATTTGTTTGCAAAATTCTGCTCTCCTTGTGAGAATATATCTCTTTTATTTTCTGAAGGCTTCCCTGGGCATCTGTGGTTTCCTGAAAATTTTTTCTGTTCCCACTACTGAGGTATTCTGGGGACAAAATTTCTCTACTGCTGGAAACATGCTTTCTTTAGTCATAACTAATGGCTGATGGCTTACCAGGAAAAGTGTTGTTTCTAAGATTAGTAATCATTCCAAAAGGTGAGCATGCAGAGAAAATTCAATTCACTGTTACTTGCACAGGTTGTGAGAAWCAGCACTCAAGGTATCGTGGTCAGCAGTCAGATCAGACGGTCTTGATGCTCATGACAGTGGCGTGTAATARCTCTCCAACAAGCTCTGAATCTCATCTGGACACCTGATGGATGTAGGAATCCACTTAGAGCAGTGTGACAAAATGTATACTAAGGAGTGATGGTGAGATGACGCCTCTTGTGTTAGTGGGGGAAGTGAATTGAAAACATTCAAACTTGCTCCAGTCTTGCCTTTATTCTGCCATGAAATTGTCTAAACTTCAGAATTMAATTGTATAATCAGCTGATCCTAAAGTAAAAATCCTGCTGTCACTGTCAAACCTTACTGTCAGGTCACCAAAAGTGGAGGGACAACTTTATATTCCTGTTCCATTTGTTAGCGCAAAAAGATCAATCTTGCTTTTAATTTCATTCTCTGAAATAAAATTTGTTACCAGAACAACAATCTTTGTTCAATGGCTAAGACAGTTTAAATGGACCTTATAGAAGTAGTGCCAAGAATTTTTCATAAGGGGAAAATGTATGAACTGACGACCCATCTTCTTACAGAGATGGACTAAGAGGCAAAGCTGATTGTCCTTAGGGATCATTACTTTATCTCATGTAAGCAGAAGGAGCTCTCTAAGGATTAAGAAACCTCAAAGCCTCTGAGAGCTCAACTGAGATGAGAGTAAGTACTTYGTCACCTAAATTTCTGACACAGTAAGTGATAGCTAGAGTGAACTGATGGGCTGTGAACACAAGTGTTCCATAGCCTTGTAGCTGWCTGTGGATTGTTTACTAAGTAAAAATTTAAATTCTGAGATTTATTTTCAAGAATTCAGTTGTTTCCAGTCAGAAAGCTAATATACCCAAAATTCACACCAGGGGTGGAACTGCCATTAGGAGAACYACATTGTATTTTAAGAGCATCATTAGACTTYATGCAATTTTGATTGAACTGTTATCACAGATCATCTGTTTTCKTGCCATCCAGACATTATGCATAGCTTCAATTTATGCTGAAGAGTGTAAAGAGCTTTCCTAGATGTTCATGGTTTATAAGCTATTAAAGATTAATAGAAGTAATATTTTTCATCAAGCAATTTCCTGAAAACTGTCACATAGAACTGGTCTTTATATTTCCAGGCCATTGCATCAGAGTTCAAAACATTTGTGATGACAACATCTTTGAAATTATTAAACATTCCCAGAAGTATTAGTGATAATTCAAACTTGCTCTGCAATGCTTTGTCTCWGTCTGGGGTGACTTTATGATGCTTGTATCCCCATTMATCTGTTTAGCCCAGAAGTAAGTTTTGCTTCTTTAAGACTTGTTCTGAGAGGGAAGGGGGAGAAGAAGCACAGAGTTTGTTATCAGAAACTGCACTTGCTCCCTCACATCCTTCTCCTGRACTGTACTGTCTACAGCAAGGACAGACAGTGGGACATAGCTCTCCATTGCTTTTAGTTAGTTTTAGCTAGCTGAGGCAGAGAAGTTCCCTGGACTGTGTTTTTTCTTTTTCTTGGACTGTTTGAACCTGCTCTGGACTGAACACSCARAGGAGCCCYGGCAGCTCACACCTGTGGCCCRTGGGGCCAGGCCTGGGCTGTGGCATTTCCAGCACCAGAGGCACTGATAACAGACTGGGTGAGCTGAGCTACAGCTCACCAAAGGGACTTGCTGAGTTTGTCATCTCTTTGGAGCAGCGAGAGGTTTTATTGTTTAATATTGTTCATTTTTCTTTGTGCTGGTGAATGCTTTGCCTGTTAAATAAACAAGTTTTTTCCACTTTTCTCCAAGGAAATATTTTCCCGAACCAATTGGAGGAGGAGGTGCTTGAATGTGCTTTCTAGAGGAACACTTTTAGAGGTTTTTCCTCCCAAATTTGCCCTAAACCTGGACAGTCACTTAGAAAAATCATTGTAATTTCACAGAAAATTATCAAATTATTTTGTAAATATATTTCCTTTTTTTTTTAAAAAAAAACCCTCTATATGAAAACTAAAAATAGTCAATTATAAAATGCTAGATGATTGCAAAAATTGACTCTGTTTCTTATGTGTGTGTTTAAGTCTACTTAGTAGTTTTTCAAAAATAGAATCCACTTTCAATTTGCTTAAACCTGTTGGATAACGGGAAGACACGAAGAGATGTGCAAGGGCTGCGCAAAATATATTTGATCTTGCATCACTATAGAKAGACAATGGGTAGATGACTGAATTCTGTTGCTTGTAATATACATTTCTATAAAATACTCACTTTACTGCTTCAGAAGTAGAATATGTATAGTGAAAATACATAGTTGAAACATATGTGCGTATACATTATCTACAGATGAAGCCATTATAAAAATATCATAGCACAGATAAATCTTTCAGAAGATTTTCTGCATATCGAAATGTTTATCCACTTAACATAACAAAAAATGTTATACCTTGGAAGTAGAGTACATTAGCTGTATGTGAAATGCAAACTGCTCGTAGTCTAAATATAGCATGGGTTCTTATAGACAATGAAAATTGTTGCAAAAATTGCCTCTAAATTAAAGCACTCTATAATAGTGCTACTTCCAATGATGTTTTTTCTTCCTTTTCATTTAAATTCAGACAACTAGGASTAGAAATCAGACAGTTCTGGAAGTAAAATTTATGCCTTAGGAAGCTTGAAAAATAARTGATTGTGCTCTCTSTAACTACTCATAACCCAAGGCCAGYTACATACGAYGCCAAAATGCACTCATGATAAAATCACATTATCATAATGTGATCTCTGCTTTTATTTTTATGCTCTTTAATTATTTTTTGAATAGCTGGTAATGAGGGCACACATATTTTAATTATGGTTTCAAATTTGTTTCCCATTAAGATGAACCAAGGAATCATTTCTTTCAAGGCCATAGCTAGGCTATAGTGAAAAAGCCGAATCATTCTATGCTTATTTTATATATTATAGATTTTTTCTTTTTTAGCACCATAAGGACCAGAAGTGTAAATTATTTGCCATCAATCTTGAACCTGCAGGAATAATTCTCCTGGCCAGATGAATCAGATTTGGCTCATCTGGTCCTGTGGGACAAACACGTGCCTTAATACACAAAAGAAGTTAATACTCAAATTTCAGTTGGGGAACACTTGCCTCACTTTTGTAAGAAAATAACAACTAGAATATTTTGCAGAAGTCTCAAAACTAGACCAAGTAATTGTACTATTGCTGTAATTTTAAATTTAAGCTGGTTTTATAGAGTGGAGGACACRTGGGCTTTGCTTGCTGTTGTAAGGATTATTGTAATATTTAGTCCACGTTTATTTGATGTTTCCTCCTGTATAAATATGTTAATTTATATCATGATACCTGTGTTGCTTTTYTGGCACTGCCATTCTTTAATTAATTAAGATAGTCCATTCATATTCCATTGAACAGAATGAGGAAGCCTCTTTTTCCTCCTTCATGACAAACAGAATATCCCAGGGCTTGAAACACATAGCCTTGGACCATGTATAATAAAATGCAAAGTATATATGATAGATTACAGAAAAGGCTCAGCAACTGAGCTTTTAAATTAAAAAAAAAAGATAAATCCAATTTATGATGGTACTTTTTGCTAGACCTGAGGAGGAACTGTGAGAACAAGGATAATAAAAAGTTTTTACTTCCAGTTTTCATCTCAGATGAAGATGTCAAATACCCTTCTCAGAGCTTTCCCCTCAGAAGTTTCTGAAGGATCTCAAAGCCTTTTGAGAAAAAAAATGCTGGTCTTCCTCAGCTGACCTTAAGAMAACAGAATCACCATCACACAACCTTTATGCCAGATTACACAGTTGCTAAACTAGGACAACTTCGAAGAACTTAGTTTGCATGGATGTACTACAGCAATCTAAACCTAGGAAGAAAAAAAATTACCCAAAATGTCACATTTTGTTCAGATGTTGTTAATTTTCTGTTATGGTTTTACTTACTTCCATGATCTTAATACCTTCTGCAAAATTTTAATAAGAAAATGGTATAGAGACATATATTCTCAATTGGCCTTGATCTCAGTGTGCTCTGCAAGATTGCCTCAATTTGTGATTAAGACCCTGGAAGCAAGTGCATGTGTGAAATCACCAAGTTTTTAACATATGGTAGTTCACAATACCTTATGTGTCTTTGGGGAGTACAGAAATAGAGGGAATTCAGAGGCTGGAAGCAACAGCAGAGTCAGACAATGAGCAGGACATCTCTTCAGAGCATCACATTGCCCAGGACAAGAAAGTCACAGCTAAGAAAATRTCCACTATGTTTTCTGGATTGGTAGAATTGTAATTTTTCTATTAATTTTTGTAACTTTTCCTGTCTTCCAAAATGACACAATGAATGTATGACTTCTTTCTTCTTATCCCTAAGTGGTTACTGTAGCTCTGCAGTGGAGAGAGGTCCTGAGATTAACAGGAAACAATACTTTTAGACATGCAAACAGTCATTTAAATTCACATATCACTTCCATSCATGTAACAAATAACTGTAATAACATGTATTCGATATATTTTGCTAGGATTTACTTTCCTSATTGCACTTGTATGTTTAACTTGTCAAAGTACTGCAGAAGTCAGTTTGCATGTGAATTTGAGTCAATTTAAGACTAAATTTACGTTGAAGTGAAGCTTAAACTGCTGGAATTTGGTCGAATTTGAGAGGAAGCTGTGAGCCCCAGAGTCGCAATTCATGGATAGGACAGGAWCAGGACAATGCTGTAAGATCTTGTGGATCTTGTTTAATAGTGAGCACTTAATCTGCAATATATCTAACTCTGTGAGTGATTTCAAAATCAGGCATCAAAATAGAAGGAATTGCTAATGTAAATGGCAGCAGAACTTCAGCAATGTCAAACCATCAGTGCTTATGTGGACGAAGAACCTGCCAAATTAGGCAGCAGCTGAAAAAATCACTTTAAGGATATTTTGTGGAAATAGCATCAAAAATGGGAATTAGTCTGACATCAGGGCTTTTTTTTAATATAAAAAAATCATTTCTCCTGTCTGTAGAGTTGGTATAGCACAACTCACCCAAACCTAAGCCGAGTTTTTTTCACCTTTGACCAAGACAATCTGAGTGGCTTACCTCTTCCAATATGGAAGATGAAATTAAGAATATTAAATCTGGGAAAAAAGACCTCTAAAACTCACTCTATAAAAACGGTATTAGATCACTGCTTTATTTTTAGGTCTAAGATCCACAGCAGAAATATTGTACCTGTCAGTGTACAGTAGGAAAACATCTGTAGAGAGTAAACCATAAGCAGTAAGCTGTAGAAACTTTTCAGGCTGTTCAGTTTGAAGGACCACAAAGAAACTTGAATGCAATATAACCTTTCTGTTTTCCAAAGTATTGAACATTTCATAAAAGGACAACTTCTCTTAAGGAAAAAGGATTACAAAAGCAATGAGGTGCTGTTACAAAAATCTATACAATACACCTGTGAAAGTGCAGCTCATTATGGAGTATGACAGATAATTCTTCAGTAAAAAGGTGCTGCTGTATAGACTGTAAAGATATATGGATTGTATAGACCAAATTTAATATGAGATGAATCCTTCCAACAAATAAAGTCTGTGCTTTTCTCTTTCTTCCATGAAAAGTTCTGTAACAAAGAGGTTATAATGCAAGGGGTTCGCATGGGTGTGGTTTTAAATTCTGAACTTTGTACATTACATGCAACATTTAAATCCCTCCTCATCTTGATTGYTTGAAGAAAACATGTACCTCTCTATCTCAGCAAATGATTTAAGTTTATTTAAAAGTACATTATGTATCTCCATATTTGAGAGGAATTTATGAAAGAATGAGAAAAGTGATGTAAGAGGAAATTTCAGACTAACAAAAATATAGAACAATAAGTGCATGGCTTATATTATGAAAAATACAAACACTGTTACTCTTTTCTATTTTTTAAATTATTTATTCTTGATATATATATACACTCTGTATACTCAGAACTTAGGCTTGAACCATAAACTACAGTTTATATAAACTAGGCTGAAGTTTAAATGCTCAATTTTACTGAAACCTGTCAACTAAATATTTTAAAGTGCATTCTATTTAGTGTAGTACACTTAGGAAGCTAAAGAATTTATACAGGATTAATGAGCTCCATTAACTATAACTAAATTAGCTGCAGCTATTTCAGTGGTAAATATAATACCAAACCCAATTTTAGTTTGCTATTGGAAAGAAGATATTGAGTTTCTTGTGAAATAGAACTCATAAAAAAGTAGCTCAATAGAACATTTGGTCAGGTTTTCACATAAACAAATAGAAAACTCTAACAAAAGTAATGAAATTATGTTTTATGAATCTTCTGGAATAAGCAGAAAAACAAACAGAGGTTAATCAGTCTAGAAATGCCATAAGTAGATTTCTACAGTTTGGAGGCTTCCGGTTTTTCTTACATCCCAGTTACAGGAAGAAAACGACTTTTTGTGGCTTTCTGCATGTCTAATCTACCTAATACATAAATATCTCTATATCAGTTTCATCAATCATTGTGCAACACAAAATAATAGCATTTAAAATATGAAACAGCATGCTGCAAAAACTTTTTCCTTGGAAAGTGAAACAATTTCTTAAAATATTTCTCCTGGATTCAAGATCATAAATTAACCAGACATGTACTCATRCTGTCTGCTGGTTAATCATAAAGTTCATTCTCTAGGTTATGGCAATTATACCTCATTCTGTAGTGCAAAAAGGCAGTTTCTTCTGGAGTGTTACAGATATTTAGGAGAACATCTGGTTTACTGTGAATGCACATAAAACTGAAGTGTAAAGAATATATTCAATAAATATAATGAATCTGAAATAGAAATTATAAGAAATTATAGGAAAACTGTAATTTATTAGTTTTCATTTTACCTGCCATGACAAAAGTAACACTCTCAAGAACATTTGTGAAAGTACATAAAAGAACAGCATAACTTCATTAATTTTCCAGAAATGTATATTTAGAATACTCACTTTTCAATCTCTCTGAGAAGAAATACTGAGAACTACTGTCAGATTTACCCAGGGAATGATACCTTTTTTCCTCTTTCTTTGTTTTCTGTTTCCAACTTACACCAAATTTCCCAGTCCTTTCCCCTGTGAGCATTTCACACACAGGAGCCCTACAGGCATTCAATACACAGAATGAATAACAGAGGCTGCTATGGACTGATGAAGTCCCATTCCCCACCCACCCTGCCAGTCATGGCGCAGGTAGAAAGTAGAAAAATCAGGAATGAAGGAATGGAGTTGAGCCTGGGAGGTTGAGCAAGGAGGGGAGTTGAGCAAGGGGGGGAGTGAAGGTATTTTTCTGTTTCTTACCATCTTGCCCAAAGCAAGATGGTAAGGAATCCATCTTGTTTCACTCCACTTCTTGCTACCTTTTGTTTGGTAATAAGCTATGCTTATTAAACATCTTTTGTTTGGTAATAAGCTATGCTAATTTTCCCCAGCTGAGTCTGCTTTTCCCTTGACAGCAATGGGTAGGTGATCTCGCTGTCTTTATCTTGACCCACAGGCTTTTTCAGTTTATATTTTCCCCTTGTTCTGAGGAGAAGGAGTGAGGCAGCAGTCGGGTGGGCACCTGACAGCCAACCAAGCTTAACCTAGCACTAAAACAAAGGCGAATTCTCAGAAAAAGAAGGTGCAGAGGTGCAAAAGGATGAGTGCAAGACTATCTGCTAACAGAGAGAAGGCTCCCAGACGGCCAAAGAGCACATCAGGGCAAAATGCCAATGGTCTTGATATAGCCAATGCAAGTGCAACGGRAGACATCTGCATTTATGCTTTGAGGCTGGCTGGAAGGAAAAAATTGAAAGTGGTGTTGCTGTTGGAACCACTTTCCAATTAAGTGTTAAACCAACACTTAAGGCAGGCCCCTTTTTTCTCACTATGTTCCCCGTTTCCCCATTAGCTGCACCTTGGAAACTTGTGTGGCTCCTCCAGCCTTATTGCTTCCCTGAGCTCCACTATCCTCCTCAGAAGGATCTCAGATTCCTCCTAACTTCTCTTCTCTCATCTTCCTTCATGAGTTTTTCTTCTACAGCAAAATTTCTTATCTACTTCAGGGATACTATACTCCAGATTCAGCTATTTTGATCTCATACCTTGAGGCAGAGAGGGTTAATTTAATTTTGAATTGCTGCTGCCAACCTTTAATTTCTTAGTAGTGTGGTACATACAGCTCATTCTGAAATTCCTTAAAACAGTGTTGTACTTTTAAAGCTTATTGGACTTGCAGAAAATATTAATAGGCTACAATAACCGGTGCTCTATAATTAACTGCTGCAGAGCAGCTTTGKCCATGTTTCCTGGTAAAATGTGACTATGCTATTGCAAAAAACACAATTACTGGAGTTGTATGGTTTAAATCAGCCAATCATTAGCATAAATATCTGCATTATCCTAYAAGTGCAATTTTTCAATTTGTGAGATATTCTATAGTTCCTTCTCAATCCTGTGAATGAGCTATGCCATTCTGCAGAATCATAAGAGCTCAGATGTGCCTTGGCATCCTCCTCTCTTAGTAGGCATCATCCTGCACACGCCAATATTGGTAATGCAGGAAACAGATTTTTACCAYGTGCAGAATTGATGGAGTCTTGAATTCACAAATCTATTATGGGAAAATAATCTCAGTTATAGAGTCAACTGGTGCTTTAGATGATGCAAAACTACTACAGTGTACTATTTATGGCTTTGTGCTCGTGGTGTTCTATTTCAAGACAGCAGAGAAATATTCCCATTAATTCCCCCTAAGGGCAATGTACACAAAGGAAAATTTAAAATGAAAGGGTGAACTGTCATTTTTGACCCTGAAAAGTTGTGTGTGAGTAATAGTTTTGGAAGGCAGTTGGAATGTGGTTTTCTTACATAAGGAGGGATATGCCCTTGTCAAGGGACCAGTGATACTGGTGAGACCCTATTTTTCTGAAGAGCTCATGCAGTTACGATTTTAACAAAATCCAGATGTATRAGCATGGGTATATTGTGTACCAAACACAATGAATTAAGAGAGATATTAATTAGAGGAATGACTAATATTAATTTCTATGTCCCTATCAAGCTTAAGTGTTGAGAACATTTTCTTACTCATTYTGATCCACTAAATAGGATTTAAAGCCCAGCTGCAGCCATTAGTTTTGGACAATTCCAACCCATCAAAAGTGTTTTTGCATTCATAATTGGGAAACAAATACTTTAATCAATGGAAAAAAGGGGAAAAATAAGAAAAGTAAAGGTTTTCTGATGTCATTGCTTTTGATTATCATATGTCAATCAACAAAAAAACATTTCTCATTAGTGCATATATAAAATGACAGACAGTGTAGTAGAAGGTAGATTCTTCTCCAGAGGTGCCAGCACACTACTCTCAGACTGTATCTTGCATGTGGTTGCTATTGAAATATGTCTTCTGGAGTTAGAAATCATAAAGAAAAAATACAAACCAATATATTAATGTGCTATAGCACATGTTAATAGAAAGCATGTTCATGGCTCATTTTTGCTTTTAATATGTGTCATAAATATCTTTTGACTTAATATAATTATTTTCTTCTGCAGGAATCTTAGTCACTCTGTATCTCTTGTACTAATCACTGTTCTGACAGAGGGGAGAGGGAATTAAACTAG
Source organism: Cardinalis cardinalis (assembly GCA_014549065.1). Lineage (NCBI taxonomy): Eukaryota > Metazoa > Chordata > Aves > Passeriformes > Cardinalidae > Cardinalis > Cardinalis cardinalis. Next base: position 8,712,726 of record JACDOX010000004.1, on the reverse strand, counting down.
TTTTAAGAAATTTCCAGCCTTATTAATTTTAGCAATGGAAGAGCATTCCCTCTGTCAGATTCTCCTCTGTTAATACCCTCTTCTCTTCACCAGTCTAAGCCTGACAATTCTGACTTAATTAATAATTCTTGATTTCAAAGTTTTCCTGAGAGTTTTGGGGTCCCAGACAGCTGGCCTAAGGCAGCTTTGGTAGTGTGAGTAGTTACTCCCCWTCATGCCCAACACCTTGGTCTCTGCCTCCCTTATATTCATCCTGGCTCCTTCACTCAGCTGGGGAAATTCCAGAGGAAAGGTGAGTTAGATCCTAACTTCTGCCAGCGGGGTAAGCAATGAAATCTTTGCACAAGACAACAGCCCCAGGCTTCAGCAGATCTCCCTCTGCAGACAGACCCAACCTGCCTTTGGCTGAGCWCTGTCAGCAGCCAGGCTGCCTCCTCAGCTACTCCTGCTCCTTGTMGGAGCCTTCTGCAGTGGGCACTGACTTCAGTGGCACTGGTGTGACACTGAAACTTAAATCTGGGAAAGGATCAGCAAAATGTGCACCTTGAATACAAGGTGAGTTACATTCTAGACTGATTCTCCCAAAACAGTCCTTGCCTCATTGACAGAGAGGCTGCTACCTTTGTCTCCTGAACCAGGTGGAAGTGATGGTTTYCTCAGATGGCCTCTTTCAGATTCTTGTTATAAATCATGTTGGAGTTTTTCACATAAACTCTAAAGAAACTAAGCAAAAGTTATTACCTTCGTTTTTAAAAGCATTTTATTTCCCCACAGCAAACAGTTTGAGTCGTTTTTCAAAACAGTTTGAGATTTACTCAAATGAGAGCTTTAATTTAGAGAGATTGCTTCAGGCACAGGGAATTAATACAATCACTTTTTAGTCCTTTAAGTTGCACCTTCACTGAAAGCTATCAGTTTTACAAGGCTGAAGAGATTGTGCTATTGTCAGATTAAATTAACTCTACATTTAAATTCACAACAGTCCCTGATTTAAAAAAAAAAAAAAAAGAAAAAAAGATCCTTAGCAGGGATATATTTAAAAAGCCCCAAGATTGCAATTGTCTGGAAATTGCAAAACTCATATTCTTAAACTTGTACTTTAACAAAACAATTGAAAGAAAAACACTACCCCCCTTTATTTTTGTAGGTATTTCTTCAGGATTATCAAGTAAAAGTAGTCTTGGAATTGGAATAATTTTAGAAGCAATTCAGGTGTGGCACTTTGCTGCACAAGTATTTGCTTTTGTTTCCTCCTCAAAAGGATGCTAGGAAAATAAGAAAATAACTTCTTTTTGAGTTGAGGATCATAAGGCCATGTAAGAAATGGCATCTCACAGYACTAGCTATGAAAGACTATCATCTTCCTCACTTATCATTTTCTCTGATGGTTCAGGACAGTGCTTTGGCAAAGTGCTGTTGCCAGCATTGAATGATAATATGCTTCATCRTTTGAGAGGGAAATAACAACAAAAATGGTACAAGTTGGAAGGTTTTGGAAGACAGATACATAGTTTTTAACCTGCAACATGCTTGAGAGAGATCAGAAATCTGGTTTCTTAGAATTCACTGCCAGGTTGGAACAGAGTAAGAAGGACCTGTATCCTGAGTTATCTCTTAGCAGGAAACTGAAAGATGAAGTTATAAATTGCTTTCTATCACTATAATATGATGTAAAATATAGAGTGGAAGAAAAGCTGTCAAACCCCCCAAACCTGTCCCAAAGATTCTTTTGTCTGAAAAGTACAATGAAAGTTTTTAAAAAAATCTGTCTATATTCCTAACACAGTTGAAAGACATTAATGGGAGAGGCAGACCCAAGGAAAATATCATACATGAGGTTGTTACTAGTAGGGCTGTTGCTGTAGATGGCTTACCTTKGTGGCTTTGAGACTGTCTTAAAGCAATACACACAGACTGTGGGCTTAGCACTGCTCTACCACTATAAATCATATTCCTGTGTTATGATCGGGTTATTGAAATTGTTAGAGAGCTGCCTCTGCCAAAATTAAGGTGCAATGGAGACCATATGCCAAAGTCAATAATATGGATTTTATTTAGCATTAAATGGGAAGGAGAGAGAGAGAGAGAAAAAAATAGGAAAAAGTGGAGAGAGAGAAAAAGAGTAACAGAGAGACAGATTAAATAGAAAATATAACCATTCCATGGGTCCCAAGCCTCCCATTGGTCCTCTTCTGGTCTTCTTGGTGGTGAGGTCCCCCAAAACAGAGTTTAATGAACTAGTACACATTTGGGCCAGGTGGGAGCACCCRGGTACCTCCCCTGGAGGGGACARGTTTCTCTGTCTCTTGCAGCAGACTCTGGATCCATTGCATCACTTTTTCACATGCAGGGCTGTTGCAAGGCCTCAGGAATCARTTGGGGGTGGGGGCACTCTGGGGGTCTTTGATGGTTTATGAGACTTGTCAGCTGCCTCTCAGGTGAAYGTCCCGTGTGTATGTGGCCTTCCAGGGTGGGGAGTTTTACAGCTGAGCCAGTTTGTGAAAGGGAGGATGGCTGTTCACTGCCTCTGACCAGAGGTTGYACCACACAMCCAAAACTCTCCTCCCCCTTTGACTGGGGGGGATGTGTGCAAACTGGCCTCAGCAGATGAGCCTCCCCCACCACAAACCCAGCCAGAGCTGATTTTCAGGACAGCTGCTGGGTTTGGCTTTCCTGGYRGATACATTCTTCTCCTCAGCCTTGTTTACTTCTYCCTAGACCTTAAAAAATTGGCCTAACTCACARTTCAAAGTTCCTGTCAGGAGGCATATTCAGGGAGGGGTGGGCTTCAGTGGCTGCAGCTCGATACAGTTTGCCATAACGGGCCAAAAGTGCTTCRTAACAATGTTTAAACCATTAACTATTGCATTGCTGTCTCTCACACACTGAGCCTGGAGAGACCAGGTAGCTCCCCATGACTTTGCTCCTTTCATCTGTTTTGTCACTACCATGGCCATAAACAATTAAYAAAAGCCATTGAAGGCAGGGTGACAGTGGTGGAGTAGGATGCCTAAATTGAAGTAACATGCTGGAGCTGGAGCATTAAAAAATGGGCAGAAGAAGGGGGCTAGACTTTACAGAACTGTGGAGAAGGCAGGTAACTAGCAGGGACTTGATATAGCCTCTGTTGTGGAGAGTTGCTGCAGTTTCCTACAGATATCCAGGAAATGTTAAGCATACAAAAAGATCTAGACAAGAAAAAAAAAAGTAAAAACAGTCGAAGAATTCCCTTGACAATTTCATTAGGTAAGGGAGGACAGAGTAACATAATGATTTTTCTGGATCAGAGACGTGTTGTGGGTTGACCCTGAGTGGATGGCAGRTGCCCACCAAAGCTATTCCATCACTTTCCTCCCCACAAGGACAGGAGAGAGAAATAACAACTAAAATTTTGTGGGTCAAGATGAGGACAGAAAGAGATCACTCAGAAGTTACTATCATGGGAAAACAGGCTCCATTTGGGGAAATTACTGAAGTTTATTACCAATCAAATAAGAGTAGKCTGAAGGGAAAATAAAACCCAAATTTTAAAACCACCATCCTCTGTACCGCTCCTTCTTTCTGGGTTCAACTTCACTTCTACAGTTTCTACCTTGTTCCCYTGGCAACACAGAGAGATGAGAAATGGGGATTGTAGTCAGTCCATCACACATTGTCTCTGCTAATCCTTTCTTCTCAGGGAAAGGCTCTCACACTCCCTGTTCCAGAATGKGGTCCCTCCAATGGAAGAATGTCCTCCATGAACTTCTTCAAAGTGTGTCCTTCCCACAGGATGRAGTTCTTAGTAAACTGCTCCCAAGTGCTTCCTTGCATGAGGTTCGGTCTTCCACGAACAGGCTACTCGAGCATGGGGTCACAAATCCTGCCAGAAAACCTGCTCCTGYGTGGGTTCCTTTCTCTCCATGGATCTTCAGGTCCTGCCAGGAGCCTGCTCCATCACAGGCCTCCCATCAGGTCACAGCCTCCTTTGGGCATTCTCCTGCTCCAGCATAGGGTCCTCCCCAGGCTGCAGGTGGRTCTCTGCATCCCTGTGGCCCTCCATGRGCTGCAGGGGCACAGCTGCCTCACCGTGGGCTGCACCAGGGGCTGCAGGGGAATCTCAGCTCTGGCACCTGRAGCACCTCCTGCCCCTCTCTCTGCACTGACCTTGGACTCTGCAGAGCTGTTCCTCTCACATATTCTCRCTCCTCTCTCTGGCTGCTTCTTTCCCTGCATATTCCCCTGTGTGAAATATGTTGTCCCAGGGCTGTTAATGTTACCACAACTTCTGATTGTCTTGGCCTTGATGAGTGGCAGGTCCACCTCAGAGCCAGGTAACATTGGCTCTGTCATACATTAGAAAAGCTTCTCAGCTTCTCAGAGAAGCCATCYGTGCAGCCCCACAGCCACCAAAACTTGGCCAGGCAAACTCAATACAATGGGAAAAAGGGTAGAAGTATTTTCTGACAGAATGGTCCAGAAAAACTTCAGAGCAAGGAATACTGTTGTCAAACTGCAGACATCTAAGGGACAACAAAAGACCAAACAGGCTTTTGTTTGAGAATGCAAATGTTTTCTCAGTATGARATAATAAGTTGTTGTGTGTAGGTGTGAAAGAAAACTTCAGTGGGAGTCTTTGAGTTACTGCCAAGAGAGGGTTACACACTGTGTTCCTTCCACAGGTGCTTGCTGTGTTTGGTGCACCTGCCATGCTGTTAAATAAACACTCAGATTCTAGAGTCCACACTGCCTATAATTACAGCAAAATACAAGATTTCTGCCCTACTGTAAGCAGATATGCTAAGATCTGGCTAAACCAAGAAAAGTTTTGGAGGGTCTCCTCTGAGCATTAACCAGGCAGTTCTTGAAGAAAAGAAAACTTCATCATTCCAAGCTGCATTTTTCAAAGGGAGAAAGGAAGATGCTTCCTTCTGATAATAAAATTTTATATTTTGAGGAGAGAGTAGCATTGTGTTATGCTCTAACTCTTTCTTTTACAATAATTGTTTCAAATTCTATTTTCTCTTTTTCACACGYAATGATAAAACTGAGCATTTTACAAAATTATGACATAGAAGTCAAATTGTAATTAGTAGATTTGCCAGCAAGATGAGTTTGATGTTTAGAAAAGCAAAAATAAGGAAATATAGATAGGTTTAAAATGTTTTAAGTCTCTTTTGACTGTTAAAGCCCTTATCTGTTTGGGTTGGTTTTTTTTGCAATCCTACTTGTAGTACTTGAACATTGATAGAGTATCAACCTCCATGCAGGGTAAACTTCAGGCTCAGGATTTAGAGAGTTTAGATATATGACTTCCAGACCAATGGATATCCAATGTCTCTTTTTTATTGTTTCTTTTTCATGAAAGGTGTGAAACAGTGGAAGTGCTCAGGAAACTTATCCAAACTGTAAACCTAATAAGTTTTGCACCAATTGCAATTCTTTTTCTTCTACTGTTAACATTAACTAACAGTGCATATTGCTAATCCTGATAAAACCCTTCTTTCCACTCTTGGATGCTGGTAAAACAGGGCTGCAGATAGGACTGTTAAAGGAGTTTTGCTTTGAACAGATCCCAGTAAGAAAARCTAAAAAGATACAAAGTATTAAAAACTTCTAGGTTTTAATGGGAGAGTCATGCGAGCTAAGTGAGAGCTTAATTCTCTTGAAACATCTAGCTTTATCTGTTTCTGTAGAACTCTGGAAAGGTATGTACTGTACTGATTTTTGTAACTCATTTTCTATTAGCTGTGTAGGATGACATTTTACTGCTTAAAGGTGACACCAAAACATCTCCAAAAATCAACTGAAGTGAAAAGGAATATTTCCTTTTTTTTTTTTTCCAATTTTGATGCTTTACAGGTTGCATTATAGGCAGAATTACTGGTGATTTCTCCAGTTTGCAGAAACAACTATCAAGATTACTTTTAAAATAAGCTAATGTGAACTAATATGAGTAGTTTTTCTTTTCAGGGAATGGTCGCAGAAGCAGTGCAGTGCAGGACAAGGCTAAGCTGTTACAATCCCATGGAATGTAATATGTATATCAAGGTGTTTTACTGAGTATCAGTAAAGCAAAGTATCTAAAATTCCAGTTCCTTGCTGCTTGTCCACATCATGGGCTTCAGACTCAAGTATACTATTGCAAAAAAAAAAAAAAAAAATCCAATTTGACTTCAGAATTTAAAAGCACTTCTGCTTTAAGCTCAAGCAGCTTGTCTCTGGACTATGACAATAATTCTTCCCTCTGGCAAATTATATTCAAACTTCAAGTGTGTTGTTCACATAATAGGTTCCCATTCTGAAAGCAAAGACCTTATTTAAACAAGGAGCACTTGCTAATATTAATATAAATATCTGTCAAACTCCATCTTTGTTCCCTTTAATTGCCTGAATTACCAAATTTTTYAGATAATTTGCTTCCTATGCATTCCTCACTGTTCCCTCATTGGTTTTCATGTTTTATTTATATTTCTTACTCCTCTATTCTGTATTTAATTGTGTCTAGCTTTCATAGGTACCTCTTTGTTATAAAGTAGGTTGCAATGATATATAGATACAGTATTTTTTTTGTTAATCTGTGACAGAGCAAAAATAATTGAAAGGTAGTATAATTTACAGTTAGTTCCTTGCACATGCTATATACTTCTGATGACACCTATTACACACCTYGTAATGCAACAAACTTCATTTGGTTCAATGAGAAGTCCAAAACTGAAAAGGGAATAATGTTGGCTTTTGGTTTTAATTGCAATTAATATCAAAATCAAAACCATTATAACCTGGAATAAAGTTTCAAATCCGAGAAATCCTGTACCTATAAGTCATTTTCAGTTTACCTGTGGTTATTTTTCTTCCTGCATTTGAGCTTGAAAATGACTTATAGGTACAGGATATCTCAGATTCAAAAGAAATTGTCTAAATTTAGATATAAATTATTAAATATTTCATTAAAATCAAAATAATTAATAAACAAAATCATTTGCTTCTTCAATGTTCTCTTTCATTTATTTGGATWTTTTTTTTTAATTTTCTGGTTAAAGATGTTTGCAGTCAGTACACTTCATTTTATTCCTTTTCAAATGTCTTTTTAAGGAGTATGCTATGCATTGGAAAAGTGTTAACTTGGCTCTGAATGGTTGTGCTCATATATTATACATGAATGCCTATTAAATCCTGGAGTATGCTTTTAGCCTTACACTATTCAAACTGCAAATAAAAAGGAGTGGAAGTGGCTGTTAGTTCACTTTACAGTTTATCCCATGGCAGCAACTTGAGYCCACTCTGTTGAAAGGCTCAGTCTTCAAAATCTGCTTTTGATGTGGAAGACACCCCATGGCAGAAGCAAAGTGGGAACTCCAGTTTTCTTCAGTGTGAATCTAGTCTTAGTCTCCACAGGAGTCAGCAGGGATGCTGACCTCCAAGAGGCGAGGTATCCACCAAAGAAAAGCAAGGACAATCTCAACTCTCATCTCTGAGGCCACGACGAAGAGAATGTCAGTACWGAGGCATTAAAACTGGTGGGTTTGGATACAGCTTCTGAAAAATCTGACTATGAAGCAGTGATGTGTGAAATAGGAAAAGCCTCCCTTTGGAACACCGTCTTCCATCATAGACTTACCCATTAAATTTTATTTTTCCTTAAAAATGTGGTTTAGGTTAAATCATGACTGTAAGACTCATCCTCAGCTGAGCAGGGTACTGAAGATTTTGACAGGTGTTGCACAGCTAAAAGGAAGATCTCCCTCAGAGATTAAAAAAATATTTCCTTAAAAAATATCCACTTCTGCTAAATGACACAATTCAAGGTTGGTGAGTAGGGTAAACATGCCCTCTGAGTGGGCCAACAATGACAGTGTATGTGAGCATGAAATAATTCTACCAACTGATGACCAAGTGAAACTAAATCAATGAAAATATTTCAGATATCTGTGCTGATGACTGTTTTCCTGATTTTTTTTTCATACCCACACAATTTCTGTTTTTACCAAGCAAATATCCTTGTTAAACTACTATAGCACTAATTTATATTTTCTTTTTCCTAGGGAACTTAAGTCACGCATAAGAGTGGAAAAAGTCAATTTATTAAGAACAGGAAAATGGACAATAAACTGTAACATTTTTTTCACTGCAGATCATAAAGCTCTTTTAATATTTTTTTTTATATTTGATCCAGAAAGACTGCTTCTCATCTACTTTGTTTTCATATTGTATCTGAAGTATTCTATGCTAATGAAAACCTTTTTCCAAATGCTTTTAATTGCCTCATTTGTAAGTAGACAAAAAGTTATTTTCACTTGGTTGTCAGAGAAGACCTGATAAATGTTGTATTTATGGCCATTTCAGAAATAAGTAATCTGACATTTTAAAGACACTACTAATGTGAAGATATAATTTAATTCCTTAAAAATTGTTGAATTGATTTTATAATATAGAGATTGCAGGSTGTTTATTAATTGAAATAATACCTATCTATATTTTTTCTCCTTTCAGGATTAGATCCAAGGATTATTAAGCGAATTCCAGGATTTTTAGTTGGTTTTTTCATTTTATTTTTTTATTCAATGGAAAGATTCACTTTTTGGATGTGAGATTTTTTACATCCTCCTAGGACAAGTATTCTGCAGAGGTTAACAGAGATGTCATTTTTTTAAACAATCTGTAGTTTTTARAGGACAATTAAATATTGTTCCAGATTTTTTAAGAAAGTTCCTCTATTTGTTTTTGAAACCAAATTTCAGAAACTTTTCAAAATAATCTTTTGCAAAGTTTTGAAGCTGTAATAGCAAAAATTTTCCCGAAAATCATGTCCTGAAGTGTCTTCCTACCACCAAAGCAGATGCCAACATGCAAATGCAGGATGCTTATGGGGTTACTGTTGTCCAAAATCTTGCTTTGATTGATTTAGAGCCATTTACTAAAGGCTAGCCAAGAACTTCTTTTTAAGGGATGCTAATGGTATTTCCCTGAGCTGGACCTGCCATTATCTTTGCAGATATTTTTAAATTTAAAATTTCCACAAAAACAATTAATCTTCACCAATTTACCCAAAAGCATTTTTAAGGTCAGAGAAATGAGACACAGTCCTTCAGGCAGAGCTTAGTAGAGTATTGGCATTGCAAACCTTATGGAAAATGCAATCACATAAGCTCCTGAGAAGCAGGAAGGCAATTCTAGGTCCAAACACACTTCTACTGCTCTGACACTAGATGACAACAAGCAGGTCTAGAGACAGAGAGAGACAATCTGAACTGGGATAAAACACAGGCCAGGAGAAGAGATTGCCAACCCAACAAGTAGAGGAGAAGGCAGAAAAAGAAATGCCAGCTGTTAAAAGATATGTCTGGGGAAAGGATTTTCTGGCACACAGAGCAAGAGGAAATCAGCTTGCAGCAGGTGCAGAGAATTATTCTGCTTAACAGGCAGTCTGCAAAATTTCAATGTTTTTAACAAGTGGATCTAACTAGCTGGTTGCAGCACAGGTCAGGATCTTTTCATACAGYATAAGGGCCACAGATTTTTAAGGACAATGTAAATCACCCAGTGTAAGATGCYGCATAACCCAGGCTGCAGAATTCAGTGATTCCTGTGGTACTGGTGACACTTCTATTATGGCACATTTTAAAGGATTACAGTGGATATTAAAGTTTTCAAATGACGGCTTGGAAAATGGTAGAACACCAAAAAGGTTTTTTGTCACATACTTACTTAACTTTTCTTCTATAAAGCAAGGGCCTTTTGTCTTGTCTAAATATATATAAAWTTGGACTCCAGATTTTGGTTCTTAAAATATCTCTTTTTTTCTAGGCTTTTTTAGCATTTTTAGCTTTTTTTTTTTCTTTCTTTWTTAGCAGAAAATCTTCTCACTTAGGTATTCATTAGCCATGATAAAATTTACACTTGAAATTCTCTTGAACACATTCAATAGATAGAAAGGCCGTAACTCTACACAAGAAAGATTTTTCTAGACCTTGCAATTTCTTCAGGGTGCAAAATAGGGGGACACACATAAGTACAAATTGGGAGAGTTGGGGACCTATGACCCAGAGTTTCTAGTTYTCCTTGGGCACAGTGTAGAAAAGGTCCACCAAGGAAATCTTTCACTGTGCAGAGAAAATACTGGAAACTGGCAAGGGCCTTCACACGATGGCAAGTAATAATTGCATTGGTTTCTATTCRGTTTTGATACAACAGGACATAGTTGTGGTGGAAGAGAAATACTGGAAACTTTTATATTGTATTACCAAGTCCTTCCTTTTTTAGTCCTACCAGGTTTGACATATCACAATCACTTGTGTTGTATAATCTGACATACTGACATAATGAGAACTGATATGTCGCCTTAATGATAGACTTATTCTGAACAATGTAAAGTGGATCATAATATCAGAGCTAAGATWACTGCACCTTTCAGGAACATGCCCTTTCCAATTAAGACTGTAGTCAGGCTGTGCTAAACATACATGTGTGTGAATATGGTCAGTCATATCGCATGCTTTTATAATTAAAACTACATCATGTAATTTTATGAAGATATTTTGCCAAGTTTAGAAGTAAAGCAGACAAGTAGTAAGGAATGCAGAAAGGCATATAGAAATTTTTATAAGTACTTAATGGTAGTTGTAATAATAGATTACAATAGATTTGCAATAGCTTTTTAAAACCATTTTTAGGGGTTTCTGTAGCAAAAATTAAATATTATATTAAATGTAAAAAATTTATTAAAATGACTGACAAGTCATTTCAAATCTATCAAGATCAACCATTCATTCCCAAAGACTCCAAGGTAATGTACAATCTTTGGTTTATTTGCCTACACAGAACATTACTGTCATTCATTGTGGAGAGCACAGACATGCTTACCGTGGGTGCACGGCTATTTATAGAATGCATTTGTCATTGTTCCATTGTGCTGTGCTGTTATCAACATGGTAGAAATACAGCAAATTATTGCAATTACTATTATGTTGCAGCTATGACATTTGAAATGAACGCAAATTTTGAAAAGCATTTTATTCATCCCTTTTGCTGAAAGCTTTTAAAAATCTTTGCTGTCAGCTTGTGACCTTGCAGACCATGACTGACTCCCTGAGAAATAAAAGGTGCACATTTTCCCTGTCATACTGCTGAGGCCTTTCAACTCCTATTACTGTCAGGAAAAGGCAAAGCCTTTCGGTATTTTCTATGTAAAAAGTCCCACATGAAGACCTCTGTAATTTAAGTTGTGCATTGTAAACCTAGGAAAACTCCTTACTGGGTAAGAGATGTATRATTGTATCCCTGAGATCAATTTTCTGACTGTTTTTCTTTTGTCATTTTCAATTTACTATGAATTTATGYATAACTAAACTTTGCTTTACTTTASCTAGCAATAATTGTAACTGCTCTGKGCATGTTTCAAGTTTTTTTTAAACTGAAAGCTGGACTAGGCATTGTAATTTAGCTGCTTATCCTTCAGTAACTGGGGWCTATTGAGGAATTTATTTGCTAATCAATTTGCAGCAAAAAAAAGATTCCCTCTCAGACTGATACTATAAAGAACGCAAGGTTATTCTAAAGCTTTAAACATWTGAATCCATTGTGACCACCCATCCTTATGGGGGAGGAAGCACGTGAGATTCGTAGGAGGAATGATGTTGGAGGGTCCACAAACACTCAGAAGGTTTTATTAGTAAATTACACACTTGACATAGAAATTGGGATAAGAGTTCCTGACCTACTATCTAAGCCCACAGCAGTGAGTTCTGGATAAAAGTGTGGGGCAAAATGAAGAGATAAATGAGACAGGAATCAAAGAAAGAAAGGGAGAAAGAAAAAGGTAAAGAAAGAGCAAAAGAGAGAGAAAAATACATCTCCCGTCCTAGTTCCAGCACTGATCCAGCTAAGCATCAATCCAGCTGCATTGCCAATGAGATGCCTTGAGGGGAGTCACTCAGGCTTGGGGAGGTATCTTTCTATGTACAGGTTTCTCCACCCCAAAGACAAGCTCATCATTTTCTATGTAAATTAGTTATCATGCATAGYTTGTTCTTGCAGGCTTTTCTGGAAATGACCTTAGGGACCTTTGGTTATAATGTGTGTAGTCCCACACCCTATAACCCATTCCAATTTCTTAGCCTCTTTCCTGCATTTGTACTGTACTGTGCTGAGGTTCTCAGTCACAGAAAAGTGCTGCCCTGGCTCCACCTGTCCTCCCTTCTGCAGCCAAATCTTGCTTCTCAATTCTTGTCTATTATTTCTAACAGTCCTCATTTGACTCCACAGCCATCTGCTTATTGGTTTGAGACATACACACTACCCCCATGTCTTCTGGGATTCAAGAGCTCAAAGGGTCTCACTTTTTGAWCTGCTGTTTGTAGGGKTGCAAGAGAGTGGGCTTTAGTTAGAGAAATTTTCCATCCTGGTCACCRTTCGAGACTTTCTTTGAAGGTTCAGTTGTAAATGTACTATTCCACTTGGCTTGCTATTCAGAAAATAAAAATAAGTTTCCAAGGCTGTTCATTAAAAAACAGGYGCTCATGAGACACTTGTTGGATCCTGGAAACAATGTTTCTGGTAATTGCAAGAGGGAGCTTACTCCACCTGCTTTTTCCTCACTGTTGAGGGTTTCTTAGATCATAATGTGGCCATGGGGGCAGGGGAATGCACCACCAAAATTYACCCTGTGACGAAAGCCAACTTCTTCTCTGGGCCTCTACACCCATGAAATTTAAAATATAAGCTCACAGNAAAAAAAAACCAAAAAAACCCACAAACCAAAAAAACCCAACATATTTTCAGAAGAAAGCCCTACCTTAAAAATAAAGAATTTTTTTTTTTCCAAAATTTAGTAAAACCATGCAGCAAGTAAAATTGCTATTTTCAGCCTCTAGAAATTCTAGAACTATTGCAGAAAGAGGGAAGCTAACACAACACTTTCAACTGGCCTGCATGACTCTTTCCCTGTGTCAAATTGATGCTGGAGAACTGGAGACACATGGCTTTGTCAGAAAGATTCATTTGCAGAACAATCATGCCAGGGATTTGATCACATAGCTTTTCTGTTTCTCAAAAAATTTTTTACATTCTTAATTTTAAATTTGTTTTGAGCATCAGAGTGCCACCTAAAATATTACAGGAAATAAGAAAAAAATTATATACATTGGGGAGATGTATTTCATTATCTATTGCATGATTCTGTAAAATATAAATGAGGTGCCTTTAAAAGTGAAGTGCAACAAGCTTAATCTTGCCTGTTTCTTTCACTTTAACATTGGAAGAAATAAATATATAGTACATTATTGGAAGGAAAGAATAAAATGTATTTGGAAAAAAAATCCACATTAATTTTGATTTCCTTTGCAGAATAACTTAATTTCACAGATTTCCAGCAACTCTGAAAGTGCTTGATCAGTACAAATCCAAGCAAAGTTAATTGATGATTTCAATTTCAAAGCACCTTTGATTAACTGAAGTCAGTACATGGGGAGGCAAACTACTTTTCACTAATGACTCTTTTATCGTTTCTATTACAAAATGCCTTTAATTGACAGCACATATTTTCCAAACAGTCTGTATTATTACATTAGAACACTCGACGTTGTTCACATCTTGGGTACATGAGGAAAAATAATTAAGTTTAATAATAATTGTAAAAACACAGCAATCCATCATACAACTACTGTAGTACGAGCAATGAAATCTGAATGGATGCCAAATTAAAAAATGAATCCATAAAATATGCCAATTACTTTAAGTATAATAAAATTTCAGCTTCTGTTCAAATGGCTATGAACCATAATGCTCTCATTCAATATCATTGGGGTCTCCTGATTTCAAGTTCACCTAAACATGTATTTGAGGTGACTAGTGTTGCACATCAGCTTTAGAAATCACATAGAGCACTGTAGTCCTGTCTGAAAAAAATCTTCAGGAGTCTTCAATTTAAAGTTCCTCCATTTTGTCTGCTATTGCCTCAGCTTTATCACAGTGTTTGGTATGAGCTGAACTATTTTTCCAAACTCATTGTTCATATACTGGCAGCTTCCTAAGGCAAGAACAGTGCAATCTTTTTTGCTTAGACACTGCTTTTTGCATTCTTCTCATCTTTCTGGAGCAAATTTTCTCATTTTTCAGGCTTTAGAAACACGTTTGAAGATGAAATGGGGAGCTCTGAACACGCAGAATATTTGTGTGTGTCCTGTGAAAGRCATTGTTCAACAAACAAACATCTCCCTTATCCACAGCTAAAATGGATCATTATTGTAACAACTGATAAAGGCATCACATAAATGTTGTTTCAGCAGAGGAGATGCATGCATCAATGTCATGTTTGTTTCTTCTTTTCCCATATGGTAGAAGATAACATGCCCTGGTAGGCATGTTTTCATTAAAGGCTCATTATGGCCTGTTTGTGAGATCATTGATAATTCATATGTGAAGGGACCTCAGGAGGCCTCCTTTCCATCCTCCTCTCAAAGCAGGGTCAACCAAGGAGTCTGGATAATTTGCTTAGAGGGGAGACTCAATAATAACTGTGTGTAGGCTGCTCCTCCTCTATTGTGCTTTCCTCATGGGGAAAAGTTCTTTTTCTGTGATCAGACAAAATCTCTCTGATTTAAAGTTATGTCTGATGTCTCTCAGCTTTCCACACATACCAAGAACAGTCTAGAACTTTCTTCTTTATAATCCTGTAGAGCTGGCTGGGCTGCTATTAAATCCCTCTGAAGTCAAACTTTCACCAGGCTGAATAAGCCAGGCTCTGTCAGTCATTCTTCACAGGACAGTTGTTCCAGGCATTGAGCTCTTGGTGGCTTCAGCTAAATCAGCCCTGGTTTATCAGTGTCTTTCCCATGCTGTAGGACCCAAAACTGTGAATAATCCCTAAATTCAACTGACCATGATCTTGTTAGTACACCTTCAAATATTCAAACATTGTTGGCTGATCAACTCACTGCCTACCAGGATACCCAGGGCCTTTCCCACAGAGTTGGTCCCCAGCTGTTCAGCTGTTCATGGATTCTTACTAGCATCTCCTCCTTCCCACGTGCAGAATTTGGCATTTGCCTTCACTGACTGACATAAGCTAAATCTAGACCCATTGTTTCAACCTGTCTAGATCCCTCTGAATTATTTAAATAAATTAATTTCCCCATCCAGATCACTTTTTATGTTAAACTAGTTGCASAGCAGACCCCCTGTGGTTGCTCCTGTGGGTTGACCTTGTCTGGACATCAGGAACCCACCAGGAAGATCTATGACTCCACCTTCTCAGCTGGATAGAGAAGAGAAAAGAAAACAAGAAACAAGTKGAAGGTTGAGGTAAGGCTGTTTACTAAAGCAGAAGAAAAAAAAAGGTTGCACATGCACAAGCAAAGAAAATCCCAGAAATTTTAGCCTCTACTTCTCACCAGCAAATGATGTCCAGCTACATCCCAATAAGCAGAGCTTCAGCATGTGTTACCGTTGCTCTGGAAGGCAAACATTGTAAATAAAGAACCCCCCCCTTTCTTCTCCTTTATTTTTTTTTTATCTGAGCAGCTGTYATATGGTGTGGAATATCCCTCTGGTCAGTTTGGGTTGCTGTTTTATTTGTGTCACATCCCAAGATCTTTCCCACCCGCAGCCCACTGATGGTGGTGGAATGATGGAGAGACAGCACTGRTGCTGTGCCAGGACTGCTCAGCAGTGCCCAAAACACCAAYCAAAGGTGTGGTTCCRGCATCTTTCTAGYCACCATTGCAGAGCAGTGCACTGTGAGGGCTTCTCTGGCAAAAATGARCTCCTTCTCAGCCAGACCAAATACAGTGAGATTCTACTCCCACAAATTTTTAGGTTTAGTTACACAAATTAAGGCAACAGAAAATAGTGAGAAAAGTGGGATATCTAAGTAAAGATGAAAGTTATCTTCTGTAATTACAGTACTCTAATAGCTGTGGCTAGGTTAAAAATTTATTTGCATTCCCTCTACAGTCAATGGGCTGATATAGACGTTTCCTGAGTATGATTAACACGCCTCACTAATCTCTYTCAGGAGGTTTTTCATTCAGCCAGTTTTCCACACTGGCAGCAGGGAAGACAAAAATACTAGTTTATCTGGGATGCCCAGGTTTTTAAGTGGCCTGTGTGAGAGATAATTCATGTCACATTAACTTTTCAAGGCTGTCACAGGATTTCTTGGAAGGCAGTGGAGTGGCCAGGAGGAAGGATGGCTGCCTGACCATGTACTGTAGATGGCACCACTTATACACAAGAACAGAAATCTGCAGTTTCTTGGTAAATATCTTTGTCAGCAGAAACCAAGATRCTCCCAGGCTGTACTACTTGGCACAGATAGCATGCTGAAGGTCAAATAAATTTTGGATGTACGGGTCATGAGAGCATGATGAGATGCAGACAATGGAGCATCAATCATCATGCTGAATACCAGAATCTGGGTCAAATCCAATTATCTGCAGTGGSTAAGAGAGCTGCAAGCTCTGAGAAGCTTGGAGAACCTTTATTGCCTTGGAGTTTCAGGATAAGCAGACACATTTTCTGTCCAATTCAAGCATAACAGACAGATAAGGAGTAGATCCCTGTAGTACCTTGAGATATCCACCTTGCTAGGCAGCAAAATCTATATGGAATAGTCACATGCTGACAAACAAATACYAAAAACAGAGACAAATTTTATTAATGTCAGAAAAACATGAACAACAACAAACAGGACAGGACAAAGAAAACCACATTTTTTGATGGAAAGTAGGGCAGAGTATATGTGCTTCCTCTGTAAAAGATGGTACTTAAACATAATGGTGAAGGAATTTTTTTCAAAGTMAAATAAGGTGTTATTACTGATATTTATCTTTTTCTGCTAGCAGTGGGAAATTTTGCCAGGATGAAATCTTTTGTCATTCACAAAACTATTTCTTGACAAAAACTTCATGTTCCATACTGAGGAACTCCACTTGCAGAATCAAACATTATTAATACAAGGAATAAAATTATATCTTACCAGTACTGATTATGATCTATGGCAGCAGAGTTGTTTGTTTGGGTTTTTTTTTCAGCTGTAATTGTATCATCACATTGTAAAAAAGTTGCTGTCATTTCAGTACAACAGATTCTCAGCTAAAAGAACTAAACAGTCTTGTTTAGTCATAATGATAATAATAGTTGTTTCTTCTTCTGCACTAGAGAAACTTATGRTAGTAATAAATTAGGATGGTTAAGAGGAAATAGAACTTACAATTTAAGTGGGAAGCTTCCCCTTTTCAAGTTTAGTGAAAGACTGGATACTAGTCGTTTTTGTGGCAAAGTTATTAACTGTGCAGAAGAACCAAATAATGACATTCTGCACTGTCTCAAGTACATTCAGTTCACAATTTTCAGAGTACATTCAAAGCAAATGTATTCTCAGTTAGTATGAGAGCAAGACCTCAAGGACACAAATTTTTGATGGTGATAGAGAAATCTTGAAGGACAAAGTATAAAAGGCTGTGCATCCTTTCCTGTAGTCCGCAGTTAAGGGAGGCAAGCTGGAACCTTTCATTGTGTAGCATGATCACATGGCTGGAATCTTGCACAAGGCTTCAGGAAAAATAAAACCCAACTACRCCAACCCAAGCCAGCTGCAGATTGCAGAAAGGAGATTCATGTTAAAGAAATACATCAAATACATCTTTCTTTATCCCCTTCTTTTATTCAGAAGCTTTCTAAAAGTAATTTAGTAAACCTCTRAACTATGCCAAATTGCTAGAAACCTTTTGAATCACCGCTCAAGAACTTCAGGCACAGGTCCTCTGAYAGATTTATGTGTCTAGTTCCTCTAGTAATTGGTGGGGAACTAGGACCAAAATAAAGGCTACAGTCCTAAACAGACTTCTATATCTGAGCCACAAGTACTTGCACTGACCAAAGAAGGTCAGCAAAGCTTTGTCATATTAAGAAGGATTACAGTTCTACAGTTATGCAAATGGTTGCAGACAGTCCATCTGCTATTGTGCTTTAATAAAAATATGTTGAAATCCTTTGTAGTGACTTCAGATTGTGAAAATATTRACAACAATTATATTCCGTGGTTTGCATCTTATTGTTGTTACATTTGACATCTCTCAAGGATAATATCCCTGGACTAGACTTTAGCTGCTCCAATCTTTCCCAAATCTGCATTAATTATTTGCACTAATTCTAAAATGTTGACAACTAACTGAAAACAGTATTTGTGAGACAATCTATATATAGAAAGGAAATAAATCTGAAAATACTGAAAAGGAATAGACAAATAAGGATGTATAAAGCACTTCAGTGATGCAGGATTAGACTTTAAAATGAAATGTAGGTTGACATATTTAAGGCTGTTCTGAGGTAAGGTTCTGTGAAATTAATTATATTYTAAGTGCTCAGACTAGCAAAATTTCTTCTCATATGCATGTTTTACAGTTCAAACTTAGTGTTTCGCTGAGTCAAATAATTACTACAGCATTACCACAGTCAAAGCAGAATGTAGCTAATTAAGGTGCTTAGGACCCACTGCAAATTATTTTTTTTAAGTCTTACCTTTCCTTTTGAAAAGTAAATTAGCAATTCCATCTCTTTGTTTTAAAAGAAAATCGTGAAGATGTAACCAAGCACAGTCAACTCATAYGAAACACAAAGTGATTGAAAGCAGAGAGTAATTCTCCAGCCTATGAACTTCCTCATATAGGTTCATGGGCTGTGAATGACAAACTCAATTGCAAGAAAAGAAGAGGATCCAACTCACATTGCCGACATTGTCCTTMTTGTGGTTTAACCCCAGCCAGCAACTCAACCTCATGCTGCAGCCCTCTCACTCCCCCACCAGCAGGATAAAGGAGAGAATCTGAAGGCAAAAATTAGAAAGCTCATGGGTTGAGAAAAAGACAGTTTCATAGGTAAAGCAAAAGTCAAGCACACAAACAAAGTAAAACAGGGAATTAATTCATCACTGCCCGTGGGCAAGAAGATGCTCAGCCATCCCCAAGAAAGAAGAGCTCCATCATGTGTCATGGTTATGTGGAAAGATACAAGTGTGACTGTCCACACCTTGCTCCTTCTTCCTCTCATTTATATACTGAGCATGATGTCATATGGTGTGGAAAATCCCTTTGGTCAGTTAGGGTCAGCTCCCAGCTGCATCTCTTCCCAAAATCAGCACAGTCTTAAACSTTTTGCTTTGAAAGTCATCCTGGCACAGACTTGTAGTAAGTGCCAAACAAAGGATTCTGAACACCCACACAGAAATTTACTCTGGTTTTCCTTTCTTTTCCCCCTCAAGGAAGTATTTAGGAAAATAGGTTATTAGAAAGCAATCCCCCAGATTTCATCTCAGAAAATCAGTCTTGTTGTATTTGTCTTTATGTAAATTACTGGAAAACTTAGATAATTCAATCCTCAAGTTTGAATAGAAGATAGAACAGTAATACTTCATTCTTGGGAAACCACTATTCAATTTATTTTTTTAATAAAAGAATACAGACCATTGCTTTGATAAGATACTCAAAATTGAATATTGTCCCAGGCTTCTCTGACCTGCATGAAAAAGGATTGCCAAGTACAGAACTACCATTATCACATTCTGGAGCATCTGGTCTGAAATATTGATCTGAAATGTCAAAGCTGCTTCTGTTTAAGAGACCTGGCAAAAAAGTACAAACAAATGCAGCTCCATTTCTCACACTTGTTGTCAWCACTAGTGCTATCTGCAGCCAACTGTGAGGTGGGAAGAGGAAGAAGGAAGAGGAAGAAGCTGTTTTATCTTTGTCACTTTGTTCTGCCCATGTTGATTTGATTGTTATGGCATCATTTTTTCAGTGGCTGCCAAAGACTTGTAACCCAAAAGAATCAATTTGGTCATTCAAAAAGCTAATTTTGGAAGTAGTCAGCAAAAATTCCAGTTATAGTTTGACATCTGCTCAATTCCTGCTGTCAGTGCAGTGGCACAAGAAAGGTCTCAATTATAAACTAAACTAAAAAAAAATGCTGATTCTTACAGAAACATCCCAAAACCACTGAAATCTGAAGGATTGAGAGAAACTGGGAATTGCACATTCTCAGACTGTGTAGGATTGAGGATAAGAAAGACCTGCCCAAACCAGCAAAAAAACCACTGCCCCCCCCCCAAAAAAAACAACAAACCACCCCCTAAACCCCCAAACAAATCCAACAAACAACAACAAAACAGATAAACAAACAAGCAAAACCTCAAAAAACCCAACCAAAACCAGAGAATTTCAGTGCTGCAAAATAAGTTGATTTTGTTTCTCATATTTCTATAAACTAGGGCCTCAAATGAAGTGATCATTTTTACCTCCTGGTCATCAGCTTCTGGATGCAACTCAAAAACAGCCAGATATGATAGGTCAAAAGGAATGAAACTTGACCTATTGATAAGATGTCATGATGCTACTTAACTAAAACAACTCCCTGCCTCACCCCTCTGTTTCCTCTCCTCATGTAGGGTGCCTGTCAGGACTGGGTAATACAGAACATAGACTCTCGAGACATTTACAGAATGCTGATCATAATCTTTATTAAGAGACCCCATTCTGTTTGCTACAGGTGGACTCGATTGGTCCTTTAATTAAAATACAATCACCATTGGCTAATTAAGAAACCACCCGTTGGTAAACAAATCTCCATAACACAATCCACATGTTCACAAACACCAGGTGCAGCAGGTGAAGATAAGAATTGTTTCTCAGTGTGTCCTCTGATTTTCTCACAGCCTTTCCCAGAACAATGCCTGGGAAAGAGAGCTGCTGCCACAGGTGTCTTT
This sequence comes from Cardinalis cardinalis, assembly GCA_014549065.1. Classification (NCBI taxonomy): domain Eukaryota; kingdom Metazoa; phylum Chordata; class Aves; order Passeriformes; family Cardinalidae; genus Cardinalis; species Cardinalis cardinalis. The sequence goes on along the minus strand of JACDOX010000004.1, from coordinate 8,691,989 downwards.
TCTTTTTGTCAAATATCTCTATCTTCACAGCCTTTCCATTTAAACTGAATAGATAACACTCGTAACCAAAACTGATAAGCTGTGTTTTCCATCATATGAATTCTCAGTGTTTGACTCTCCTTCTGACTCTGTTGTTAGCTCCAAGAATTGGCACTCAGCACAATCTCATTACAGGTTCTGGTGAGCTAAGGAATCAAGATCACTGCTCTGTTTGTACCAGATATTTTCACTGTAGGCATCCAATGACTAAACTTGTACATAAAATTTCTTAGTGTTTCTCTGAGTCACTACGTTTCAAGAATTTCTCATCTGATGTTGTAGCCTTCATGCTTAGTTCTTAAAACATTACTTGGTTGCAAGCAACAGCCAAATAGCACCATTCTGCACCCCCTGCACTCCCTTCTTCACCAGCAGGAGGAAATAAACATTTCTTTTTGTCTTCATGGTTAGGTCTAGAGACATGTTAGGAACATTTTTTTGTACAGTTGTGTTTATCTAAGGTGATTTCAATGATAAGAGCTTCTGTTCAGTGGGAAACAGTTCCAGGTGAGCTACATTTCCTTCATCACATCTTTACTAATGCTATAAAGCAGCAGGCATCCATACTTAATTTCTGCAGCTGTTTAGGGTTTCTTTTTTAGCTTTATAAATATAGACAATTTCTAGTATGATCTGCTTGCAAATTTGCAAAGAATTGTTTCTTTGGGGCACATACAGAATATATTTAAGTGTACTTCAGCCAGAAAATTTATTTTATGTGGTTTTTATTCTTTGAAAATTCTCACTGTAGGCTCAGAGGTTTTTTATTCTTTACCTTATGTCTTTCTTTTAAAAATGTAAATATACTCACATTATAGTTTTGTGTCTTGAAGYCTGTTTAGTTAGACATTTTTACTCAACTTTTTTGATAAGAATCCCTTCTTTTCAGTGTCAAAAACATTMAAAAATTAAGATAATGAAAAAAATTTCCTGGAAAACTCAATTCCAGACCACTGATACATATTTTTATATAATTGTTCTTTTACACAGATTCCAGGAAAAAAATAAAGGAAAAAAAACCAACCCTAATAGCAGCAACAACAAAAACCCATCAAAACTTAGAAAGTTGACAGTCTAGAAACCATTGTACTGATTACCACAACTTGAGTATGTCCATAAGTTTCTTCAGACAGTCATGCTGGTCAAAAAAAAATGCCAGGAACATTAGCATATTAAAAACACAGATAATCACCTGCTTATGACTGGGACACTGACAATTTTGCTGCTACAGAAATAGTCTGGTAATCAGCAGTCTGCTGGCATGTGGTATCCAAAGCATCCTGTGCTGCGCAGTACAGATCCTGTTACTTTCAATTAAACAAACTATTTTGATCCTTGAACAACTGTAGTAACTTATCAGAGATTTCTGAGATTTATGAAGGAGTTTTCATGCAGACTTCAGACCTCTCTGTTTTAAAAGATGGTAAATTTTCTGTTGATGTGTCCTTGTATTGGTCCATTTATTTCTTCTTTGTATAGAACAAGATGTTATAAGGCAGAGCAGCATTTCCTAAACTTTGGCAGCTCTGATTTCATAGAAGACTTATGATGATTTTGTACAACTAGACATSTAGTATTGAAAATATTGATTTTTGAATTTCAATTTATTTCCCCCCTCTCTTTAGCGGCTTCAAGACCTCAAGAGCTCAGAATTGTTGCCTTCTATGATTGTTATAGAAAACCCTGTCAGGGTAGCATATTTCATTCATCATTGTCAGGGTCAGTCTTCCTACCAGAAAACAGAAAATGCTTTAACTGCTTATTGCTGTTGCTTGAAGGCCATTAGAAAAAAAAGAAGCCAAAATAAAACACAATATTGCAAGAACTATTGTCCTTATTTAGAAAGTCACAAGACATCATGTATCCCCATATCAGGACTTGTACAGAGTAGATTTAAATTTAKTCTGAATGAAATCACTTTGTGGTTTTCCCTTTAAGTTTTCCACTGGTTCTACTTCTAATGAAATCAACCATGCTTCACACAATGTCATCTCAAAAACTCAGTGCTGCTTACAGCTTCATTGTATAAGGTTTTGGAACTTTTAAGCATTTTTTTGTGCAGTTGCATTTGTACTGGCATCTAACCCTTCTKAAACATCATCTGAAGCCAGGCGGTCCAAGACCACCTCTGGGACAGCTCAAAACACCTCAATTTACAGAACTGACTTTGTGCCCTTATGAAAAGAGGTTGSTACACATTTACTTGTAAGTTTCTACCACTTCAGTGGGTATTTTGATTCCTGTTAAAATCGGTGAAAATGTAGTCAATGCACTCAGAGAATTTAAAAATCCCAATTAAAGAGATATCCAAGACTTGGTTAACCCAATTCCACTGCTATATGACTATAAAAATGGTGCCTTCCATATCTAAGGGTATCTGAATTGCTTTTTTGATATACAGCTGAATATTGCCCTTAATTAATAAAAAAAGCAAAATGCAATTGTGTGGCACTGGAAGCTGCACTTCTGGGGGCTGGAACAGCATGTGCTTCTCGTGCATGTTTTACAGAGGCTAAAAGCAGTCTTTAACTCCCACCATAGTATTTTYTCTGGGGTGTAAATCAGTAAATATTTGGTGTTCAGCTTAAGCTGAAAAGGGATAATAGCCTGAAAATAGTATCATTTTTACTGCAGCTCCCTTGTATGTAGTGCAAGACCAAAAGAAGGTGCCCATACATCTGGTAGCACAGAAAGCACAGGACAAAAGTACATGAGAATACATTAAAATGWTACCACAACTCTAATCACAGTTTCTTCTGACACTCTAATTGCTTTCCTGCATGTAATCAGCATCTGACTTGCCGTGTTTTTGCCAGGTGTCTCAGCCTTTCCAGAGCTGCAGCACCCCCAGCAATGYCCATGAACACCTGCCACTTTCACACTCTGGAGAGAACGTACTGAGGATGCTACAAGGCCTTGAATGGGAAGAGTGATTTTGTAACTCCAAGCCAAACAGCTGTGTTACCCCAGCACTGCCATTTAGTCAGTATTTATCTTATTTTCCTACATGAAAGCAATGCTTAGTATCTAAATAGAATTCTTCATCTCCAAAGAGTTAAATAAACCTTAGGTAATTAATCCATACAGCATCCTGCAAAGGATGCGCTATTTTCAAATGCAAAGACTATATAGGTCCACTTAAACCAAAGTATAAAGCAAACAGAAGTGGAGATCTCTGYTGAGCTCTGATGACTGGATCACTGACAACAGCAACAGCTGCATCTCTCKTCTGTTATATATCTTTTCCAAGGTTTGAAAATGAGATGTTCTTTGAATGTWATTTTAAGAAATATTTAGGCTAAAAGATGGATATAAGGTAAAATTATGAAAGTTAATAAAATATGAAATTAGTAACAAATTTTAAAATCACCTTGTAATAAAATATATTCACATGTTTTTCCTCTAAAGGCAAAGTTTTAGGAATTTTAAAAATATCTAATAATAAATTTTCTCAAATATGCTTGCTGCTTCCACAAATTACTAATTTAAATAGCTCAGTAGAACAGCTCCATGTGGTGTGTGGCCTGTTGCACTAGTCTCCCTAAGTTAAGGTCCAACTTAAAGCATCAAAAATCTTATGCAATGGCACAAGATGAACCTTTATTCTGAATTTTCAAGAATCTGCTTGACAAGGCAGCTGTCAAACAGCTGTAGGAAAGAAAGAWTTGCAGATGAAGGATGTCCCCTGCCTTCTGCTTCACCCAGCAATTCACTACGCTGGTAAGCATTTTGTGGTTAAACATAATTTCTTAAAAGATGTTCGAGAGGTTTTCTGAGCCTTCAGAAGTTTTTGTACTTTTGTTAGGGAAAGGTGAAGTCATTTATTTGGGTTGGTATTCACCTGCCTGTGCAGACAAGCCCACCCCCTCTTCTGTGTGCTACAGGAGGTGGAACTCTGTGTGGTGCTGAAAATTGTCTTTTGAAGAATTAATATTAAGATTTAACACACACAAATCTCTCATGATACTTTCTTTACACAGAAAATCGTAGCAAAGCACCAAGATTAGATTTTCTGATTATTTATGTCAGATGGCGTCTGCAGCGGCTGAGGTACTGCTTGAGAAACAAATGGCTCAGGACATATGGCATTAAGTGACTTTTGGCAAACCTATAGAGCAAGGCATATGGCATATGATAACCTTGAAGGAAGTGTCTCCTTGTATCTTGGTAAATCATATGATAAATTGATCTCTGAAGCTACTTCTTGACAGAAACTTGAAAAACGACATTGCTTAGATAGTATAAGTTGGAGGGGTTTGTGCTTATTTTACTACCCAAATGTGGCTGCTAATTATGTCTAACTGGCAAATAGAGAAAATATTTTTTGTCTGTGTTAACTGGTTATATGGACATGAATATGAACAGCCACCTTGTCAGCTATTGCTTTGTTTTWTATAATCCCATCAGATGAGGGTACCAGAACATTTCACATACCCTAAGTAAATCTCACAGACATGTTACAAAAAAGTTTGTTAAAAGTTTGAACAAGAATCCTTTGTTGTTTGGTAAGTGCCCTCAGTATCAAAATAATGAATAAATTAATTTAAGCAAGAAAATGCTATCTCTTCTCCTAGACTTTTGTTTAAATATTATGCTAACATCATTTTCTGGCACTTATGAAATTATTTCAGTTCAGCAACCTATACATAGGAATTAGCTGTATCTTATATACATTTTGAACATAAATTTTTATATCACATAATCGGTAATCAGGATTACGATTTTAACAAGAGAAAACTAGGAGTATTCAGACCACAAAGATTTTAAGCTACACAGTCTTGCTGCAAATTCCATAGAAAATTAATTATCAAAGTTGTAAATAAATCTCTTTTCCTAATCATTTTTTTTCACTCAGAAAGACAGATTTTCCAAGGCAAAGACATTACTTTGATGTGCAGTGATAAAACAAAAGGGTGTTTAATGACAGTTTCAAGCCACACGTAGAAAGGCTGTTAATTTTATGACGGAATATCCAGTTCTCATTACCAACAGAACTTGAATAAAAATTGAACCCTATTTTTCCTAAAAGAAAAAAAATTAGGGATATAGATTTGACTTTCTCAAGCTTAAAGATGTTTTTTGTAGGGTCGGGATGAACATGCAGCACCTTGAAGCATATAAACCTAAAACTATCCAGAAATCATGTTGTTTTATTTCCTCAAACTGCATCAGAATAATTTCATGGTCTGTCTAAGATTGGCGCTGGAACTGGTTTTGTAGTCTAGAGTGACTATTTGCATGGCCAGAATAGCCAGTTTGGAGAAACGCATATTTCTACATCAGTTTTGTACTCAAAAACTTTCCTGATGGAAGTCTTTGTGCAATTACAGCTGGGAGGATTTTTTTAGAAGAGGTTGGACTCAGTTCAACATCCTGAATAGCACTTCCAAATATCAAGTGTCCACCAGGAGATCCAGCCAACTGGAATACACCAATGCCTACAGAGAYGTTTTTTGCAGCCCACAGGATGTCTGAAGCTGGTTGTAGGAAAACTGACAGCACCTGAACTGATAAATATTTTGGAAATTTCAGTTGCCTTCACAGTGAATTTGTTCCTTACAATCAAGCCCATCCAAAATAAGTTAATTTACTGGTTTTGGCTGGAACATTTTCTTCATAGTGGCTAGTGGCTRGTATGAGGCTGTGATTTGTGTCTGTGCAGGAAGCAGTGTGGATAATGMAGTGWTGTTTTAGTTATTACTGAGCAGTGTTTATACAGGGTCAAGGCCTTTCCTACTCTTCACCCCATCCTACCCGTGAGAAGACTGTGGGTGCRCAAGGAGTTGGGAGGGGACACAGTCAGGACAACTCATCCCAGCTGACCAAAGGGATATCCCAAACCATATGGCAATAAAATTAGAGGAAAGGTTGGATAGGAAGCCACTGCCTGAGGACTAGCTTTGCATTGGTTGACTGGCAGTGAACAATTATCTTAATTTTGTTTCTCTGTCTTTGTTATTTTCCTTTTCATGACTTAATATTGTTTTCTTAAATTATTTAACTCCAATTATTATGYTCTTCTTATCTCAACTCATGAGTTTTCTCATTTTTACCCTTCAAATTCTCTTTCCCATCTCACAGAGGGGTGGGAGAGTTAGTAAGCAGCTGTGTGAAGCTTAGTTGCCAGCTGGAGCTAAACCATAACTGTCATATTATCTAACCATTCATATAAACTTTTCTTTCACTCAGTAGATAAAAAGGAAAACCTACAGGCTTTTTTTTGGTAAGGTAGATACCACAGACAAACTTTAAAAACCCACCTGAAAATTTGGACTAGACACTAAACCTGTAGATGGAAAAAACTATGTCAAATTAATCTCTTAAAGCATCATCTATTCATCATCAAAGAAAAATTTTCTATAGCTTCAAAAGCTGAATCTGYCTTTGACCTTCAGGGCTAATAGAAGATATCTGATCCCATGTCCACAGAGTCAAAAAGAGCCGTGTGTGTACCTTTAATAGGCTCTTGAACTGCAGAATGGGGCTGTGATGTGGGACCTGTAAGCTGCTGTAAAAATGCAGAACACCCTCAGACTCTATGGAAGCTAATGAGGGGCAGGGGTCATCCTTACCTTGCTGGTCAGAAGAAGATGAAAGCAGCATTTCTGCTCAAAGACCTTCCTAGCTAATTATGCTGTACATTTCCATGGACAAAGTATTGASCTCCCTACATCGCTAAGAATTGTGTCTTCAATTTTAATAGAAACCAAATTACACTGTAAGCATCTAACTGACCACATTAGTGCACATATAACCTGGGAGATAATAGGAATAAATCATCAGATTAGTTTGATCCTATTTAGGCTATTTAAAGACAAGTTCAGGCTGTAGAACATGTATAGGTATTCCTGCAATGAATATATAATAAATGGATTTAATAAAAATTAAAATTCAGCAATCATAAATTCAAATTTACTTTCATTAGATTAATATAAATTTCAATTATTCATTAAATGTAATTWAAAAAATAAACTATACTCTTCAAACTCCAATTGTATCTTCTTACACCTATGATTTTATAATTACAAAGGAAAATTATTCTAACAGAAAGGAAATTGTTTGCAAAAAGGTGTTAAAATTGATTTTTGTTAGGATAGCACACCAAATACATTTTGATAAAGCAGTCAGGCTGGAATTGGACACAAGATCTGTAATAGGCACATTTAAAGACTAGCTCCCATCTTCCAAAAATAAACCACTTGTGTCGATTTTAATTATGAACTGACATCATTAAAAAGAAATGACCCTACACAATCTTGATTCAGAACATGYATACTTTATATGAATTTCATATTACAGCTAATGCATGGCAAATAATTACCTTATTCAACTGCCTAAACAGACTTTTTATACTTCATAAAGAAAAATAAACATCATCATGTAGACCCAAGCTTTTATAGAAGGAATTCTGTCTCCTCTTCTCAATTCTTCTGTCAGGCTCATGCCTGTTCAATGGAAATTACTTGCAGATCTTATGTGGACATGATATTTATATAAATAGAATTTGTATATTAAACTGATTCACTTTTTTATTTCTGTTGCAAATCTACCTACSCTCTCATATCCTTCACTGATCACACTTTAGTTAATGTATTGATGATCCTGACTGTTGGTTGCACCTGAAAACCCTGCACCACCAATAGCTGGGTGCACACAGAGCRCACAGAAAGACCAAGGAACAAAAGAAATCTTCTTCTTTGAACTCACAGGATTCTGAGCTGCTATTTTTTCCAGACTGTTCCCAAAATGGCCTGGCAGGATGCTAAATGATGATGCTGGAGAGCCACAGGACAGCATGGCTGAAGAGCAGCACTGGCAGTGTGCTGCCTGTCCTCTGCCCCRCAGCCCCAGGAGTGGGGAGTAGCTCTGGGAGAGAGATTGCTGCTGCCACCACCACTTTGCCTCTGCATTCCTGAAATCTCCCTCTGTGTACACATTTTCATCATAACAAAACTTCACCAAGTCGCCTGGGCAGGGAGGAGGAACTTAGGCATCTTCTTTGTACTGTTGACAGTTTGTTCACATTCTACTTATTTATCTTTTTTTAATGATGCAKCCAGCATTACATAAACAGGGTATGCTAACTTCCTAATTATATAATSTTGAGTATTAATTGATACAGTAAATTATTTATAATGCCTTCAATGTCTCTGGCCTTTGCAATTATGGCATCTGCTAATACACACAGGATGCTGTCTAAAGCCTGGAATGTGAAATTACAGTATAGCCTTATTTAAAAAATAGTGTTCTGTATGAAACCCCATGAATGGGCTGTAAAGCAGGGCAGAAAGAGATCTTTGAAGTAAACAGATTTGGAAGCAGCAAGGCAACTCAATGTAGTTTTCCCTGACTCAAGTTAAAATCATATTTTTAGTAATTTTTTAAAACAAAGCTTTCAAWTATGTAAACTTTATAAAACAAAAAAATCACTTAGCATAAAATTATTTTTAAACCATTTTGAAATAAAATGAGCCCCTAATTGTTTTATGTCTGTTACTTACACTTTGCTTTTCTCTGCAGTCATTTTACTGTAACTTACTTAAAATCCAGAAAAAGGGTAATTATTCTTCTAGACTGCTAGTGTGAATTTCTCTGGGTTTAATATACATTTATAGCTATTAGAACTGGAATTCTACACAAATTATATTTATTACTTTCCTATTTTAGCTTTATCAAAGGAATAACTTTCATCACTTGATAAGATGTCTGACATTTTGAAAGGTAAGAGCTATGTTCTGTCATAAATAACATCTTTAGGTCAAGACAATGCTATTCAGATCAAGTCAAAGCAAAGGATTGGATAAAAAAAAATCACCTCAATTCAAGGGCAAAAAAGAAACAGTTGACTGGAAAAATCTTTCCATAGCTTGTGTTAGCAAGAGAGTCTTCTGGAGAAGATTTTTCTGYGCTGGTGGGGATCAAATCGCCTGTCAGGTTTCTGAAGGGACACATCAATCAGATTTGACACATTGCTGATTGCTCCATTAAATCACCACGGTGGTCCTGATTTGTCTCATCAGGTCAGATGAATTTTCTTTTGAGGAGGCTTGAAATGGTAAACTGTTTTTCAAATTTCTTGATTGAAGACTCTTCTTGTCTAAYGGATCATAAAACTCTCTCCAAATAACAACCTATTTTAGAACATACACTTCTGTTATGTATGTTGGATTAGCAGATGTATTTGTTTTGTCTTCTTTTCCTTTTTTTTATTTTCCTATTTTTTATTTTCTTTTTTTTCTTTATTGCTTTTTCTTTCTCTCTCTTTTCTGTTTCTCTTTTCTGCTTCTCTACCTTCACTTTCCATTTTCATCTTTCCCCTTCTTTTTTCCATCTCATCTCTCATTTCTTTATGTTTTCCTCTATTAAATCTACATAGGATATTCAAAAACATAAGTACATTTCCTAAAGCTGTATATTAAGTTTAGGTCAGAGAAAAAGAAGAAAAAAAAATCAGACAACTGTGGAGAACAATAAAGCTTTAAGAATGCAGAGGTTTCCTCTGACAAAGTACCTCTGAGACATGTATTATATGATTTCATTATGTTCCTTCGTTTTCTATTAACATTTTTCACATGCACCCAGAGCTGTGGATGTATGAAGATTTAAACCATCTAAAGAAATGAATAAATTAAGTGTTCAGAAGTTTAAATATTCTCCCCTTGACTTTTGCCACAGATAGGGATGTGGTAGTCTCACATCCATATTTGAACAGATTATGCTCATACTGGATGTGGCACTGGGAAGAGGACTTTTTGTTGGCAYGACCTTGGCACCCCTTAGATGGAAACCTGAGGAAAAACCTGTGACCCGTCACCTGCCTGATTTGAAATTCTCTGGAAATAAACCTGCTCTTGAYGTTTCAACATGGATGCTTTCCTCTTCAGCTAGCACAAAGAAACAGCACAAAACACTTCCTGGTCACCTGCATTTAGTCTMTACAGCCTCTATTTCAACACCTCCAACAGCTATTTAACTTAAAATCCCAGTCTCTGTTAAAAGCTACTTATATTTCTCCATGCAGTGATTCTCTTTGAAAGAGTGAGTTCAATTAAAATTAAAAGACAACAAAAATAAACAAGTAAATAAATAAATAAATAGATAAAGGTTAAAAAAAATTTGGAGGCTCTACAAGCCASCTCATGCGTCTTTTTAATCAATGGCTTTTCTGAGGGGCTGTTCTTACATCCAGTGTGAGTAAACCATGCCTGATCAATCAGAAGCCAGTGCAAACAATCCTTATGGATACGGATGGGGGACATTGACACAAGACTGATTTAAGGTGTAGGTAAAGAGGTTAACTATGCAGCAAAACAGCCTKTCAGTCAGCATTTTCCCTGATTTGCTTTTGTCCAAGATAATAACTGGCACTGTGGGTTCATCATCTGCATCTGCTCCCTTCCACTATGGAGTACCATAAAATAGATATATTCCCCAGAAAGGATATGCACAGGAGAGGCAGAGGGACACTGTGTAGACTGCTCTGAAAAAGGAAAGTAACTTTYTCCCTAGCATCTTTCCATCTGTCTGTCACAGCAGGAGGCCCACAACAAGTTATCTGGGTATGCCTGATGGTACAGAAATCGGCCAGACTGATTTCTCTGTAAATATGCTCTGTACTGCTCTCGGTGGGACTGTGTAGGCACAGAGTTTGTGGTAATTGGGAGTGGGGCTGTGGCTGAACCTCATCCYCAATGGCTACAGCTRTGAGCAGCAGGTGAGCAGCACTGACAGCAATGAGCCATGGAGTGCCCAGGGRCACTGACCCATCACCAAAGGGAACAGAGGGCACTCAGGTGCAATGCATCAACATGAGGGGTGTAAAAGGTTGGGCTAAAGACCAGGAAGGGCAGATGCCTGAAGCCTTCTGATGTGATAGGAGGTTACTCTGTATGGGCAGATGCCTGAAGCCTTCTGATGTGGTGTTGCTCTGTATGGGTTGAAGCCTTCTGAAATTGTATGATGATACTCTGTATATCATGGCTGCCTCTGCTGTGACAGGACTGGCCTTGAACCCAGCTTGTTTTTGCAGCATAGCTGGGATGTGTCAAGCCTCAGATGCACAGACTGGAAGGCAAAGCAAGTCAAAGGTCCCTGAGACATTTACTGTGTACCCACCTTGTGAGAAACAAATGCGCCAAAAATGGGGATTCAATTAGGAAGCCTGTACACACAGAGGCTAAAGACAGATCTCTTAATTGGATGATTAATGCATGTAGCAACAAGAGCTGCTTTTCCCCAAGAGGTTTATGTTTCAACAAATACATCACTTTGCATAAGGGAAAGMATTGCTGCAGCTCACCTCTGGTGGAATAGCTTCCCATTATGATAATGGTTATGTCCCATTGCAACTGGCTTATGGAATTAAATAGAAAGCGGAAAATTATGCAGACCACTACTGGCAATGGCACAACAGCTACTCTCTGACTGCTTTTGACTGAATCTCTAGTTTTGCACATTCTTACTAAATTTAGTTGGGTGTATTTGAGGAAGACCACTCTAGTTATGGAGCGCTAAGAGTGAATCATAACACCTGACAGCTCTGGTTGCAGACTCTTCATTTCTGCTTCAGCAGAAGTGAAGTAGATTGATTAATTATTAAATCTATATCTGATTGATGGAAGAAAGTATCAAATATTTGGAAAAGGTCATAATTGAAGTTTTCTTCTCAGAGTGAAAAATCAGAAAACACAGCATGGCCACCACATCCTAATGATGGATACCTGTCAGGGTAATTAATAACAAATGCAAGTCCTTGTATCTGCTAAAAATTAGTGAAGGTGTTGTATCAGACCTTGTATAAAAAGTGCTAAGTATAGAGAATGCCAATAAATGTGCAACAGCTATTGTGCCAATGCAATTTTGAGAAGTATCTGTCGGGTGCGGGGCGGCTCCGAGGCTCAATATGAGTTCAGCAAGCTCCGTTTATTTCGATAGAGCATCAAACTTTATACACACAATAATAAGCTTATGAATATTCTGCAAGCCAAGTAACTCATTGGTTAAGCTATACATCAATCTTCCCCATGCTCTTTGGGCTTACCGCTCCCCTTTCCCATGCCGCACTGTCCACTTTGTTATCATACCCAGCTAGGCCCAAGGACACATTATCTGCAGGTGCAAAACTTCAGCTAAACTATCTTCAGTACTTTTCTAGCTCTGTTTGGCTAACAAGCGAGTCTACGTGACCTCTGTCATAAAACATTTCCAACAAGTATCAACTCTGTTTCCTGCGTGCCTTACATATATGCTTAGAAGAAACCAGCTCTTTACAAAATTGACTGAGCTCTATTGAAGTCGTAATTCTAGTTTTTAGGTAGAATAGCCTTGAGGCTCAATTCAATATAATGCATCTGAGAATCCCCAAAAGACAGAACTCTGCCCTTTGCTTCATCAAACACCTAGCCTGAGACGAGGAAACAAAGAAAGAATTACATGTGGTGTTTAGTCAGCATTTTCATCTCCTTATCCAAGGCAATGTTTGTTTGCTCTTGGTCCAGTTTTCTGGTTGTGACCTGCAGCCTTATCGCCATTAGAAAAGAAAACCAAACCATCCCAATAAGGACCATATCTGTGCATAGCTTTGCCCTATTTTTGTTCAAAACATTGTAAGAGTGAGCACATTCATGAATTCAGTTTCAATAAACAAATCCTTGAACATTTAAATAAAGCGCGCAAAAGTGGTATTATTTAAAAGATAGTTAAAGACTCTAAATCTCTACAAACTAGAGATTTAGAACTGTTGGTAGATATTGCAAATACTTCTGTTATAAATCACAGACATATGGATGTGTGGTCCTACATTTTCCTTGTAACATGTGGATTCTTGAAATTTTATTCTAAGCATGTGCAGATTTGTGTTCTTCTGCCGTTTTTATCTCCAGCTTTCATATTTATAAGATGTGTTTGCATTTTAAATGATCTAATTTTTCAATTGATATTTGTTTAGTATTCACTTTGATTTTGACACTTTTGCTATGTCATTTGAGTTATACACACTCCAAGGACTTAAGCCATCACTTTGGTATTTTAAATGTTTAAATATTATGTGAAATATTTCCTTGAAGAAACAGTAGCTGTATTTCAATGTGACTTTTCAGCTGTAGCTGCCAGTGTATATCAACCCTGTAAAGAGTACAAAATATGGACAAGTCCGTAAGGGAAAAGTAATTTGTTTGAAACTTAATCAAATGGAAAAGAAAGAAAACACTTTAAGTGTTAGTTATTACAAAAGTATAAATTGCGAAAAGTGATTTTTACACTTGAAATCAGAACTTCCAATTATAGTGCACTGTAATTTCACAGCTTTCATCYTCTAAAGGACAGCACTTTAATTACTTTTTTTCAGACTTCATCTCATAGACACAATGTAATAATTACACCATATTCCTAAACCGAATATTATGCACACTATCTCCTCTTAAAGAACTATTATTAACAGGAAGCTTCAAACAGTGATGCTCCTGTAGACTAGACAATTTGGCTCGTATGTCACACAGAGAAATTCTTTGCTTTAACTTTATGTGAACATTCTCTCTTATGCCCCTATGTAATCCTATGATATCTCCTAGTTATTTGCTTTTCCAGCTTTGTCCACTCAGCTCAGCTTTTCACCCAGTTTAGTCTCCCTCTTCCTCTCCCTTCCCAGTCCACTGTCACATACACATTTATCCCACTAGTGATCATCACAAAAATCATGTGAATTTATGAGCCTTCAGTGAAATTTKGTGGAACCTGGTTGGGTGATTAATTTTATTAAAAGAAAGACAAGTAAGTGAAAACAGAGAGATAAATGGGCAGTGTAATTACAGAGGCCCGTTTGTTTGGGAAATTAAGATACAAGGCTCATAATTTTAAAGACTACAGCAAGCAGAGTTTTGAAGGTATATAAATGATATCTCAGTGTGGACCATTTCCTATTCTCTTTGGTGAAAGATTTTCAGTACAAGAAAAGAAGAATGCTGACAAGACACAAATACTCTTTTAGAGAGATTGCTGATAGCAGGTACACCACTTCTCCTGCATCAGCTGATACAATAGGAGCTGTGCCTCAGGGTACTAATTCATTTATTTATTAAACCTTGGCAGTTTATCTATCACAACTGGTTTGATACTTTATGAACAATATAAATAGTAAATATACTTTCTGACATTTCTGTTTATTGTTCAGTTCCAGGCAATAAAAGCTGGGTTGAGGTAAAATAAAATCTTGTTTCATTCATGGAAACTTTTTTATATTTCTGTGGCGGATAGATAGAAAGAATCAATTTGCTTTCATAATTTTAATTAAAAAAAGATACTGGAACTTGAAAGTTGAAGATTTTACAGTTTTCACTGTTGATGGTTGCAGTTGGAATTCCTCCTAACCCTGRAAAACCCTCCCAGAAGTCAATCTCTCTTAGCAAGAATGCTGTGTCTTTGGAACTTGGAGATCAGCTTTGACACAGAATAACATAACTGTTGTCACAAACACATTAACTTTTATAGAGCAGTGTCATGGTACACTAGTTGTTTTAAAGCTAATGAAAGATCTCAATTATGGACACAATTTGCAGTTAGGAGCTCAATATATGGATGTGATGGACAGACATATTTCTAAACGCACTGCCAATCTAAAATTTCTAAATAACTACCATAGTGGTACTGTTCTAACTACTTGGATTAAAMCCCTGGGGAACAGTGTCAGAAAAGGTCACTAATTCTTCCCTTTCTAACAGTGTGCCATGGGACATCACAAGCCGCTTGTCTCCTGGGTAGCTTTATAGGTGGTGGTGGTTAATCCTATCCTATCTTCTAGAAAACATGCCTGCTCCACCTGCCTGTGGCTGAGTGTTTCGTATTTTCTTTTTCAGCTTCTCAAGCAAACCTCAGCAGTGTACCCTCAGCTAGCTTGGAAATGWCACTTAAGTAGTAGAGCGAATGACTTGCCAGAGGGCCAACCTACCATCCAGAGGGACCTTGAAAAACTGGAGGAAAAGACCTACAGTAACCTCATCATGTTCAACAGAGGAAAGTGCAACATCCTGAACCTCAGAAGGAACAATCCCATGAGGGCCAACCAGTTGAGAAGCAGCTTGTCAGAAAAGAGCCTGGGTATACTGGTGAACACCAGATTGAACATAAGTCAGCAGTTCACCCTTGCTGGAAAAAAAAGGCAAATAGTATCCTCAGCTGCAGTAGACAAAAAAAATTTCCAGTGGGTGAGTCAGGTGTTGCTTCCCCTTTGCTTTGCACTGGTGAGACTACTCCTGGAGAKCTGTGCCCAGTTCTGGCTTCCTGTACAAAAAAGACATGAACATTCTGGAGAGAATTCATTGAGGGGCCACCAGGATGACTAAGGGACAGGAGCACTTCTTATATAAGGAAAGTCTGAAAGACCTRGAATTGTTCAGCGTAGAAAATAGGAGGCTTGGAGCAACCTTATACTGATAAGGTATGTAAATACCTGAAGAACAGAGCCAGGCTCTTTTCAGTGATGACCAGTGACAGGACTAGAGACAATGGACGCAGACTGAAACACAGGACGTTCTGTCTATTCTGTCTAGAAAACACTATTTCTGTCAGAAAACACAATTGGGAGGGTGGCAAGGCTCTGGCACAGGTTGCCCAGGGAGGTTGAGGAGTCTCCATCCTTGGAGATATTCAAAAGCCATTTCGTCAAAATCCTGGGCAACTGGCTCCAGATGGCCCTGATTGTGTAGAAGGGTTGGAAGAGATGATCTCCAGAGAAGCCAACCTGTACCACTCCAACCTCCACCATTCTAACCTCAACCATTCTTTGGTTCAGTGATTCTGGGAAACCTTAAAAATAATTCCACTTGTCTGTAGAATCTTTGCATAAAAAATCAGAGAAATGAAATCTAACTCATTTAGAAAGCATGAATTTGTGTTTTTCCATTGTTCTCTTCAATCAAATTCTTGTGGAGATCACACAAGGTCCGAGATAGATCAGAAGTCTCAGTAAACATGTGTGCAAATGGTAGCCTTATTTATGAACAATGAAGAGGGCTGCATTTCCCAAAAAACAGCAGATGCTTATTTTTCCACTAAGTTGTTATAAGTCTGCCTTTTTTGTTCCTAAGTCTTTTGTGACTGAGCAGATTAACGACAACCTGAAGGAATATTTATATGTAAATGCCATTATTTTGTCTTAATTTTTAAAAAATGTGTACTTTGGCTCTAAGAATCAAACTTTTGTAATTTCGAGAGTAGGAAAAACTATATGCAGCAGCTTTTCTTTCATGCCAACAGAAAGCAGATTTAATTAGCTATTTTCCTTATTGTGTTTATGCAAACCATTAGCGACCCCTAAAATTTCTTTATGTCATAGATTATTTTTGTTTCCTCTTCTTTTCTTCTTCCTCAAGGTAAACAGGATTTTCATTTGGTTATGTTTTATTTTTCTGAATATTAAATTTTGATGCGAGGTTTCCTCATTTTACTTTCATAAACCTCCGAACACTCTGCAGTTTCATTTTGCTTTATTTGTATTTCTCATTTTTGTTTTCCACAGTACAGTTATCTCTGCTAATTGGCTATTGTTTTTCACTTTCAAGTTCTGCCTCTGTGGTTTAATTGCTGGACTGAGTGGAGAGCAACTAAAAGAATTTATGCAGTGTCCAGACTTTTGACCCTGAGCAGAGACTTACTATGCAAATATTTCCCTTGAATTTTTGTACACATAAAGTTTAACCTGATTTAATTTACTCAGCTACTGCTTGAAAAGTGGTGAATAAAAAAAAAATTAAATAAATACATATGATTATAAAATACTGTCCCGAAGAGCACACGTCTGTTTCCTGAAGCATAGAATTGAGTAGGAATGGCAAATATTGGATTGATCCTATTTTTGCCATTCCCAGTGTGATCAGAGGAAATCTCAGCTATCTATTTAAAGATTAAATGGGAGATTTAGGTGAAAATATGACTTAAATGAGAGTACAGCAAGCAAGCTTCTGAGAAGAAGGCATAATAGTGCAGTTTAAATCTTATGTGGGTAACAAGAACATACATCTCAGTTCTCCTAAGTACACTTTCACCTAAGCTTAAGAAAAAGCAGCAGCTAGGAAATTAATATAAAAATCTAGTTCTTGGCCTTGTTAGGTTAAATCCTGACAAAGAGAGCAATTATTTCTGTTGCAAGTTGTTATACTTACAGGTGGAGGCTTTTTTTATACATATTTTTCTGCCATCTTCTCTGCAGATAAGATAAACTGATGGATTCATCCTTGGCCAGTGGCAGTTGTAGCAGGGGGGTTTTTGGCATCTCACAAAAYACACCCTTGTAGCCCAGTCTGCCCTGCCCTCACATGCCCAAAACCAAACAGCAAAATACTTTCCATGCAAAACAATACAAAGCTTTAACCAGCTTATTCTCTTTCTGAATTTCTCTATTTTTTCCTCTTTTTTACCACTTCACTTTTCTCCCTAAAATCCTACTTTCGCATTTCCTGTTAAAAAAAAGGCTGCTTATACTGCTTTTTCCACAAAAGTCAATACTTAGGAGACAGAGAGGGTAGTAGTGTGAACAAGCAATTATTAATGAATAAATTAAATGTTTTCTTAAGTTTAAGTTGAATGTAAAGAAAATCTGTTTGTATACTGTGCAGCATTCTGACAAAACTATAAAATTAACAACCTGAAAATAAACTATGAAAGCCAACAGATATTATCTATGAAAGAACCATCTGAGTAACTGACGGACTGAGAGCATCAATTGTCTCATGCCTCATAAATAAATAGACACAGAAATGCATTATAGTACCTATATATTAATGCAAGAATTGCTTTTTCAGAGAAAATTTAATACTGATTGTCTTTTCTAGGTATTTATTAGAAGAATGTAGGGAAATGTGCAGCTACTTTCATGTTATTATGATTAACAGACCAAAACGTTTTCCAGCTCAATAAAATAAAAGTATTGTCTGACCCCTGGTGAATCTTACCAACTTCTTGCACAGTCCCATTAAAATCTTTGCATCCCTCTTGGAACTCTGAAGGCCTTTTAAACATCCCTACTCATCCTCTGTGACACAACCATTTGAGTCCACTCTGCAACTGAGACCGCCAGTATCCCATCCAGAAGAGAATTTCTTCCCCTGATTCAGTGGCTCAAGTCTTTAGTGCAGKGAATAAAGTTTTTACTTTCATCAAAACCCATGCAAACCCTATTTGTGCAATCCAAGTTTGATGAAGGATTGTTAAATGTCAACCAGTCCTTGAATTCTGTAGCTACTAATATAGAAGACATCCATATTTTCACTGCACATTTGCCCAGAGGTCAGTGCTGGCATCTGATGGTTTCATTCATAAACAGTGAAAACCTCATAAAATTTGTTAGACAGAATTCAAATGCTATTTATTTTATCTATAGTCATGCTGACATTGCACAAGAACCATTTGTAACTTACTCTTTAATAACACATTTTTTTAATACAGTACCACTCAACAGACTTGAAATATGGATTTCATAGATTCATTCTGCATCATTTATATTATACATACCTCATGAAATCTCCTAGAAAAACTATGACCATATTTTAACATTGGACTACAAATCTAGGATACTGAGCTGGTTCAAAATCTAGATCAAATGTTTGTGTAATAAACTGACCAGCTTATGAAAAAAAAATTAACATTAATTAATTACAAAGTCTGTGCGCTTGCCCTTACTTGCTGTCAAACTTATTTTTCTTGCTCCTTTTCCATGAAATCAAGTAATCATAGGACTTCCTCACTGGCAATTACAAATTTGAATGGCAAGCACCAATATTTCAAATCTTCTTGTCATCCATACCTATTCCAAATGACATTCTATCTGCTACAGGTATTTCAGGGTAAAGGTGTTCCAGAATTGGAGAAAGGCTTTAGCCTTATGAATAAGTAAGAGTTATCAAAATGATAAATTCATAGCCTTCCATATGGGCTCTATAAAATCATATATGAGGTATTTGGGAAAGATCTCCTTTCTTAACCTATGGTATTATCCACTCAGAAAAGAAGTGATGCATAGAGTGCTTGTGAGGTCATCTGCTGTATGTATTTTGATATTTTACAATTRCTTTTTTTTTAAGAGACTTTGAAAAATAACCTGAGTTACTAAATTATTTAAAGAACAAAAATTGCTGACAATAAAAGTACACACTGTACACTGTACCTAAGTTATATTCCATGGAACTGATTACGTATTCAAACCACTGAGAAATCTGCACATCTCTCTGGAATGAAACAGAGTTAATCCTTTTACTGCCAAGGGAAAGCTTGGAAATGTATTAAAAAAAATTCTTGCACAAAAAGGGCACGTTTCCCAACTGAATTTCTATGAATTTGTGCATGCATTAGATAGCTCATGTATCTCTTTAAGAAACTGTAAGAATTTACGAGTTCTCTATCCCCTCCTAAAAGTACAACAACTGGTATCAATTAAGGCTGTTGCCAGCTGTTCTGGAAAAAAGTGCCAAAATTTATTTTTGCAAACTCCTGCCATGCCTCCTGTTCCATCTTGCTCTGCACATAAAAGCTTAGATAGGGATTTGGCAGAAATYTTTGCAGCATTAATTCATCCTGTTGAATCAAAAAAAAAAAAAAAAGGCTGGACATCAAAGGCCAAAGGGAATCTGGATACYGTGAAAATGGCTGAATCATCAACACCCAAAGCTATCCCAGAACTTACAAATAAAGCTTCATTTTTTCCTGCCAAATCTGTGAACACATGAAGTAGACAGCAACTTAACAATACAGGCATGTACAGGCTACAAATTTACGTTAATAACTGAAGGCTRAATGCCTTAAAAATTAACCCAAATGAAAATTATCCCAATGAAAGTTACCCCAGTGAAAGTTTGGAGAAAGAAGATGCTAATGTCACTGTTAATAGCACTGCTAATGGTAATGATAAGGTGTAATTCTTCTGACATATCCAGGAGTCTTAGGACMGAAGAGAACACAACCTGTTCTCCAGATCCTTTGACCTGTTGTCTCAAGGCACTGAAATCCCTCTTGTTTGTCTGCAGCCTTCTTGTTGGGTCTTTGTTGGTAACCCTGTGGGAAACCAGCAGCTGGTAATAATCAATGGGCCATACCAGGTTGGGAAGTTTCTTGGTGATGTCTCTTACGCAGGCCCCAGGGAGGCAACAAACTTCCCTACGGATTGGGTCTGGTCAATAGCTTCTGCAATGAGCAGGGACATCAACTAGGTCAGGTGTCTCAGAACCCCGTCCAACCTGACCTGGAATGTTTTCTACCACATCTGCTGGAAACCTGTTCTAGTGTTTTACCACCTCCATTGTAAAAAAACTTCTTTCTTACTTCTGTCTAATCAAAATCTACCCTTGTCCTATTGCCACAGGCTCTGCTAAAAAGTTCTTCCCCATCTTTCATATAGGTCCCTTTAAAATATTGAAAGGCTGCATCTTTGAATAAAAACAAGAAGTAGCAGACACATGAGGAAAAAGGATATTGCTCCAGTTTGGTTACGGTGAGACCAAATGAGAAGATCCTGCTGAGCAAAATATACAAAGCACACTGACAGTTTCTGCCACCAGAGATAGTAATTGCTCCCCTTGCCTATTCATTACAGGCAATGGGAGAAAAAGTTCATTCCCTCAAAAAATCCTAATAAAAAAACCCAGTAAAACCCCCAACTCTATAGCAGAATTAAGATTTACCAATAAAATCATAAACTGCCTAATTTTTGTAGTCTCTACTAGAAATATCTTGTATTTTGATTGTGGACCTTCCTAGCATTTTCTCCTACATCCCAGCCACTCATAACACCCAATCCCTACAGTGACAGCAACCCCAAACAAAAGTGTAACTATCATTAGCATTTTTTCATGAAGGGTCCAACTTCTGGCTCTTATTTTTTTTTCTAACAGAGAAAGTTGTTCTCTGGCAACTACCTTTTGCTGCAAGTTTTTCAGAGACCTTTTGATTGACTGACAAACCACAGAGCTTTCCACAGAAGGGAAGAAGCAG
The DNA here is from genome assembly GCA_014549065.1 of Cardinalis cardinalis. Lineage (NCBI taxonomy): Eukaryota > Metazoa > Chordata > Aves > Passeriformes > Cardinalidae > Cardinalis > Cardinalis cardinalis. The sequence goes on along the minus strand of JACDOX010000004.1, from coordinate 8,670,977 downwards.
CAAAGCTAAAGGTGAGAGCGTTCTAAAGTTACCAGTGCCTCAGCAGATCCAAGGTTTCCCATGCATCTTCAAAGCACAGCCGGAGCCGTATCACTAACCAGGGATGATTGCTGACATCAATAGTTTCCAAAACTTCTGTGTTCTTTGAGGATAAACACAAGAAGAGCTCCATGGCAGAGATATAAGGATTTTCTAGAGGTGCTCTCCTTAGCAGGACTGGGGTGAAGGAAACTATAGATAATTTGCGAGCACTTTCAAAAGATACTGCCTTTTATTTTCAGCCTACAGGTCTCCTTCATCACAGCAAAGGGCTTTTATCTTATTCTCCATCGTCCGACTTTGCAAAACCCTGTTACAATGAAAACAGCCTTTTACAGGGTATGAAGTGTAAACTAGTCCTTGAACAAATGAAACTATGCCCTGAGAGTTCTATTTACATCTTTGTTCATACAATGCTTTGTCAGTCATCTATTTCAGCTTTGTTACCTCTTGTCATCTATGTAAAATCACTTAGTAGCATCAACCTTTTTTTTCAAACTTAGCCTATTGGTTTATGTATTTGTCATCATCTTAAAGCCATAAACATTGTTTTCATTAGTAAATATGCAAGAGTGCTGAGAGTGCTGCTGTAATACAACTTTTTTTTTCTTTTCCTTTTTGTGGAAGATCATCTATGAATGTTAGTCAGTTTTTGCAGAAAGGCTGTGTACATCTTTTCAGGGTAGTAATAGTTCCAAAATGACCATGTTTTCTGTTTGTTTTACAGGCTGTCCTCAGAAAGAAGCTTGTTTGGAAACTTATTGAGCAAGTGTTTTAATTATTTATAAAACAGCCTAGGAGGAAAATAAATTATGTTTTACCAAATCTGTTTATGTTTACCAAATATGTTTATGTGTGCCTATTGTCTTTTCCCTCAATAGCCAAAATTCTTTTTAATTTTAAAACTTTAAGTATTGCTTCCTTCTAATTAAGGTCCAAAGGGAGAATCCCTTGCTGTTATTAAGTAATATTTTCATTCTGAGATTAAAAAATGTTATTTCCTCTCACAGTTGCTTCTGTTCTCAATAAATAATACTTAATCCCACTTACAGAGAGGTACTAATTTATCTGATGAATTTGAAAGTATGTGATATATAAGCAACATATATACCTAAGCAATCTTAACTCTGTGTGGACAGAAGTATAGAATTTACTGATATTAGAAGACTTATAGCATGTGCAATGATGTTGGAAAAGCCTCATGGTAACATCAGAAGTACAAGGAGAGCAAAGGTTAAACTCTTTATTAAGAGAGGAATGCAGAGAGTTGCAATATTAAGCTCCATGAAGTCTCTATTAAATAATTGCAGTTTATTCTGTGTCCTGAGTTGGCATATCACTCATGCTGGGGCAACCAGGAGGGCTGAGGGAGAAAATAAAACAAAAATAAGTCTGAAGTCCTTGACAGCTGTTCTGACAAATTTGGTCTGGAAGCCAGCATCGAGAATAGCACAAAAGTCTTCTGTACTAAAAGCACCCAAATTCTGAAACCACAAAAGCTAATTTTTGCAAGGTAAAGCACATTTCATCTACTACTACCAGCAGAGGATACACTTAATCAAAAGAAGTGGTGAAGCTGGAAGTGACAGCCAAAAAAAGCAAAGGYAAATGACAATTTTTCATAACTGAATGACCATCCATAACATACTGAGTATAGAGGTGAGAGACATTTGACAATAAATTTAACATSCAGAGAAGATATTGTCATAGTGTACTGTGATATATTTAAAGGAATTGGTGAATCTGAGCATATTTGCATAGAAATAAATGTTGTATTATGTATATGTATTTGCAGTAAGATAAATTCTGCTGCAGTTGGAATACCTAAAATGCAGTTGCTAAGCTGCATGAGTAGTTTCCCTATAATCAACAGTAAAGTCAGGGCAACAAGCTATGGATTAAAGTATGTTTGAAGTGTTTGAAAGTATCAAAATTTTGTCCTCAGCCAGTAAAAAAGAGGGCAAGTTCATATCACTAGGGAATGCATCAGCATTTCTATTGGATCAGAAAAAAACAAAGAAAAAGAAGAAAGACCCAATTTGTTAAAAACCAGAAGGTTAAATGGYACCATGGCTATTACCACAGCTCAGGACTGACACCAGAAGATTTGCAAAGTCAATTAAAAATCAAGCAACTTGTTACAATTTCAGAGAAGAAACATGGGGTCTGGCAGGTGAAATTAGATGGGTACATCTCTTTTTAGGTACATCTAAACATCCAGGAGGACATTATCAGTTTTCTAGACTAACATTTGAGATTAAATGTGTCAGTGAAATACTATAGAAAGAGAGTTATGAGGCACATGGTGATACTTCCAGAGAAGATAAAATTGCTGATTATATGATTATTGCTTCAGTTGATGAAGCATAGCATGATAGTACCCCAAGAGCAGCAAGGCTGAAATCAAGAGAGGAAAATAATTAATATTACAGAGATATAGTAGAAAGAAATAGAGATAAAATACTTGCTGGATCCTGTATTACTTCAAAGTGACTAAAAACCCAAAAGCTATTATGATATATTGAAGAATTCCAGTAAGGAAAATAAGAGGTCTTCATAGAGAAAGTATGTGTAATACATAAAAGACATCTTAATAATTTAGGAAATACTGAAGCATATTTTTCCGTCATGCAGTTCAATTTTTGCCACATTGAGATCTCTTCCAYAAGTCTTTGCAACAGAAAATACTATGTTCTTTAATGTGTTTCTATCATATTTACCTTTTGAGTAATTTACAACTTTTAAGGTATCTAGATACAGACAAGCATTAATTCATTGTTCCAACATCTAGAAAAGACCAATTCCTTGTGGATTGTTCTTGTTCTTCTTATTTGACACTTTCTAATGTCTTGTATGAAAAAGAATAGAACCATCACTCATCCCACAGGCCCACACAAAATTTGAGACTGAATCAGATTAYTACAGAAAAATGCAAAAGGCACTTAATCCCCACTTTAAATTTGAGTCTGAGTGAAAAACACCTTCAGGAAATGCCTGTTTGTCTCTATAAGAAGAACCTAGGGTAATAACCTTAGATGACAGCTGGGTATTTAGCAGAGATAAATCACAGAGAAAGATGTGAAGATTTTCCTTTTCAGGACATACATACAACAGGGACAAAGCCAGTATTTTATGGGGTTCTCTTTCACTATAGAGAAATTCCAAGATGTCTCGACATTGTATTGCCGTTCTTTTCCTATGTAAACTCTTACTTAATTCTGTTTTTCTTCTAGGCATGACTCTGAAATTATATAAATTTTCTGCATTGTATTAAYATGTTTTTTCTATTAATCTGTGACAAAGCATGAAATTTGATATTTTCCCCATGACAAATACATGAAAATTTATCAGCCTAGCCTATGGTCTGTACAGTGAACTATTCATAAGCTATCACTTTTAAAAGCAAAGGAAGCTAAAATAAATGAATAAATATGCAGAACTTTTCTCCCTATGGTAGTTTTATTAATAATTTTTCTGGAATGTAAGTTTTACATTATTCACAAAACATTCTCAAGCTGCAACCACAGCCTTTGTCATGGTACTGAATGTTATTAGTATTCAGCTTGGTCGTAAGCAGGCAACTAATTCTGAATGAAAATYCAAAAATAAAAGGAAAATATCCTCTTTGATCATTTTAAGTAGCATATATTTAAGACGGGATTCTTTTGCAGCCTCCAGACAGTCCTCAGTTGTCATAGGAACTCACGACATTCCTTGTGACTACCAGTTCTTKCTGCACTTTCACTTACTGTTAGTATCTTCTGTTGCACAGGTCATTGCAAGAACTGAAAAAAGACAAAATTTCCCAAATTGCATGGTTGGCAACCAAGTATTTAAGGATCTGGGCTTTTTGAACAAGGACATCTCTTCAGAGGATTATTCAAGCACATTTTCCAGTTTTCCCCCTTTTCTGGGGGATGGGTTTCTTTGTTGTTTCTTTCTTTGTTTTTTTGCAGCCACCATCCACATGCTGATCTTAGATCTGGTTTTCAACATTTTCATCAACTTTTCTCTTTCACAGTTCTTTCAGCAGTCTTAGTCATGCTTGTTTTATCTTCTCACCTTAAGGAAGCAGGGAGATTGTAAAAAACATTATTTAGAAATTTGAGGGATGCAGAAAAACTAAGTGCATGTTCTTATACCTAGRATGTGGCTGTATTAAGATCTCCACATTGTGATCATAAAAGTAATAGAGGGTAATTAATCTGGTATTGGACAGCTAAAATTAAGACATATCACTTGCAATTATGACTCTCACCTTTGTTGCCTATGTCACATTCAGTGTCTGTTTCAAGGCCCTGCAGCAATGAGCACTGAAGTGCCTGTCTCCTAAAAACCCAACTTTTAGTCTATATTCTGTCATTGTGTTCACAAGTTTTCAAAATCATGATATTTTGCATATATACTTAGTTTGCATGTGTAATACTCAGTTGAGACATGTGATTTGAAGTTCTGCTTTAATCTAATTTTCTGGCTGGGGTGAGGTCAATTTCTAACCCAAGACCCAAGATTGTCCCAGCAGCTTAGGCAATGACTGAAAAAGAAATGTCACAGCATTTCTCACATTTTCCTAGACTTCAGAATTTAATATACAATAAAGACAGAACAGGAAACTCAGATTTCAAAGGAAAAATGTCTAGAATTTTAAACAGCTTTTAAACATTTCTACATTATTAATTTTTTTCCTTTCAGTAATAGGATTTTAAAAATGCCTTCTGAAATGCATTAGAACACTCCTCATTCATCCTGAATAATGCATATGTACATGCATAAATCAAATATACTTTTGATAAAGTGTCTAAAATTTATGGAAACAAGAGCCAGATAGATAGATAGGTTGATAGATGGGTGTTGTTTTTAGGACAAAAAATAGCATAGCTTTTTATAAATATACCAAAATGCTATGCAATATACGCATCCAAGATTAAAAAATTACCAAGATAATTGTTCTTTGGGGACTCTTATGATGACCTACACTAAGAAAAATGCATAAAGTTATACAGAACCACATCATCAGCTAATATCACTCATCACTGCTTCATATTTCAGAGGAGATTCTCTGAGTCTGTCCAGCAGGCAAATTTTCATTAAAAGGGATTGTTTGATAGCAATGCTGGACACGCTTCACTCCCTGTATTGCCACCTTTCTGAGAGACTTTGCCCTCACCATCTTCATATTTTGATGTATTCCTGTACTTTGTAAATTTTAAGGAAAACAAACTGTGTTTCAAAGTTTTGAATACAATRGTCTTCAAGAATAAGTCCTGTTGCTAAGGTCCATAATTAGGCTGTAGTGGGGTGTTACTTTTTTTCCTAGCCATAAGCTTGCTGAGAAGGGAGAAGGAAATGTTGCAGCAAATTTAGTACTCATTGAGCTCTCAGTCTTTGCACCTCTTGYATGTACACACACACACACAGAGCTACTGCCCAGTGCTAAAACTCTCAACCTAACAGAAACTGCAACGCTGCTCAGCAACCAGGGTTATTTCATAATTCCTCTTCTCTTCTCTAGCAATGCTGCACCACAAGTACATGTTAAAATTATGCAACCTCTGCTGGGAACACTTCCCCGGCTAAGGGGTAAGCCTGATAAAAGAATAAAGATTAATCTCCCTCCAATGATGATGACCTTGTATTCAAACCTAGATTTTATTTTAAGAAAAAAATTCTTTATGTATGAAGGTAATTTTGAGCAGTGTCTTGTAATAAATTTCTTCCATTTTAAATCAAAGTCTAGGGTCAATATTATTTTGGTACACAGAGTCACTAACAACACAGACAAACACTGAACACATCAAATAACCGAATTATTTCATAGGATTTCAATATCCCCACAGCTTGTCAAATGCCTTTTTAGAAATGCTCAGACTCACAGACTAGAACTTAAATAATTCAGATAAGGAAGTAAAATCAAGCACAAGAACCCACATTTAAAGACACAGCCTGCAATTTATGGCACTGAAGCCAAGAAAGTTACTGAAGAGTTGATGTTTCTAGACCTGCTAAATAGTACATGGATTAAATTAATTTATAAACCCTGCAAAAGTATGAAAGATTTTGCATAAAGTACAGTAAAAATTCAAAACTTGTGTTTCTAAAGAAGGAGAAAATTCTTGACATGAAATTTATCCCAAGAAGAAAAATGTAACTCTGCAATGTCATTCAAGATGCCTTCCAATCCTGCCTGAAAAAGGGGCAGCTTCCAGGGCATTTAAGGAGATCCCCAGTCCCTCTGGGGAAGGTGGAAAGGAGATGCAGACAGACTACTCACAGCTGGGCATGTCAGGAGGTTGAGAGGCAATGACCAAAATTTCAAAAGGGAGATTCTGACATAAGGACAAAATTATGACCATGATTAAACACTAGAGCAAGTTTCCCAGATGGTTTTGCAGCCTCTGCTCTTGGAGATTTKCAAGACCTGACTGGATAGAGCCTGAACAATTTAGTCTCTATTATTTTTTGACCCTGCTGTGAGGAAGAGTTTGGATGAAAGACCTCATGAKGTATGTTCCAACTTGAATTATTCTATTATATTATGATTTTGTTGAGGTCAAAATGTAATTATAGCAGCAAGCTTTGCAGAATTCACTCATTTTTTATGGACTCACTCCATCTGAAGTGGAGAARAAATATATACTACAGAAAAACTCAACCAAAGAAACAAACAAACCGCCACAAAACTATTTTAAATAACACTCCAACATTGTACAAAAAAGAATACTCTGGCTGAACTGAGAAACGTATTGGATAATTTTTATCCACACAATACAAATTTTAATATATATTTATGTAGATCTCTATATATATATACACACACTTTTTTTTTCATGCAATAAGATTGTTTTCCCTCTTTTCACTCATTTTCCCTATTTATTTCACATAACCAAGATCTTGAATTGTGTGTTCATTTCCAAAAATTATAATCACATGTAAGAATAAGAACTTATGGCAAGTCTTACTATACAAGCCAAGTACTTTAATTCATTTGGGCTTTACTGTTAACTACCTTTTTAAAAATAAAATGTGCACAGCGTATGTAATGATGCTTGGGCTGAAGGATGAAAAGGAATAAAATATGGCCATTATATTTGAAATCATTTTGATGTGTAAAGTGAATAAAATATTATGAATCAAGAGCTGCACAGGATTAGAGGGAGATCACTCAGTAAAAAAAAAAAAAAGAGAGGCCAGTTAAACTAAGCAATATTTGCAGTTTGCCTCTAGCCTAAATTATGGATTAAACTAAAACTGCAAATTGRAACGAAATATGGAAGAAAGAGAAAGAAGGGAAACACTGATGATGTGAGTGATGCGAGCTGTTAAATGTTAAGAAGCAAGATAATAATCATGCTAGGACTTGAATCTCCCAGCACAATGCTGCAGTCACCAGCATACTATGGTTGCATAAGAACAGACCAAAGCACATAAACTTTCAGGAGCGTTGAGGAGTCTGCCTGCACAATGAGGAGCCTAAGATCACATTCCATAATCTTTCTTAAGACACACTGGGTATCCAAAGGCACATTTGGCCAAAACTAATTAGAGTGCTCAATTTCCCTGGAAAGTAGATGTCTATCACTGGCTTCCACAAATAATTGACAGTGAACTATCAAAGTGAATAKCTTGTAAATATCTCACCAGATGAAGTGTATTTGTATGCTAGCAGGCAGACTCCAGGAAAGAGTTTAAATAACAAGCCAATCTGCAGAAATCTATACAGACACATAAAAAATTTTAAGATACACATCCTTCATGATCAAACATATTATCCACTGAAAGTATAGTCCTCATTCTGGCCATGATTATGTGCATCTTAGTGGAAAGCCTGGTGTTAAAGGAACACAAATGACACTGTTGGTTGGACTTGTAGGAAATCTGCACCTACAYTTTTTTAACTGGGCCATATACCATTCAGTTTTACCTTATGAATACGCACAGAAAGCAGTGGAAGCTCTAAGTACTGCATTTGAATTGCAACTATCTGAATGAATTTACAGCATATTTCAGAATTATTTTTGAAAATTCCTTAAAGATATCAGGATATCAGAATAAAAATCATAGAAAGATCCAGGTTAGAAGGAACCTTGAAGGACCATCCAGTCCAACCCCTCTCAAYGGACAGAGACATCTTCTACTAAACCAGATTACTGTAAGCCCCATCCATCCTGGGGTTTTACACTTTAAGGGACGGGGTATCCACAGCTTTTCTGGACAACYTGTTCCTGTGCCTCATCACTCATTGTAAAAATGCCATCTTCATGTCCAATCTAAACCTCCTCTCCTTCAGTCAAAAACTGTTGGCCCTTGTCCTGCCACCACAGGCCTTGCTAAAAAGTCTCCATCTTTCTTATAAGCTTTCTTTATGTACGGAAAGCCTGCAACAATGTCTCCCCAGTGCCTTCCCTTCTCTAGGCTGAACAACCCAAACTCTCAGCCTTTCATCCTGGAAGAGCAGCTCTGGCCCTTGTGGTCCACGTCTCCAGCTGCTCTAGCAGGCCCAGCTGTTTCTTGCATTGGTGGACCTCAGAGGTGATGCAATGCTCCAGCTGGGATCTCACAAGGCCAGAGCCGAGGAGCAGAATTCCCTCCCTYACCCTGCTGCCCACATTGCTCTGGTTCCAGCCCAGGATATGTTTGGCTTTCTGGGCTGCAARTTGACATTAACACGTCATGTCCAGCCTCATCCACCGGCACCCCCAAGGGAAGGGCTGCTCTGSATTTGCTCATTCCCCAGCCTGGATTGATAGCAGAAGTTGTCCTGACCCAGGTGCACAACCCTGCACCTGCTCTCATYAAACCTCGTAAGACTGCCATGGGCCCAACTCTCAAACCTAACAGGGTCCCTCCAGATGGTGTCCTGTACCTCAAGCAAATCAAACTCACAACTYAGCTTGGTGTCATCTTTAAACTTGCTGAGAGCACACTCATTCCTCTCTCCATGTCACTGAAGAACATATTAAATACTATTGGTCCCAGTACAGACCCTTGAGGGGCTCCACTAATTAATGATTTCTTTTGGACTTTGAGACATGGAATTTAGCCAGAGAAAACTAAACCTCAAATATRTTTTAAATCCTGCTTGATTTCCCCATTGGATTTTTAGTTAATCTATTTTACCACTAGGGGAGATTTAATAATTTGAAATTATCTTTATTTTAAAAATTCTGTTGAAACCTGGACTGTCATGTCTTGAAGAGCCTGCTTTACCTATAAGCAAAATATATCAATACTGTCAGGTTCCACACTGCACAATTTGATAATATATTCAATAATGAGAGCAAGCAGCYTGAAAAAACTCAAAAATATAAACAGGAAGATATACTAGCTTTCATTTGAAAAAGAACTAAACCTGAGTGTCATTCAGACTCTTATGAATACAAGTCACTCATGGAAGAGCTCTCTGTGAGCAAGAAAAGGAGCATCATTAAGAACAAAAAGAGGTAAGTGGAAAAGATAGATAAATTGAGAATCGGAGAGGGACAAAGATTTTGACAAAAGAACAGAGAGTGAGGAAACATTCACTGGAACAGACAACCTAAAATGGAAAAGAAAAAAAGACATGAACAGTGATGGCTCAGTTCATTCTTGATGCACTGGTGCTGCGCTGGAAAAATCATACTGGTATCAGGGGTTATCAAACTGCAAAACAAAGTAACTCTGGGCAAAACTGAGTTGGGAAAAAAAAATACAAGACAAAACAACAGAGTGAAAAGAACATAATACCAAAGGTGAAGCAGTTATGAGCACTGAAGGGAGGAATAACGAACAGAAATCCCAACTTCTGTGCCCTCTGCCCAGCCAGCACTGCCCTAAGGCTGAAGTGCTGCAGCAAGGGCAGGAGGGTCCCAGGGAAGAGGAAGAGCAAATACTCTGTACTGGGAGAAATACTGAAGATTGAAAGTGCACTGAAGTATTCTCAAAAGCAGATAGTAAAAAAAGAAYGATAGAAAGCTTTCATAAACAAACACTGCTGGCAGACAAACACACTCTCTGGGTTGCACATTTGTTTTTTAAGAATAAATGTAATATGCTGTATTTTATTGGCTTGCCTAGCTGCTAAATAAACTGAATTGCATGAGCTTTCTTTTCCCAAACCAAGAGAGTGAAATTTTCATAGTAACACCAAACAGGAGAGTTCTTTATCTTCTACTTTGTGGACATCTACACCTTTGCTCACTAATGCAGGACCCCTTTGAAGTCAATGAAAAAGCAATTGAATGAAAATCATCTTTCTTGTTTCAGAATTATCTATTATACATGGTGACRTGCCCTGGAAACAATATTTTACAAACTCTTTACCTTGTGTTTTTTTCTCATTGATGTGACATTTTCACTGCACACACAGTAACTGCATTTTGTTGACATTTAAAGTAACTTTTACCAGTAGCCACTGTTTTGAACATGTAATGAGATATTTATATGGAACACTATCTCATTAAAGGAATTATGTGGAAAAAGATTAGAAGAGTGAAGAGTCAAGTAAAACATTGTGACTTACATAAAACCTAATTTTCCTTTAACAGGGGAAAAAAACCATACAGATTTAATATTGGTAGGACTGATATTATCCAAATTCCTTCATATTTGTTCCTATTTCATTCCATTTAAAGCACTAGGCCATCTAAAATATGTTAACTGTCTCAGTTTATGGGGCTTATCTATCAGTTGAAAGACAGGAAAATCATGTGATTTAATTACTTAACTGTAAAGAAGTTCACCAAGGTTCCAGGGCACCAAAGAGCAGTCATATGCTTAAACTTAAGCACCTGCCTAAATTGTCCCTCTATATGACAAGTCACCTAAAAGGGGTGATGCTATTTTGATACCTTGTAAGGACACTAAGGAAGACTTTGTTATATAAAATAACCTTGCAGAAAGTTATTTATATACAAGCWAATTTTATTCAAAGTACTTTGAAGGACAGACACAAACTGCTGAATTACAAAACAGTAGACTTTTATCAGCTATGAAAAAATGTAACAGAAGTGTTCAGGGACATTGGTCATTCTCTTAGGACTTCTTTGCAACTTTTCTAATTCAACCATATTTTCTAAAAATTGTGGTCTGGTGTGTGTTCTAACTGCAGATGATGCAAAAGAGTATTTCCTGAGATGTTCCTCTTTTCTTATTTTTAATTTTTTTTTTGTGGGGGGAGGGTACTGGAACTTGGAATTGGGACATAGGCTCTGCTCAGAATATAGAAAGATTTTGATCTACTGAGGATGGTATGATTTAGATATCAATGCCCTGGCTAACCTAGGAACATTTAGTTTTCTTTATGGTCCATCTAGGTGGAGAAATGTCGAACTTAAGTTCTCCTTTTCTGTTCAAGAAGAGTAAGAATTTTTTAAACCTGAAGACTAATAAGCCCAACTATAAAAGATGGCCACAAATTTTAAGGAAATATGAATTTGCTTGATGATTTTAAGACTTCAATTTTTGTTGAAAATAAAATTTTGTAACAAGGTATTTCAAGATCAACTTCTTTATTTTGAAAGTATTATTGCTTGCCTTCTTTCCCCATCAAGGAACAAGTGCAGCATTGCTAATAAACTGTTCCTCTACTTCATGATTTTTAGAGACGCTACATGCATTAGAATAATAACAGCTGCCCAACAGATGGTTTGGTTTAAGATTCCATTTTCTCTTAAATTTTGTGCATCATATTAAAATTTTAAAATTTCTTCAAATTTAAATGGTTTTTCATTATTTTAGTTAATCTGCATTTTATATAAACAAGACTCAAACTCATGCTCCAAATGATGGAGGAAACTATTCCCTGTAAACTTTTAGCCTACAGACATATAATTATTTTTGTTTTTAAAGAAAAACAGTTCTTAGAAGTCTTTCTACATCCATCTTGTTAATCTCCTATTTTCTGTGCATGCAATGRGAGTCAATAAAATTCTATTTGATATTTTCATTTGCGCCTGCTGTACTTTTTTCTGCAAATATAGGAATGACAAAATGGAAGCAGTATAATGGCTTATTATCATGGCTGCCTTCAATCTTCCCTGATAAACAGCGTTCCACACAATTTTTTATGTCATGAGAATCAGTTAAGCAAGTCAACATTTCTATAATATATAACCAGTCAGAATAATGGTATACAACATACATAGAGCAAGAGGAAACCATACAGCCCATTTCAATCTCTGTTCTCAATGTCATATGCMTTGTTCACTAATTAGATGATTCACCTTAATAATATTTATATTTCACATTACTTGAGTGTTCAGTGTCTTGAAATGCAGAATCATCTTCTCTGAAGCACAGCCAAAAATGTAACTATAATTCCTCATTTATGTATTTGTCTTCAAATATCTATGCACTTTGGTCATACGAATGCCAATTCAAATGCCATTATCTGTTTAGTCATAGTCAAGGACAGGAGAATATGAGCTCTTAAAATCATCATACAATCTGTTTATCCCATTCAATAAGATACAATAACAGAGAAAAGGTTATGCTTGAAATCTTAGCACGGTGAAATAAATAACCAATTACCAAAGCATTATTTTACTTAAATATTGAATATATTCACATCTGAAGTCTTTAGCTTAACAGAAACAGTGGTTTCGGACAGTGCCTCACTGGTACTTTTCAGACAACAACTAAAATTGACCTTGAAACACAGTTTTAAAAAAGTGTTGAACATATTTTTTAGCATCTGAACATCCACAGCAAAGCGCCACGTTCACAATGTAAAAAAGAAACCTAGGGCCCCTGCCTTTAAATTGAAGGCCACTAGCTAATCAACCCACATTCACACAATGTGTAACTGGGTTTCCAACCTTCAGACACAGGTCCTTACAGAAATGCTTTACTTTCAGGGGTGTCATCAATAATGAAATCTAGACACAGGATTAAAGCCTCCAAATTAGCAGTGTCACTTAGGACTTTTAACCTACTATTTTTACAGCCTCTGTCCAGGAGCTCTCCTTGCCTTCTGTAATCAGCACCAGAACTATTCACTTGCTGCCTGCTAAGCTTTTATCTCCATGAAGTGAAGGTGACAATGAAACACTCTCCAGCAAGATCCTCCTGGCAGCGCTCCCACAATGCCTGCTGGACTGTTTTGATCCCATTCCATATGTCCACAATTTAAGCTGCACTACAGCTGCCTGTCTCTGAATTGTGTCACATCCTACTGCCGGGCACAATCCTGTGGTACCTGAGCTCCAAAGTAATCTTCTGAGCCTATTTCAATTTTCACATTAAAGAGCATGCTGCCTGGAACTTGATGATTACAGGTTTTTGAGGACAGGATCAAACAGAAAAAGATGCTAGCAGGGAGTCAAGAGTAATAACATTATTCTGCAGACATAGCCAGTTTTTTATTTTGCTTTGAATGAGTTCAGTCATCTACAGCAGCACTGATGTAAATATGGCCTTGCAGTTCCATTTTGCTGCAGATACATTTGAATAAATTTCTTATGTGTCATTGCACCCTGGAAAGCAATTTATGAGAGAGCTGGTTTCATCATTAGCTAATTGTGGCTCTGGATTATTAAGTGCATGGACTGAAGAGTTCGGATATCTTGGTGATGTATGGATAGGTACATATATGATAACTGGCTTGAGCAATAAAGCTATCAATTATTCTGCCTGCTGATTAAAAACCATGAACACTGAAGAATCAATTTATTTTTAAGGACAATTCAATTTCATAAACAGATACTAACTACTCYTTTCTCCTCTGAAATCTGTCAGATGCTCTTAGCTCACATTACATCACCATTTTAGTAAAATTACTGGTTTAATACCATAAATGATAGTTCTTTGACAGTGAAATGGTCTGTCATGTCATAATCTTAGCTAGTCAAATTCCGTATTCATTTACAAGTCGATTTCCTATTCAGAGAGAAAAATGCTASTTAGAGAAATCACAGCTGCCCCTCAAAAATTTTAATAGAAAGATATTTGATAAATAAATAGAGTATACATTAAAATGTTATATTTCATCTGGCAACAACTGACATGTGTATCACTGTTTTTAAAATCTAACATAGTAAAGATTCTTCACTGCCTGGTCTGGTATGGGCTGAAATATTTTCCATCCCCTTCTTTTTCAGTCAAAGAAGGAGAAAAGCCCAGGAAGAATCATAAATTACTGGGGCAAATTATTGTATCACAATTAGGGACATGATTCTGGCATTCTTCTGAATATATTCTCTTCTTCTTTACGTCATCCATCACTAGTGCCACCACAATACCTAGGTACCTAGGAATAGGTGTCTGGTGGATGAAGAATATGTTTAACAATTCTCTTCAAGAGCATGAATGGTGAGAGACTCGTGCGTTTTATTTGGGAATCTTTTATATTACATGTATCTATATCAATCTATGTATCTACATAGAACTAGAACATGGATGGTGTAGCTATGGAAAGTAACCAATGTGTCRAAAATATCTTAAAGAGTGGGGAGAAATATCTGCATAATAGTAGGAGAAAGGTTTGAGATWTGTAGCTGTAATGTGACTCTGTTGAAATCCAAGTACTGGAACTACATGAACTAAAACCTCTGTATAACAGCTGTCATCCAAAACTAGATGGACTTCTGTTACTGGTGGGTTTTGATGTAAAGTATCATTTTAGCYATAAGATTCAAGAGATTAAAAAGTCACAATCATAGAAGAAAAAAGAACTTGACAATTTTTTTCAGTATCTTTGATTACTGTAGCTTTGCCATGTACCCTGCATTCAAATAAATCTCTTTTAGGTTATTTAATAAAATTACAAATATGTGAAACCTGAAAGCTTATTTTGCCTAATACTTTATTCATTCCATTTTAACAGCATCTATACTTTCTGTTTAACTATGTGTGCACATGGTGTCAATTACTATCATAGAAGTTCTGTTTACAGAGATTATTTCAAAACCAATTCTAAAAAAAATCCAAATTAGATATTGAAAACTTGAATTTAGGAAAAAGGGGAAGATGTGAGTTTCTGAGAGCTGAGGCTTTGAAATATTCCATATCAATAAGGTCAAAATATTCAAAAGGGTTAATGCTAAAAACACAGAGCAAGCAAACAATGGTAAATAATATTTTTATGAATGAACCCGCCACAATTTGAAAATCAAAATTTATATGTTGACAGTTAAATTCCTCGATTATCCATGCATCTATTCATCTACATTCATGGTGAAATAAATATACTAAAATGTGTTAAGAAATTTGATTATTCTACTTCTAATATTTCACCTTCTTTATGCAATCTTGTTTGCTGTTCTAGTTAAACTTAAGCAATTCTGTGAGCCCAGTTTTTAGGTAAAAGGAGTTTGTACTTTTCCTAAAGGTATGAAGACTTTTTCTTAGAGGACAAATTATGGGAAGAAGAAAGAAGATATCAAGAAGGTTCAGTGACTCCAGTTTTCTAACATTGTGAACCAGCTATATTTGAGTATCTTAAAAATCTGTTCACAATGGCTTTGCAGACACCTGATAAGGTGGAAGGTAAGAGTCCTATTTTAATTTGAAAAGCCAACTAAGTCAAAGAAGAAAGTTGCAAGTTTTTTCTGGTCRGATGAACTCCTACTTTTCCAACTTTTAAACTTGCTTCTTATAAGAGACATTAATGTCTTTTTTTGTTCAATGGCAAAGACATGTAATCTTATTTGTCAGAATGTTGCTGCCTGTCTTCTCAGTGAGAAGGTAGACTGGATGGACATCATCTCTCCTGCAAGTTGACAGCCACTGTCATGTGGAACACTTGCAATTCATGGAGAACTTATGGCTTGAAAGCACTGCTGAAAGCAGCAAAGCAAATGCCCTRCCTAAGCAATATAAATGGATGCATATAAATAAAACTTTAGGCAAAAATTCTGTGCAGTTTGCATTGGAACGAAGCTGCATGTTGCCTCTTTTTGTTACTTGCTCCTTAGGTTCCTTCAGGGAATTTTCTTGCCATTTGTTGTCATGGAAATGGCAAACGGACCTCTATTAAGAGACAAAAGTTGTAGCAATGCCTTGGCATAACACTGGAATGATTCTAGGGGAGGGAGTGGTGGAGGAAGCAGTGTGGCTTTTGGAAGTTTCTTACCTGAGGGTGGCTCAGTCTTTGCCCAGCTTGGAGGGMRGACAGCTGTAATGTTTTGTGCTGGACTTCTCATACCCAGGGAGTTCAGTACTGCTGTACAGTTTAACAAGTGTTGAATGTCACATTTAGAACTTAMAGCGTAATTTATGGAATTTTGCAAATCCGTCTCACAAATTTCTGAAATTATGGTGCAGCATTTGCTAAAATTATTTCAGACAGAAAATWCCTCCTTGTACAACAAAACTACTGACAGGGACCTAAAGTATTTTATTGAAAATCCTCCTTTAAAAATGCTACAAGATCATCCTTTCTATTATCATTTTGGTACCCAACCCTTCCAACTTTGGATTTGCAAGACAYTATAGGCTTTGTCCTATACAGAAAGAAGATATTTTTCCAAGAATGCAAGCTGTAGGAATGCTCAGCCTCTTCTATACTTGCCACTGCAAGAAAAGTGTCCTTTTTTTTTTCTCATAGAAACTCACTTTTTTCTCTCTCTACAAGAGAATATGTATAGAACTCGGGTGTGAAGCTAGAGGCATCATAATGCAGTTCAGGCTCTGGAGCAGTGGTTCTCACCTTTCACAGAAACCCAGCAAAGAATTTCAAGACTCCATTGTAAACTTAGAAGACTAAAGCCAATGAATTTTAAAGAAATTTAAGCTCTTGGRAACATATGTATATGTATTTTAGACAGACAAACACGATGTTTTAGAGACAAATATACCAGATGAACTTGGTCCCTTCCAATCTGGGGGTTCTATATATRCATGCACAGATATACACTCATATGTATACATAGAAGTCGGCTAATATACAATTATTTAACACAATATATGAAAACACATGACAAGTATWCTATTGTTACTATGTTTTGATTATGTGTTAGACAATAATAATAATATTTGCCTTTTATAATTCCTAATAGAAGAGCTGGTAGATAATCCTGCCTCATTAATGTTGCAAAAACTTTGTGAAATTGGTTTTCAATGCATTTTAAAAATGTTATTTGCTTCCTAAATTACCAGGGAGTTACTGCATTTTTTTAAGCAAAGACAGAAATAAAATATAAGTGACTAAATGTGGCCTGAAAACTGGGATCACTGTATTCTCTTCTTTTCTCATTAGCCCTTCAACACAGAGCTTGTAACAAAACTATTTCTAATGTTGTCATGTTCCCTCCCATGCTGGTGAAGCTATAAAAAGAATAACTACAGCATGGCTCCTGCAACGCATTTTTACTYGGAATTAGTGAGGCTGCTGAAGAGAAGCTTCTCATGCGCAGGGGCGGGAGCAAGGGAGGGAAGATATCACTTCCTTAAGACTGAAAATCCCCCAAACCTCYGGTTTGTTGCTCCAGCCTCATCATTTCAATAGAAACATTTCTTCTCTGTTCAATCCTTTCCTCTTTTCTGCCTCAGTGCTCAGCTCCTTCCCTCCAGTCCTGTGTTTAGTTTGGGGGCTAGCCATAGTCTACTGAGAGTAAAAAAGAAAAGATGGGGAGAAAGGCATAAATATTCTTAAAATAATTTTGTAAACAGTAGTTAGAAGGAGTTTTTTTCCTCATTTTATTGTTCCTCCTGTTCACTGATCAAATACTAATCAAATACTCATTGTTTAATGCCAAAATTGCATGAGTAATATACAGCCATTACAAGTATAGATTRTACTGTAGGATGGCTCTTCCAATCATAGGAATTTCATGCCTGCCCTCAGCTCTCAGAATAGTTGCTGTTCATCGTACTTCTGTGAAATTTTAGCAGGTGGTAGCCGTCATGACAAGAGTAAATCTGGCAGAGATGTTCTTCCACAAGATTTTCTAACTTGCTTGGATGTGGCCTTAATAATGTTAATGAGACTTACATCAGCCAAAGTGGCAATACTCTGAAAGCATTAAATCAACATATGATCCAGTCTGTGAAATCTGATTTTCCCTAATGAATGTTTCAAATGKAATCAAATTGTGTCATGATCTCCAGATCATCCCAAGTGTAAGATTAGAAAGGGCAACCCTGAACTTCTGGGAATGTATTTCTTTTGTCACAATTAATCTGTTAATATTAGAAGGTATTTGTGTTATTTTTCTAAAAGCCTCATCTGCAGCAATCTGCAGCAATCAATTTTGAGTGAGGCCAATGCAGTTGCCCAGTGTCCACTTCCAGAACATTCAAAATGAAAATAACAACTCTATGCCTGGCTGCTGGAGGTTGTGGAGAGACACCAGGCACAATGAGACTGAGGCAGACAGACTGAGGCATGGAGAAGAACATGGACTTTGGCTGATGTTACTGCAGGATTCTTCAGAGTTTATACGAGACCAAGATARAAGGTGCTTATGTTCTATGTGAAAAGACACCAGCTCAGGAAGGGCCTTACCCTTGTCCTCCAGTTTCCTCTACGCTTCAGGTTCTCCTCTCCACAGCTCTGCCAAAAGGACCCTCATCAGTGTAAGTGCTGAACTAAGTGCACCTTCAGCCTGCAGAGAATAGCTTTCACTGGGAACAGTGTGGGAGCAAAGGGTGGGAAGTGCAGAACTCCCTCAGAACACCAGGTCTCTGTGGAAATCCCAACTGCCTCTTCCCAGGATTTCCTTAGCTGCTGAAGAACTGCCATCAAATCTTCCCATCATTTGGACTCCATTCATGTTAGGATGAAAATAACTAAACCCCAGAGGTGCCTATTTCTGTCCTTCATTGAGAAACTGGAGTAACTATGGTGTGGCTGTCAGACGTGTAATGTCAGATGAGATGAACAGCATCATTAACAATACTGAGAGACTGAAGATAACAAATTGTGGAGASAGAATGGCTCTTGCTGTAAACACAAGAAGTGTCAGAGGCATTTTATTTTGTAAAGACTGAGGGCTAATGAAAAACTTGAGTGATTTATGTTTGGAAGCCTGTTCCTTTCTTCAGGTCTTCATAGATCCCTTCCTGTGATGTCAGGGAAGCTTTTAATTGTACCACAGTGTGATTAAAAGCCTTCCAGTGAATGTTGGTGTTCTCTCACATCTGTTTTTAACTGTTAGTTCTACATAAATTAATTTTTGTAGAGCTGTGGAACTCTGCAACTCCCTATTCTGAAACTGACCAAACATGGGAAACTTCCCTAAAATTATTAGAACAGTGCTCTATGTTTTGCAGAATTCCTTTATAATTAGTGTATCCATAGTCTGTACCACAGAAGCCACAGAATTTTTTTCATCTTTTCTCACCTTTCTTGTATCAAAAATTCCATCTAGAAAAATTTCATAATGCAGTTTCACCTTAACTTCCTATTTAAATAATTTTAACTTTTAGAATTATTATTCTATAACCTTCCTTCCACCAAAAACAAATTATGAAGTCCAGGTATTCTATTTGAAAAATATCAGTATGTTACTTGATTTTCCAACATATTTACTGGGATCTTTAGTCTTATTACTTAATATGGAGGAAAATTTTAGAATCAAAAAAGAAGAGAGGAAAAGACCAACATTATCTCAGTTTAACTGACATTTAATTAACAAAAAAGAATAGATGTTGTTGTGGCAATATGGCATCTTTTAAATTTGAGTTATGTTCTATATGTATATGTGTGTCTTTATATTTATATATGTATTTATATTTGTATGTATTMATATGTTTTAAAAGCACTATTTCTCCACAAGTCTCTCTTGTGCACTATATGTGCCCACAATATTTGAGCTAGACAATATTGATGCTCTGAGGGGTACATCTTGCATGCAGTGAGAAAACACATCAAATTCAGAAACRAAACTGTTGGTATGTTTTCCAACTCCCTGTGCTTCACTGTTTGCTGTCTTTTATAATTTGTATATCTCCTAAAAATCTGCAGAAAATCCTGATCCTCTCACAGATCCAGAAAACCATCTTGAAAACTATTGCGTTAGATTGGTCAATTGTTTTTCTGAAAGCTCAAGACAAGGACAACTGCTGTTGGGAAAGTGTATGCACAACCTGCACAATCCACTGATCAAGATTCACTCCTGATCCCAAAAGTCAGAAATCAGAAATCAAACACTGATGGGTGGGGGACAGCAAACTTGCAGCTATACTACTGGTGTGGAGGGACAGGTGTTTGAAATACAGAGTCTAGAATTAATGTTGATACCTGTTATCTGCTTCATTTTCAGTTTGCTAATGATTTTTATGACTTTATTTGTTCTTGCAACCCTTTAAATAGTTGAAAAACTAGATGTGCCTTTGTGTAGCGTCACTCCATTCCCACTTCTTCCAAGAAACAAGTGGTGGTCTCCRTAAGCCTAACTCTTTTTTTAACTTTATGAAATATTTGCAGAATATTTTTTGACAATGAGTTTAAAGGTTGTGAAAGCACAAGGGCTGGCTCTGTAGGGCACAGTTAAAGCTTTGAAATACCCAAGTCCCTGGACCAACAGCTTTTACACAGGATAATTTTGTAGTGAGAAAAATTGAGCAGGTTTTGGAGAAGACTGATAAAGTTCTTCCTACAGCTGAAGGCATTGAACATCCCACAAGAGTCTGTATTAACTGGAGGAATGCACTTTGACCAGCAGCTTCAGACTCCTTGGAACTGTGAGGCACAATGTGCTATCAAGAACTTTTCTGAAATGCTGCTTTTAAAAGTAACAGTATGAATCCACAGTGAGTTGATATTTTCATAGTGATCCAGGTATAAATGCTGTTCTACAAAAAAAAATCTAGATGCGTTTTTCACCAAACTGATGAACACAGAAAATTGTTTCTCTACCTGTTTTTATTTTAGTAGGGTTCTTATAATATATTATACCAGTAGAGTAGCTTTCGATCTGTTTCTGTTTAAATTTCTTGAGTATCTTATTCCAAAATTCAGCATCCTCTTAAATTTATGACACATTACATTAAAAAGATTGCATTTCTTGTCTTGTGTTTCTCTAAAATTTAAGTAAACTTTTCAGCCTAATCCTCACATTTTGGATTTCTTCATAATTAATATTAAAAAACACATTGCCTCCCCCTAAAAACAGTGTGTTGAAATAATAGCCTGGGGAAATCAAAAGAAAGAAGCCTAAAAAATCACAATTTTTTCTGTATTGCTTATGCTTGTACTAGTGGGAATGAACTCCAGAGGTAAATGTATCAATCTTGTTCATTAAAGAAAATCATTTCACTATACAACCTGCATTTTTTCTTATGTGTTTTGGAAGAGTTGCCTCTATGCTTTGTTATCCGCCAGGGTGAAAGTATACATGATTATAAAAATACTAAGCTAGCCTTCTTGTTGCTGTATGTAAGAACAACTTCAGTTATATCATTAATATTTCACTGGTATTTCATTGATGAGAAATAATAACACATAATAAGACATAATTTTTCTCAATCTTCCTTCTGTCTCAGTCCCTAAAACAAATGGAGACTATCTAAAAATGGGTGACATTGATGTCTTRACAAATTTCCTAAATTTGGAAATACAGTACAGAACAAAGTCTGCTAGGAAAGTTTKAATATTTTGTACGCTTTCAGGAATGAAAGATCAAATAATTTCTATGGACAAATTCTCATCTTGAAACTTGTTTGCAACAAAGCCTCTTACCAGGATAATAATTTTATAAAATACTAGTTCATTATTTAGATGAATTTACACTTGGGTAATCATAGGATATATTTAACAGACCTGATTTTCCTGAGTGGCATATCAAGCTTCATATTTCTGTTTCAGCTAGGACATATATTTCAGAAAGATGTCTAATCATTACTTGAACACTTATCAAGGTAACTTATTCAGTAAGCATCAAGGTAACTTATTCAGTTAGTTAGTGATGATTCATTGTAAAAATGCTTCTTTCATTTCTAGTCTCAATTGACCTATGCTCTGTGCTCAGGCTCTAGATCTCCAAAGTCTTTGGTAGATTAAACTTCCCTCCAGTGTTGGAGGTGTCTGCATTTATAGATCATGATCAGGTTCACTTCTTAACCTTCATTTCGTTAAGCTAAAGGGACTCAACTAGGTAGGGATCTCACTGAAATAGATTTTTCCCCCTAGAACTTCTATTATTCTTGTAGCTCTCTTTAAACCCATTTCCAATATATCAATGGTGTTTTAAAATGAGTTCATAAAACAGAACACAGTAGAGGTCTCACTAATATCACAGAGAATCAAAAATAGCTCTGTACTTCCATTTTTTTAATCCTCTTTCTATTTATATAAGAATTTCTTTTTGTTTTTTTTTTCCTTGGCTATTGCTTCATACTACAGACCCAGAAAATCTAGAGCCTTATATTGATTTGTACCTCCTGGGGGATATTTTGGGTCAAAATCCATGCTGGATATAACAACATTTCACCATTGTGGAATACCTCAAAATCTTCAGCAGTCAACCTAAGTAGATAAAACTTTAAAATACGAACCTGTTTTACAGATTGCCTACACAAAAGCAAGCAATATTTACTGTATGACAACACTCGTCATTTTTTAAAATTATAAATACTTTTAATATATCCAAAACTTGTGTAAGGTATTGAGGGAATGTACTTTAAAAATAACCCTGAAAACCCAGAAAAATCAGAATAGTATTTCTCTTTTTCATTATGAAAGTATTTTCYGACTTCCTTGAATCATATTCAGCAAAGTGGTGTTGAACACTCAGTTAACTGAACTGTGGGTGACTTAATGAATCAGATTTATATCACAATATTGTTTCATTAAAATATGAYTAATGGCCAATTCTATCAAAAACCTAGAGGCAGTCTCATGTTTCCAGTTCTGTGAAATTTAAGAATTTTTACTTCTTTGTTTTCTTTCTTACTGTATAATATACACTTCTGTTGTAGGATTTCAGTCATCAGGCAAAATATTTCTTTAACTCACAAAAAATTGTTTACCAGCTCCCTATTGCTCCACTAGTGCTATCTCAACCTTTGCCGTTAGAAGGTTACTTTAGCTTTCATTTTTTCATTTGATGTTCTGTKGATGAATTCACTGGGTGCTCTGTGGTCGATACAATCCCGTTACTCAGGCTGCCAAGCAGGAGCATCACCTGGCGATTGCTTTGTGCCAAGCAGAGCTCTGAACCGGTCAGAGGGAGGACTTCTCTCCTTTGTGGGCAAAACAGTGACCATCTTCACAAGGTCAGGGCTAAGGACCTGGCACCCCACTAAGCAGTGCCATGCAGGGACACCCAATCCAGCCTTAGGTGAGTGAGTTCTACTATTAGAGTCAATGCAGGCCTTGCGCATGCAAGCCTGGAAGCTGCATTTGCCACACTGCTGCAGTGACACTGCCTCTGAACTCTMAACTTGAAGCTGGAGCAGGCATGTCTATCATGCATTTCACTGTAGGCATATCCCAATGAATTGTTTTATTTTTTTGACTCAGGTAAGATTCAGGCTGAGGCAGGAGCTGGAAGTTTCTAACTTTGGTGTCTGAATTAATTACCACAGAAGAGACAGGAAAGAAGAATCAAATTGCAATTTACTGCACCRTTATGACAGGATTCTAGAATTTCTTTTAAATGTGGTCTTTCATAAGTATTTATAGTGTCTTTTTCCTCAGCTTGACTCAATATTACTACCCCATGGTGAAAAACATATACAGAAATATGTTTGTTCTTCCATCACTGACAACCTCCATTTGTGTCTGGGCACAATTCATTATGTTCTCATTTTTCTGTTGATAGCCCTGGTTCCAGGGAAAAATAGTCTTTTTTCATATAAATTAATGCTTTATTAAGCTATTTTACTTCTCTCTCATTTTTAAGTTTCTTTCACAAGGGATAATTTACAGACTTCTCCCTAATCTTTTCTCAAGAGAGATTAATTTGGTTGTGTTCAGAAGCAAAGGCACAAGTAGACTGTACTTCTGGATAGAGAAACATCAGCAACACAAAGCCAATTTTTTGTCAGATTATCTAAAAGTCATAAAGATAGGGCAACAAAAAAGTATTTTGCTTCAGATTCTTAACCATGTGAGAGAAATGTATGCCTTAATGTCTGTAACCACCAAGAGCAATAAAAATGTTAATTCAGGTTTTGTTTTCTTAATATTCAGAGCAAATTATAAGACATGGAGGGAATGTCAACAAGACTGACAAGTAGCCAAGAGTGTTCTAATTCTGTTTTTGCTGCTGACTGGGTTGGTACATGTGCTCCCAGTGACAAGGTAGGTAATTGTCATACAGCTCCACAGCCTCTTCAGCCGTGGTTTGACAGCATCTGCCCTTCACATCATATGTTTGCATGCTTTTTTGTCGCTCCCAAGGACAAAGCAGCAGCACCACAGACTGTTGCAATGCATGTTTATCACAGGCATCCCACCTCCCTGAGGAAGAAAAGAATCTTAAGGCAAATATTGACATGAAATTCAGAAAAAAATCATTGTGTCTTACAAATAAAACAGGGCAGTGATTTAATGCAAGTATCATTGTGATTCCATAACTTATCCAGTTATGCTGAGAACAGTAGCCCTATAGAAAAAACAGGAGGGGGGGAGGCTTTGAGATGCAAAAAATTATTGAAATAGCACAGCAGAACTATGGGTTAAAATTATATTTTTAGTGTATCACACTGTCAGCTAGCATTACTGGTGAAATATTTACCTCTCACAACAATTGCAATGGAAGGAACCRACCTGTAATTGTACTAATCATGTAGGAAGATGTTCAAAATATGRCAATTTATCGTGGGTTATTTCATACTTTTCCCTCAGGATTTATTTTGCCAAAGGCACTTGGTGAGCTCATTTTTAGTTTTCATATAAGTCTAAATATGTCAGAGACTTCCTGAGGGAATGACTGGAATTTGATGGCAAATAATTTTTTTTTGGTCTACATGGCAACAGTACAAAAGGTGTTGAGGCTTGTCCAGGTYACAGGTGTTGCAGAATTTGCCTAATTAAAAGTCCATTTGCCAGCATTTGTGAATGRAGAACACGTTCTACTGCACCAGCTTGACTTTTGTCTAAACAGTATCATGAAACGTCTCTCCATGATAAACTTCCTCTGTGAGTGGTATGATTGCCTAGATATTAATATTAGTTTTGACATTTGCTACAATGTATACATGACATACATATATCTCTGTGTGTATATATATACATACACATACACATACACACACACATGTATGTATTTAAATTAACTATTTACTTTGTGGCTATAAAATTATTCAGATTAAAACTAAAATGTTCTCTCCAGCTGCAGCAGATGCCTCTCCTTTATTTTCYAAGACTCAAACAAAAAATTATTTTGGAAATTTWTTTTTTTTATTACTGAGTATTTCTGATACATGATTAAAGGTTCACCTTACAAGTAGTTTGTGTCCCTATTCATAATCTCATAATAGCTTAGTCAGGTTTAAAAAGMTTTACAGAAAAATGATAACATATCCTTTACAATAAGAACCAAAATGTCATTCATATCAGAAATTATTTAGGATTTGCTCAGTAACATCCCAGCCCCTTCCAGTTAACCAGTCAGGCTGAAGAGGAAGCTGTAGGTGACCTCTGGCTGCCTATTATGGGTGGTCTTATGATTCATAATCTCCAATGCACATCTGCAGCTAAAGCTATAATTCTAACATACAATACACAAGTTTTTAAAGTAAAACCACCTCACAGCTCCACAGGTCTAAARTGAGATGACCAATTCTTACCCTTGGAATTGTTAGTCCCTCTTGTACTCATTGATAGCTTATTTGGGTGTTTTTTTGTAGGATCTGATTAAAACACTACTTGAATGAATCAGTTTTTCTGTGGCACAGTAAACTTTGGTCCAGGCCTCTAGAAAAAGGCAAAGGCAGACTACATCAGGGGCATTTTGTACATACCCAGCACTGTCAGTGTTTTCCCCTCAGTTTCCATCACCTCTTGAAAGTCAGGAGTGAAGGCGTGAAGCTCAGCCAGGAAATCACAGGGGGAAAGAATCTGTGCAGGGCTTTTTTATTTTTTTTTTTTGGTCTTTTTTCCCCCTCATCACACCAATCTCTTCAGGTTGGCAATAAATCTTTTTTTCCAAGTAAAGTTTGTTTTCCTCATCACAGTAAATGGTAAGGGATCTCTTCGTCTCTATCTCCACAAACAAGAAGACTTTTTCTTTGTCTCTCTTTCCTTCAGACTCTAATGACAGAAATGCAGAATTTCTTTTAAGAGTTTAAACTGAATTAATCTCTGTTTTATTCATTTCTACTGCTCTGTTTTGAGAGCTTCTTCTCTTTCCCCTCAGTCTTGCAGCTCCTCCACAGCTTCTCAGGTTTTCTGGCACTTCCATCACTTGGATTCATGTAATTTCCTCTTTTTTATCCAGCTCCCATCACATCTTTTATGTTGTCCTTGGGGAAAGAAAGMAGAAATTTCAAGAAAGCTTCACTGTCATGTGTGTTTTAAATGAGGGGAAGACATTTACTTCTGGAGGTGCTTTCCAGTCTTAATGATCATATGATTCTATTTGGGTTTAGTCAGCTATCTGGTTTATTTGGTTTAGGCTGGGGTTGTTTTACTGGCTACATGGGAGTGACAAGACATATCAATAATTTCCCCTCAGACCTTCTGCCAAAGCCCTTTAGCAACTAAGCAAATCCAAAAGTCCCAGGAAATGAGATCACTGTAGTGGAAGAATACAGAGAGGAATAAATCAGGCCAGTTTCAGACTTCAGAATAGCACTTTTGAAGACTGACATTYATTGACTCCATACTTGTTGCCAAGRCTTAGTTCTTACTCATTATCTGTCATTTTCATTATATATTCAAATAATTAGTCCTTGAGAGCCTCACCCTGCACTCAGAGCCAGTGTGTRGTACTGCTGTGGCCGGCAGTGAAGGTCACAGCCCTCACAGCCTCAGTCTTCAAGGCTGGGCTGGCCAGGCTGGAGTGATATTCAGTGGAGGAGGTCAGTACTGAAGTGGGTGACCTCTTTCTTTTTCTTACCCATTTCATTCTGGATGTCTTTCAGTTCCTTTTCCAAAGAAAGTAGATAGTTGATCATATTTTTCAGACAAGGACTTATTTTAGTTTGCTTCCCACTCATTCTGCAAGAGGACGGCAATTATATCAGACTTCTTTCCTAATTACCCTGATCATTCCTTTTCTTTTTTGGTTTTTTTTTTGGTCTTGCAGATTTTACTACTTAAAACATGTTTTGATGTTTACTCTATTGTTCARTGTAAACACAAGTCCTCATTTACAACTTTTTTGGTTTTGTGTCATTCATATATTTAGGCCCAGTTTACTCTTGGTAGCATTACTGTGCTATTACTGCTTATACTCTCTTTCCTGCTGTGCTACTTAACGTGTTTGTCATGCTTTCATCTGGGATAGAGTTATTTTTTGTCCCTGCAGTTGATACAGTGCTGTGTTTTGGGTTTAGAGGATGCATAACATTGGCAACAGACTGATGCTTCAGTTGTGGTTGACCAGGCTAACATTAAGCCAAAGACATTTCAGTCCCTCATGCCATCCTGCTAGTGAGGGTGCTGAGGATGCCCAAGAAACTGGGAGGAGACAAAGCTGTGACAGYTGACCCAAGGGGTGTTCCACACCATCTGGTGTCATTCTGAGCAATAAAACTGGRGTGAGTTGGCTGTGGGGTGAGGGCCAGGGGCCAGCTGGGCATTGGTTAGTGGCTCTTGACCAATTGCATTGTGCATTACTTGTTCTATATCCTTGTTTTTTTGCCATCCCTTTTTCTGTCTGATTAATAAACTGTTTCTATCTCAACCCACAAGCTGCACCATTTTTTTCCAGTTCTCTCCCCATTTCACTGGAGGGGAGTGAGGAAAGAGCTGTGGGGATTTTAGCTGCCTGCTGTGTTCAGGGTAGGTAATGTCCATTATATCTTGGAAAGCTTCTACTTCTCTGTCTGCAACACCYCCTTCATTTGGCTACAAGGTCTCCATAGTCCTACATATCTATCTTTTCTCCACCTAATTATTCTTCTAGTAATGGCTTCCTGACATAAAACTTTCAGCTTTCACACATCATTTTTGGCCAATTACTAGTTCTGAATTCAATCTATGTGACATTATATAAGGATAAGAATAGTCTATAGGACTCACTTCTTATGCCTCCTAAAATCAGTACATTTTTGAGTTTAAAAAATGAAAGGATGTCTTGTATAAAATTGTGCAGAAATAGTAAAATTAAGCCTTAGAATGAATATCATTCATCTATGTTTCATAAGAAAAGCCTAGTCATAATGCATTTAAAAATTATATCAAGCTTAAAAAACTAGCATTATTTTATTAATACTGGAAATCCATAATTAATCAGTGATCATCAGTAATTAAATTAATAATGTGATCATCAATAAAATAATAAACTTTGATACTAGTATGATTACAGCAAAGTTCATTAATAAAAAATCTGGTAATGCAATAAACAGAGCCTCTTGAAAATGCTGATATTGCTTCATGTGCCTTATGGTTTTACTTTTATATTTACTTTTTTATGGGACAGAACAACAGAAATATGATGAGTTGCATGGCAGTCTGAAAACTGAAGTACAATCATCAAAGGGGTTTTGCGTTGAACCAAAGTACCATAATGGTTTGAGACCTTTGTGATATTCTTCAAGCATGGCTGTATGTGTCTCACTTTTCTCCAAAATGCACATTTCATGATTAAGCTGTTTCCTGTAGTCATGAATTTTTTATGACTACATTTTTCTTTAATGAATATTAATATTCTGCTTCAGAATAGTGCAGCTAAATCTTCAGGGCATCCAATTTTAGGCACCAAGACTAGTTAGCATTGTGGCAGAGTTTTGCAAGTAGTTCTTTGAAATAATCACTCTCTCTCCCATCAGTGGTGTGCAATGTGATGCATGGTTCTTGTACACTTCTTCCACTTCTCATCATAGAATGGAGAACAAAGAGTAGGGCACACATGTGGTCACTAATAACCAGGAAGGAAATTTACAAAATTTCTAGCTTTATCATGTTAAACATTCTGCCTTAAAACTATTTTCCAGTAACACATGCCTTGAAAATGGCACATAAAATAAGCACAGGGACATAAAATAAGCACATTCCTTGACTTTAAGAAGCCAATAACAAATAACCTCAACAATATAATGTAGCTATGGAGAGGGACCATGATACTTCTTTAGTATGACTTCAAAGAAAGGAGATACATTGTTAAATACAAAATATTGATAATTCAGTCAACTTAGCAGCAACCTGTACTAGGAAGAAGAAAAATCTAGATTTTTTCTAGGARGAATTTAGATTTATTTTAAATTATGATTTTACAACTTATCTGTWTAACTCAGCAAAAAGCTGCATCACTGCCAAAACTTCAGTAATAACAGAGTACAGGAAGGAATATCCCACAGAAGACCATGTTCTTCGTAAGTATCTTAAGAAACAGAGATAAACTAGGCACTGTAAAGCCACAGTATGCTTGTCACTTATAAGCTAGTTAAACTTCCTCTTSCTATGGACTATAATTAGCTTGTCACACCATGTTCTGATTCTACATCATGACAGATCAGTTCTTCTTGAGTGATGCTCAACTCTGATTTCATTCTCACTGAACACATTATATTTTGGAGAAAACATGTCAGTGTGAAAAAATACACTGGAGAATTTGGAAAGGGATGTGAAAACACATCTTTTCCTTCAATTTCTTCTTGCATTTAGTGCAAGACATGGGGGGAAAGAGGGATATTTTCCATTTTCTTTTAGTTGAATATATTTTCTTTTAGTTGAATATATTTTCTTTTAAAGTGTAGCTGTTGCGTAGGTCACACATCTTTTATAAAATAGCCCATAGGAGGGTACCCACAAAAGAAATGCATTCTGCATTTCTTCATCTTAAGAGTAATCAAGTAGTTCAAATATCTCAAGAACAAACCCTAAATACTAGATTGGTTAATTTTCACCTTTCCTGTTCAAGTTATACCACTGAGGAGCAGAGAACAGATTCATGAGCCAAAGAACTGAAAAAAGCCAAGTAAGAAAAGCATCATCTCTACCCCTGYCACAACCAGTCTGGAAAAGGGGATTTCACTTTCATGCGTTTGCTCCTGGAATTTAATGCTATTGTTTATTATCCAGTGATCAATATACACCACTATTGAGTTCTGTGGTAAAAATGGCTAGAAGAATTTGCCATCTTTCTCACAGATRTCATAACATTTACATGCTTTGCTGCAAGTTTAAGTCAGGTAAGAAGGAAGAGGACAGAATACGTAGCCACCMCTGGCGCTGTTAGCTGTGTTTTCCAAAATAGTTAGTGAAACATTTTGGAATGCCTTGCTGTGTGCTATGCATATCATGGGCATCTTTATTGCATTATAGAACTTAGGTGGAAGCACTGATTTAATGGCTTTTAMAATCTGGGCAAAAAGCACACTATTAGGATATTTGTATGGGACAGTGAATCAGTAGCTCTACAGGCATCAGTTGTTTCAGGTCAAACAGAAGGGCACTTGTCCAGCTTATGCACTAGATGGAAACTGAACAGAAGGATTTTCAGGATGGTATCCTTTATTATCTTGCTCTAGACTGTTTTGAAAATATAATCAGACATCAGGAATCTCTTTTGTTTCATAAGTATCTCTAACTAAAATCTCTCATGATCCTGATTCAGACACATTAGGAGGACCTACTACCAAAATCTGTGTGTGATTTATCAGCTCCTCATTCATCCAAACCCCTTTTTAATTATGTATTCCACATGCAGGATAGGAAACAGCGAGCAATGTGTTCAGTGAGAGTTTTCCAACAGTCTGCAGTCATTTGTAGTGTATTTCAGCAGAAAGTAGTATGACAATCTGAAGACCTCTCCTTGCTGATGACCTTTAAATGGGTCAGGCTTGACTAAATTTTACTAACCACCACTGATAAATAAAAGGATCACTCAAATCTAGGTACGAATAGCAAAGCCTTCTGGCCCAGGTACCATTTAATTTTGGGGAAGTCGACATGTTGCATAAGCAGAACATTAGTATGACACTGTCAGAAAATAATGTTGTTGTACTTCACATATTCGTGCATTTTATCCTCTGACATTTTTTGCTATGTCAGCAACTAGGGACCAGCAGCAGTTCCATCCCCATTGTGATTCTAGGTCCTTCTTGTGTGGAGAAATTTAAGCCTGTCCATGATATTAATCATGTGTGTGCTCATGATTACTTATGTAGTTATAACAGATTCACATTGATACTTTCTAGAGCCAGAAAGATTAATATCTTGTTACACCTCACTCTTGTGAGCTCAATTTGATCAAAATGTTTTTTTCTAGAAAGGCAAATATTTGATTTGAAGACAAGAGATTAAGAACTCACTATCTTGGTATTTTTTATTAGCAGCTTTGCACGCTTATTATTCAAAGCATGCTTCTCAATTTCAGATGTATTTTTTTTTGCTTCAGCTGCTAGAATTCTTTTCTTCATATGCCTTTTYCTCATAGAATGCTAAGATTTCAGAACTTGACTTTTCCTTGAAAAGGTACAAACACCATCTAATATACATACCTCCTTCTCCAGTTCTCCTTAGACACACACAAATTGAGTTTTTAATGAATATGTTTTTTTCCAAAATTTTCTGACATAAGACTGATTCTCTTTTTGAATTATATCTTTTGGGTTTTAGCATAATTTTAACAATGGATACATTTGACTGTGTATGTASTGCTCTAATGTTAGCTGCACTCATATGCAGCAGTAAAACTGCTCTCTATTCTTGAACACAAGTATTGTATTTTTATTTGAAATTATTATAACTATCCTTTATTTTTCACAAAGCTTTATGCTGAGAACACATGCTGAGTTATTTGGTCACAGACTGTATATCCTATGAATTGTTCTTACTAGATCTTTTACGGAATATATGGCTATGTTAAAAAAACATTAATCAGCTACTAAATGATCCATATCACTCCGTGTATCAGCTCCTTTTCCAATCTTATTTATAATTTCTCCATTTTTATGCCACTCTTATGTTTAGCAGAAGTTTTTCCATACTTTTCATTATTTCATATGATTATTGAAAAAGCTGGGGAGCATTAGGCCTTTTATCAATGCAAATAGAACTGAAATACAAACAGTCTCACTTGAGGGCAAGCCCTTGTTGATATGCTTTTTTTTCTCCGGCAGCCCTCTCAATAACCTTTTGGTCCTGTATGGTTCAGATTTGCAGCTGTTTTGTCTTTAAATCAGAACGCTATGCAGTACGAAGCTGAACTGAAATAAAAAGTGGAATGCTGCCAAATGCCTCCTCTGCATGGATGGCTTGGCCAAGGTAGAGCTASAGTGCTGCAAAGGAACGGAATGGCTGTCAGCTGAGCTGCAGTGCAAAGGAGGGGCTTGAGTGGGATGCTGGGTGGAGATAATTATTCCTATGCAGGCTTAACTGCTACTGTCATGTTCCATTAAATTGTGCAAGATAGGTTTTCTCCGTGTCTGCCTATTGTGGAAGTAGCATTCAGTAGAAAATGGTGAGTGTGCAACTAGTAACAAATGCAAGCTTCTGTGATGTCTTGAAGTCACAAGGCCTGAGCTGTGTTAACATAGTATTTGTATTCCTTTGCCAAAATGATTTTGGAAAGCTGAGAGAATCATTCAAAATAGAGAAATGCAGCAACTTGTATCCAACTTACTAGTATTTTTGCAGAGCCAAGATGTAAGGCAGTAGAGATCATGTATAAATTATGTAACAGAAAATAATTCTACACATTAATGACAGCTAAACCAACRATCCTTTCACTTTAATTTAATATATTCCCTTTGCATTACTTTGGCTAATTTTAGAGCAGCTAGTAAGCCTTGTGCTTAAAGTCCAGGCTGTCAGACATAAAATGAAAACTGTCAAGGTTCATTTCATATTAAAAGAACTGCAGATATAATATCTTTCTTTAAAAYATGTAGATGAGTTTTTAATATGTTCTAGACATTGCCCAGAACTCCAAGGAGTGAGTTAGCATGCTGAGAACATTAAACTAAATAGAAAAATTGAACAGAGACCAACATCTCGGTGCAGCAGATAGACAAAGGAACATTATGACACTCTCCCCAGAATATTCACTAAAACATTAGGAATAGCTGGGAGCACACTAACCAGTCCTACTGTTCAAATGTTTTTTCAAAGAAGTAGCCGAGGACATGGACCCTGAACTCTGTCTCTTCACARCATCTTGGTATCCTGATGGGATACAGGGAACTGCTGCTTCTGTTTATAAAATGCAGGTCTGAAGTCAACCTGAGTGTTTTAGTGGAAGCATAAAAATGTCAGCACTCACAGTGGTCAAATATTAAATTTTGACAGAATGCTCACTATAAATGTCTCTACTAACACAACAGCAGAAAAAGCAGGTTTAAGAATTATGCTATTTCCACAGGCAGAGAAAAGGGCAAACATGATGGGCTGGTCCAGAATGGTAACTTTTAATGAGAATTTAATGTCTAAGTGTCATTTCCTCCATTTTGCATAACATTTAAAGAGTATAACATATAGAGACGTTCTTTCAAATAGCTCAAATCTATCTACTTATTTCTGCAAAACAAAGCAATGCTGAAAAAAATGTTAAAGCACAGAGCATTGTCTTGTAACATGGCAGGACTGTCTTATAGAATATTCTCTATTTGCCTCTGTTTGTGAGGAATGGTTATTGATTCTTTACAAAGTCTAAGCAATTAAAAGTCCTACATTGAAGGTCAAAGAAAAAATTGTGCAGAYATGATGAGAGATAGCTAGACAGACTGAAAGAAAGAATATCCATATATGTAGCCATCCAAAATTTGGCAATAAAACAGAACAGAAAATGAAGCTTTATGATAGAAAGGATTAAAATCACAATTTTTGCCCTTATGCGGTAAAAAGATTCCAATATATTGTGATGATACACCTCAGCCAGGTGCAGAGTTGCATCAGGTCAGTAATTTAATAAAGCAGTAAAAATTCAGTGACAGAGTAGTTACCTTCTGACATTACTCTCAATTAAAGCTTTAACTATCAATTTAATTGACAGCTACTAATGTGTCATTTAAAGCTAACATCTTAGCCAGTGTTYCTCAATTATTCAGAGATTAATGTTCCCTAAAGATTCTACTAATAGGAAAAAAAATGAAAAAACTTTGGGTACATTACCAGTACTGTTGGAAGCATAATCCTATTGAAAAAATCTGAGACCAGATGCTTGGTGGTTTTATTATGYCAGTAAAATCATCAGTATTTCTTATCTTGTTGTACTCCTGCATTTAGAACACCTACAGGACAAGGAAGCACACAAGATAAAAACCAACCAATATCTGTGTCTTTGTGTCAGAAGAAACACCCTTAAATCTCATTGTCTCAAGAAGGAAATTTGTACATAGAGGTTCAGTATAGATACAAGAGTCAAAATTACAAATTAGTATTTTTTTATCTGGTGTCTAGCCCTAATGATATCTATGCATTCTATCATTTCCTAGAAAATTACAGCTTACTTAGCACTGGCCAGAAAAAGATAATGGCAAAAGAACCATTTTAAWAAGCTGAGACTTTTTTAATAGATTACTTCAGTCTTCAGTAGAGAATAATAAATTTCCAGACTACATATTTGGGAAGTGGTTACTTAAAACTGTTATTGCCTGTCATCTCACAGTAGAACTGATAGAAATATTAGAACTCCACACAGTTTAATAAAGTCAAATTCTTTTAGGTCACACATAAGTTTTTCAGTTAAATTAACAAGTTTTAGGAATATGTTGACAAATATAGGCAAGGGATTTTACATTGCTGTTTAACACAAAGGATTGCACAGATCTCAGTAAATTTTACACATAATTATTTTTGAAAAATAAAGATCTTTATATGTGTAAATATTATTATGTTGTATTAACACAAAGTAATTGATATGTGGAGACYTATACATTAGAAAAAAGTCTGTTGCCTTTTTGCTTATCATACTAGATTTGTGCTGGTTTGCCTTGTGTTGAATAGAGTACAGTATTTTYCCACTCTTTGACTTGAAGTGGCTCTGGAGTAGCCCTCAACATCCACTGGTTCCGTAGTACAAWACCTAATTTCTTTCTGGCGAGACTCAGAGCTTCAACAGCAGATAATTAATTCCAGTAGGATTTGGGATCACAGTTCAAGACACA
Source organism: Cardinalis cardinalis (assembly GCA_014549065.1). Lineage (NCBI taxonomy): Eukaryota > Metazoa > Chordata > Aves > Passeriformes > Cardinalidae > Cardinalis > Cardinalis cardinalis. The sequence goes on along the minus strand of JACDOX010000004.1, from coordinate 8,635,859 downwards.
TCTCATCTGTCATATTGCCTGYTCAACTACAGTTCCACTTCTGCTCATACCTTGAGCAAACACTATTTCTGAAGATAAGCAGCACCTATCTCACATCTAATTGCATTTAGAATTCACTCATGAAATATGAGATCTAAGAAAAAGATTCTGCTACCAGGCAAACATAGATCTTCTTTATCTTTTGTTGTCTTTATAATCATCATTAAAAAAGAGTATAATTTACTATCAAATCTATGTCTTCAACCAGAACAGCTTTWCCTTGGCCTTGCTTGTCAATCCAGCCCAGGCCATAAAATTACACAGAATTCACAGATTTCACAGAATGACTAGGTTGGAAAAGACCTTAAAGATCACTGCRTTCCCAGGCCCCAAGACCTCAACTAAACCGTGGCACCAAGTGCCACATCCAGTCTTTTCTTAAACACATCCAGGGATGGTGACTCCATCACCTCCCCGGGCAGACCATTCCAGAACTTTATCACCCTTTCTGTAAAAAAACTTCTTCCAAATATCCAGCCTATATTTCCCGTTCCTTAATTTTGTTTGGTACATGTTAACATAGAAGAAATGCTAAGCCAAAGAAAGGACAGTTAGACTTCAGTAAAGTTTCCAAAACAGTCTTCCATCAGATCCTAATGAAGAAGCAGATGAARTATCAGCTAGATGAGTGAAGTACAGGGTGACTCAAAAATGTGTGACTGGCCACCGCCTGATTCAGCACTGGGTTCCATCCCCCTTAACATCTTGATTAAGGATCTGGCTTAAAGGGCAGATTCTCAGCAAGTTTACAGCTAACACCTAAGCATGAGTAGTAACTGATGCACCAGAGGGTCAGGCTGCCATCCAGAGGGACCCCCACAGTCTGGAGAAATGGTTCCAGAGGAGTGTCCTGAAGTTSAACAAGGCCAAGTGTAAAGGCYTGAACCTCTGAAGGAACAGCCCCATGCAGCAGTATAGGCTGGGAGCTGAGCAGCTGGATAGYAGCTCGGAGCAAAAGGATGGATGAATAAGGGACTAGTCCTGCCCAACCTCAGCCATACRTTTATTCTGATTCTAGGGTTCTTTTACGCATGCAAAAATATCCAGAAATTAGTGAATAAGAAGCTATCATGGCACATATCCTTCATCTATTGCATTTCCAAGCAATTTCTGCTTTCCCAATCTGAAAACGAAAGCAAAGTGGGAAKGGAAGGTAATAGAATTTACAATAATTCCAAAATTTCAACAATTTTTTTCTTAATTATCCATTGCCTTTGCAGAAGKGCATGCCTTCCTCTGAGATCTGGATGTTTTCTTTGGAAAGCACATGAAAATTAGGACAGTTTTGAGAACAAGTTCCACAGATTACCAGATTTCATTTCAAATTTGTACATGTATTTTTTATTTTTCCATATTTGCTTGAAAAAGTCTAAGGAATTCCGAAATAATAGCTCTCTCACCCTGATATATAAAAACATGCTWACAAACACTGCGATTTTTGATTAAAGATTTCTGAGGAAGAGCCAAAAATCTAATTTAACTCAAGAGCACATGTCTTTAGCGAGGTTTTTCCTTAGCAATAAAAATTATTCCTTGAACATGAAAGACAAATATGCTGTCTCCTCACTCTGAGGAGGGAGAAAGCAACAGAATCCACATGCTGTCCCCTATGCATTCCATCTAATTTTCTTGGGATTAGAGAAATTATAGCTCCGCTCAGAGGAAAAAAACAATGAATCATACATGTGGGAAATGGAGTTTATGATACCACCTTTTGTAATCCAGCACCAGTAATGACTTTCAAAACAAAGCATATGTCCTGTAAGTAACACTTACGGCTTCATACAAGAACAGGATAGCATTGAATTTTCATTTTTCTTTTTTTTTTTCCTTTTCTTCTTCCTAGTTAGAAACTGTTATGTCTTCAATGGAGACATATTCCATTTTCTCACATCACAGAAAATCTACTTCAGCARCTTATGACTTTGAAGGGTATTCTTTGTCTGTTCTGCCAATCAGGATAAAAACAGTAATGAGAGAAAGAGATAAGAATAATACATTGATAGTTCCTCTGTATTTATCTTTCTCAGAAATTTTTTCATGGTATTTTCTTTCTAATGAGTCCAGATTCTCACAGCACAGATTACTTTGACTTTTCCACCACACAATTTACCCTAAAGTATTTGCCACGAGGACTATATGAATTTTACAAAAGGTAGAAACACAATTTTTGTATTTGGTTCATTTCTATTTGTTCTTTACATGACAGAATTAAAGCTCTGTTAGTCTCAATGGTTGAATCTGCATAAGAATAAATATAGATATCAGGGCTCTGGGATTACTTCAGTGGCTGAACTTGTGCAGGAAATTTGAGCAGTTCAGTCATCACAAGAACCTGAAATCTTAGCCTGAAACCTCCAAACAGGTAGCAGATCCCAGAATTATTTGTTTCATTAGAACACTTTGAAGTAGGTGCAGAATTAAGTAGATTAGAGCAGAATGAATGAATGAATGAATGAATGAGGACTGGATTGCTTCACTTCTGCATCACTCTTACATAATAAATTATAATATGGATGGAGAACATTCTTTTAATTACAGTTTCAGAACATTAGGATGAAAACTATCTTCAAACATCTGAATTTTGGTTGTCTGAATCCAAACTGGTGACTGTACAGATGTCCATACAGTTAATGGAGGTAAAGATCACTCTACTTAATTCAACCAGTCCTTGCAGATAGTGTTTTGCCCTCTGAAGGTGCATATTTTCTTTGTGTGGTATTGAAGGTCACTGTATCCTGAAGATGACAGTGATCTGTGTTGACTTTTTAAGTCCAGACAACTTGGAGATGTCTAAGTTAATTCAAATGAATTCCCTGCAAATACCAAAGAGCATTTGATAAAAAAAAAACTTGTATCATTGTAGTATTTAATGCCTCATTCTTTTTCCTTTTTAAGGCCTCTATTTTTAGCTATACAGTTCAACAATGAGCATTTTTATGTCACTTGAATTTATTWAAGAAATTTCAAAGTACTTTACAGAGAGCTCTGAGCTATAGGAATTTACTTTTAAATTAATTCTATTTTGTATTACTTAAAAGGTATAAACAGTTTCTCTTCAATAAAAATTAAGTTTCATTAAAAGTTCTACTATGAATACAAATGGAATTGAAAATCTGTAAAAATAGAAGGCACAGCAAGATCTTGTGCTTCGTCACATATCATCTGGAAAAATGGATCCTCTTGTTTCCCAGCATTTTCTTCAGGATGTCTGACCAATATCCAGAACTCAATTTGAACAGTCCATTTTGTGCTGCATCTAATTAACAAAGAAGATCTCCTTCCATTACACAAAATGAGATGAAGATACTGCTTTTATGCAGCATTGGCAGAGCTATTTTACATGTACCAGAATATAATCTTACCCAATGAAACGGTGCTTAACTGAAAACTATAAAATGAAACAGAAAGTTAACCAAGGTTCCTATTCAAGATTATTGGGAAATTTGTTAGACATGGGTCATTAATGTAAACTACCGGAGAAGCATTACAGGGACATTGCAAGGTTGACCCTTCTTCCTCTCCAAACGGTATTTTATGTTTTTAAAATACTCTCCAATAAAACAGAACATTTCTTTTCAGATTTGGACTGTCAAGATGTGAGCTGCTTAACCTTGATCACGTTTCTTTAAAGCTGATCCTAATATTTTTTGAAGACTAAGCTTAGCGTATGTATGTGACTTACCCAATAGTACTTATAACTTAGCTGTTTCCTGCTTAAGTGGTACTAGACATTATAAGTATCAGTGATAGAATAGACTAAAATAGTTCTGAAAGAGTAATAACCAAGGGCTAGAAGGAAATTTGATATCCTAGTAAAAAACTGTTGAAAATTGAAATATATCATGTAAATTTTTTCTGCATAGTGGAGGATATTATTTAAATCAGTCTTTTTTCACAGATTTTAACTCCTTAGTGAAGATGCTCATGAAACATGCTTTAAACCTCATGTACACCTTGGAAAACAACTTGAAAATGTGTGGCTCTGTGGCTATCTTTCTGCACATGACAAGAGCCAAACTCAAAGGATACATCAGGCTTTAAAGAAGCAGAGAGTTTAGCAGCTGGCCAAATTCTAAACACACATTTCCCTCTTGTACCAGAGACAACTCTGTTTCAAAACCTGTGAGATGCATAAGTATTTGCTAACACAAAAAAATAATCCTTACCTTTCTCATAAGAATATACCTAAAGTATTATGTACCTTTGCTGGTTTTTTCCCCTCAGCATTCAAATCCTAAGTGATAATTATACACTGGTATAATGAATAAGTACTGGTGAATCTTCCATATAGGGAWGCATATGTACCATTCCAAAGTTTACAGACTTCACACATTGACACATATTTGTATCATGTCATTAAATATTTAGATCTCTGATTCAGCTGAAAGAATAAAAAGCTCAACCAGAGAAGCATTTATACCTTTGCTAGATAGGAGAAAAGGCTCTAATTATTAACGGAAATAAGTTATTAGAATAAATTATAGCTCTGGGTACCTTTATTTTAGATGAAAATGAAAAACAAATTTGAAACTTTAGGCCAAGCATGGTTCAATAGCAACAAAAAAAGCCCTATAATCATATTCTTCCTAAAGGTTGGTGAGAACTGCCATACTCTGRGGAGGTTTGTCTGCAGACAAATCTGTCAAGCCTAGGAGACAGAACTCAAGTCATATTCCTTTATTCCYATAACAAACCTTACAGCTCTAATCCAACCTGCCGTTGCCACAAATGGAGCCGAATGATAAATGCAAGCATCTACTTGACTTAGGCAACAAGATCAGTATTTCTTTTTCGTCAGGACATGCTTTACGAATCCAGTAAATAACTTATGAACTCTGGATGTCCATACAGTAGAGCTAAAGAGGAAGCTTTCTCAGAGATAACAGGATCTCTGCATGAAACTTCTCCAAACCCAGTATGGAGTTTTGCATAAGAAAATATCCTGGTGAGAAAGTTCTCTACAATAACCTAGTCATATAACACCAGCAAAATCAGTTTGGATTTCTSTGGCAATCCTCACACTACGTAAGATGAGATATTTTCCCCAGTTTCACTATTTATTTTCTTTTAATTTAAAAATACAGAAGCGGTAACTTCGAAAACTGAAGCTCTATGGATATACCTATCTCCTATATAACTTAATCACAAGCTTTAATGGGCCAAGTAGTCCACCAGGATCCCATCTTCTCTCCTGTACAATTCCATGTCCTAGACTTAGGATTGCTACCTCACAACCTTATCACGCTGCTAGGATTCCATAGCCAACAACAGAGCGTCACAAGGGAACAGACATRTCCTTGGAGGCAAAGCAGCTGGTCAGAAGAAAAAAGGAGGTTGTGCTGTGAAGAACCATAGCACAAGTGGTGTAAAGTGGAAGCCCTGGTCTTGGTCTTTTAAGGAGGCACACAGGGAGTCAGAGAAGGCAGCTGTAGTAAAGTCAAGATTCAAAATGGTTACCTCAAGATGCCCTTCTTATTAAAGCACAAGCAATGCATGTAGCATTACATTATGTCTTTGGAAATATTTCCCACCATTTTAGCTTTCCTCCTTACCTGTTTGCTTGTCTAATTTAGGCTTTATAGAAACAATAATTCAACTGAACCAAAGTCACCAGAATCTATTTTCTGGCTGGGAAAAGGAAAAAAGCTCAACCAGCTATGTACCCTACCTCTTTAAACAAACAGATTAAATACAGTAAATGCAAAGCAGGGGAGCAGGATGTTAGGTGGGATACTATTGGGGTTTTTAGCAATTTAATGAACAGAAGATTGGCAATGAAAGAACCTTCATGTGCCACATATTCAGCTACATAGTAGTACAGTGAGAGTTATTATACCAGTACATGAATATCTGTGCTGTTGGACTCCACAGGACAATGTTCCAAATCTAAGATGAAAAGTGGAGTAGAAAGCCCAGGAGTAGTTTCACACATCACAGACAGTAGCCATCCACAGCTCACTCCATTGTGGAACAGGGATTCAKAGTCCAGAGATAGCAGAGGCACACTTTCTGCCACTTATGCTGTCTAATGCATACCGAAAACTTCCACAGATCTCAGGTGACTTGAGCACAACAGGTCACCATTCCTATTATGGATTCTAAAAGCTACAGAGAATAGTTGCAATCTATCAGTGTGGAATCTATTTAAATGATGAAGTCCTTATTTTCTCTTCATATCTTATTGAAAGAATTCCAAAAGGAGGGAGGAAAAGCCAAATTATAAGTAAATTTAAGTCAGAAGTTTACCTGGGGAGCTGATTGCCTTTTTTGAAATTGCAGTTGAATTTGTTTCTTCATGTTGTTTTGAAAGGCAGTAGGAAATCTGTGCAGATTACCTGCACCCTCTTGAGTAATATCAAATACAATATATCTTAATGCTTATCTTAGAAGAAGTTCCAATGCAGCTAACAAGAATTGCAGCTAATGTTTACATCTAATTTGCAAACTCAAATCCTAGGCCAATATGTCACTGCAAAAAGCACTTCTGTTCTTTTCTTATTTTTTTTAATGGCTTTTGGGAACGGAAATCRAAGTGCATAACAAAGAAAATAGCAGAGTGAGTGACTACAGAATTCTTTCAGGAAAAATACTTAGAGGCTATTGCTATCATTTTTGCTTATTCTTACTGACTCTCTTCAGGGGGGTTTAACCAGAGTTTTTAAATGCTACAGAGAGGAGGAAGTTTGTACACAGTAACTAGTAAAATTATTCTTTCATCCTTGATGTAAACAAAATATATTCTGCATTTTCTGTAAAAACCTACATTAACATTCCTCTGAGAAGGATTTCTTATCATTTAAAAGTTAGAAGAAGTAAAGTGATTTATTTCTCTATAGTGATATTTGGATTTTAATGATGTGCCAGAAAATATACATAGCAGTATTAATGCTTTTGATGGCAACAGATTTTGCACAATCAGTTAGAGACTTTCAAATTTGCTTCTTAAGTTGGTATTATTTCTTCAGAAGGGATATTTTTAAACTATATTAAATTTTCTCTAAAAGCTGATCTAAAATAGTACAAGAAAATATTTTTAAAATATTAAATTAATTATTAATATTATTTTTTCTTTTTTGAGGCAGGGTCTCCTCAATTTCTTAGCAGAAAGAAATTATGACATTTGAAGAGGTTACTGATAATTTTTTTATTTTATTTTTTTATAGGGGCTAAAACTCACAAACTTCTCTGCCATCTGTTGAGGTGATGATAAAACAAGATGCAAGAGGAAAAATACTTCTAAGATACAGTAGAAAAAACTAATCCAAAAAACCACAGAGGTCAGCAAGATTATAGGGAATCAATATTTCCCCATCTGACTTTCRTTGCTTGATTAGTTTATTGAGTGTTTTAGTGAGGATTAGTCTTCAGTATCTAATAYGTGAACTTGTCAATAGATATCTTTCTTTCAGAGATCCTCTGTAAACATTAAAGGACATTTCAACATAAATGACCTAAAGAAAAATGGCTAAATGTCAGTCTACCTAATGGATAGCATGTGAACCTGTTAGCACTGTTAACATACCTGATATGTGCTGGATAATTCTGCTTAGCCTTTGTAAAAATGTACAGWCTGTTATTTATACTGCCAATTCCAGTGCTTCTGTTCCTGCTCCACTTCTGCTGCTCTTCTCATGAACGTTCCTGGGAAACCATGAAAGTACCTGAGGCCCATTATTATCTTATCCTCATTCTTTGAGACAAACCATACAAAGTTAGTCATCCTGAAGCAGCTTCAAATCTTCTGGATATGTGAAGCATTAACCAGAGCACCCAAAATTGCCAAGTTGTTCATTACTTTCTTAAGTTTTCCAACGTAATCCTCATACAAACCAGGCATTCAAGGGCTGGTGTGCGCTATRGGCTCAGTTACAGTGACTTGCTTGGCTGCAAAACACAAAGCTCTTTTATAAATCCTTCAGCTGTCCTCAGCAGCAGCCACAGACTTTGTGTGAGCAGTCATCACAATTAGCTTCSCCATGGGCATCTTGGCACTAAATGAGTCTGGGATTGCCATACATTGACATGCACGTGGATCTCACAGCTGTGTTGAAGGGGAAAGCAGACATGTCATGTTCCCAAGAATACGATGGCATGAGGTGGACTGTACCCTTAGATGGAGCAACATCATCCTGAAACCAGTATTGCTTCTTTTGTCCTATGTATATGAGACTGATGGTCTCTACACACCTCTGTGCCATGACTGTCATGGCTATGTTTGAGTCATGAGAGACACATGTATTTCCTGATTTTCAGTGCACATCCATTATTTACATAATAGATTTGGGATTTACAGGAGTTTTGCTATCAAGGGCTATGCTGTCAAAAAACAGAGAATAGATCAAAATTCAAACCATTCTCTCAGCCATACTGAAATTTCTTATTAGAAGGAGCTATTTTGTTTACTTCTGCACGAAATCTGCTTTCAAACTTGCATTCATAAACTGCCACAAGACAGTAGGCAAATGAATGGGACAATGTCCTCTTTTTATTGTAGTTTTGGTACTGATTGTAGGCAGCCAAACTTTTCTTCCACTTATTTTAAGTGCTCTAACCACTATGTTGCTACTTAAGTAATATGTTGCGTAAACAAACAATCTCTTCTGATTGAATTTTTTCAGTGAAGGCCGTAATGAGTTCTGTCTTTAGTAGTGAAATTAGTGCTGTAAGCAAAACTATCTGATAGACTCTTTCAGAGGACTTGGACACAAAGTTTGTAAATCCTGAATCACTGTCAGCAAGAGACCAGAGAAACTGTCTTTGTGATTTCATAAATGCTTCCCAAAGTAATTAGTCAATAATTAAATTATCATGACATAAAATTGAAATTTATCAGTTCTCATATATTTCTAACAGCACACTTCTATGGACACAACTAACCATCTTTCACAGTGTGTTAAAATATTCCTGGGTTTAGCATGTGCCTTTTACTAAGATGTTATTTTTACCACTATGGAGCTTATCATGACAGATCATGATAGCACTTGTGCTGTAGTTTAAGGGTCAAGATCATTTAACACATGGTATCTCACTCCTGTGAGTTTCCACTGCAAGTTTAGAGTAATTGCAACAAAAGTATGGTTAAAACAGACATAAAGTTGAAAGAAGTGCTGCCTGACAGAATTTATTAGATACTTCATAAGTCTATAATTCCTAATAGTGGTAGGGATACATATATATGTATGCTCAAATACTCTCCACTGTTGCACAACTTGGTTGTTTGACTTCTGTAGTGATCACAGCAAAAACGAAACTTAAGAAAACATGAGAAAATAAAAAAAAACCAAACTGGCATTAATTAATTAGTTACCTAATTCATTAGATAACAATTCATTAATATTACCAGCTACATGGAAAGAAACCAGTGTCCAAGCAAGAATTTTTAACAAAAGGCAGAAGATAAATTAACTGTAAAGTGGAGTCAAGTCTTAGTGTGTTGAGAGTAGTAGTAAAAATTTCCATTGTTCTCAATGGGAGCAAAATTTAGCCTACGGGTTATATGACATTCATTAAAATATTCATAAGTTGTAATACAAGGTTGAATAGAAATATCATTCATATTTCATTAATATGTCAAGGTGAAAACTAATGGAGTATAGATATCACAGTTTTAAGAGCAGCTTTTTTGTATTTCACACTTCTCTCCTTGACCCTTTTACACTTTCTGGGTCATGTAGAACAATCACACTATTTAATTTGCAACGCCTGTCAAAAAACTCTGGCAATACAGCTGAATGGAGGAAGCAGAAAGACATATTCCAACTTTTGGGGGACTGAAGCAAGGAAATGTCGCCAATTTAGAAATCCTCCTTATGCAGGAGGCTGTGCCAGCAGCCATGGTTTCACCATTCATAATGATTGCATCAAGTTGCACATGACCAGCAGCACTCAATACAGCTCCATGACCTGCAGGAAACCATTCCATTTGTAAAAGGTCAAACATTCTTTGCCTTCAGCTTTTGAAATGAAGAAGAGAAAACAATTTCAGGGCTATTTACTACCCAGTTCTCTGACAGCTTTTGTCCTAACTTCCTCTAAGAGATATTTGCTTTTATCGTTACAGTACTTTGAGTAAATATGATGCTTGTGGCTACAAAAAAAAAAGGCAAAAAAAAAGCATTTGATTTTTTCTCTTTGAGTCATAAAGCTTTTATCTTGTTTCTAAATTCAGTGTCTCCCTGAATATACTTTATTTTTTTAGGGTTAATGACTGATGTCCTTTCTATATATTTTAGGTAGTCAGATAAGAATACAGATGATGCTAGAACAATACTATAAATGTAGAAACAAATTTATGATAGTTTTACTACTAATGTAAATATGAACATTCTCAAAATGAAACCAAATTTTTTATTGCCAAGGTCCAATTTTATATTGCATTTCTAATACTTTTCTGTCGCAGACATCTTTTGTGAAAAATCCTTTCATAGGATTTTTCCTTCTGAGAGCTGCAGTTTCAGCAACAAATGTAAACAATGGTTATCTGCTGCTGTGGAATACAACAGGTGGATCCGTGATTGGTCTCCTGTAGATGTCTGGATTTACTGACCAGTCACGGCAGAGCTGGCTCTCACTCTCTGTTTCAGCCAGCTGCCTTTGTTATCATTCTTTCTAGTCTATTCTCAGCTTAGCCTTCTGAGGAAACCTTTTTTTTCTCCTTTTCTTTTTAGTATAGTCATAATGTAATACATATATATCATAAAATAATAAATCAAGCCTTCTGATCATGGAGTCAACATTCTCATCTCTTCCCTCATTCAAGAACCCCTGTGACCATGGTCACACTTTTCTATGCTGCTGATGTTGGGGGAAAACAAGACATAAACTTCCTAGAACTCTGTTTAAACACAAATGTACATACATGGGCAATACAATGTCTAAAGAGACAATTGAGTCAAGAAAGAACCTTAAATTATCAGGCATAATAAGCATACAAAACCTACTAAGACAGGCCAATCCCTTAAATCAAAATAAACAACCTCTCAGTCACATTCTTGTGCATTTTATTGCAAGAAAAATTGATGAGACACCTGTGGTGAATCTAAAGATGCTTTCCAATGTACTAAAAAGTCACAGCACAACAAAAAACCTCTTGGCACATAACTTTGCTAACAGGAAAGGGAGGCATGTAAAGACAAGAAGAGTGTATGCCATATAGGGAGTAAGTTAGCAGGAAATGCTGGTAAAGCTTATAATAATATATCCCAAAATATGCTATATCTCAGGATTACAATTCCCTTGTACAGACATTCTGATTCTTCCCCCAAAACAGAAAAAACTTATACAGTATCCAGCAATACTTTTCTTTCCAACACTTCCCTTGTTGTTCCTCCTGCTTCCTTTTGAAAGCATCCCTAAAGCACTATCAGGTTTATGATTCCATAAATCCATAAATCTGCAAGAAAGAATTACAGTGCAATAATGGTCATCTGCCTCTAAATTAAAACTGTATCATAACACTGGGGGCTGGTATCTATAACCTTGTCAAAGCCTACAAGTAAAACATTAAAAGAAGGGAAAAAATCTTTTCCCATATGATGTATATTACATAATTATGATGTTAGTAAAACCCTTCAGTGTAACCATGAGAGAAAAGGAATAAAACAGTAAATAATTCCTAAGAAGGGACAAAACAGTAAATAATACAACAATATGGAGAGATGGTTCTTGGTGGGGCCTGTAGGGGTGGCACACCCATTGTCACCTTAGCTTAGAAATAGTCACTCACAGCTTTTAGTCAGAGTGATTTTTCTAGTTGGGATAAAATTAAAAATTTCCCTCATATCTTGTATATTAATAATTTTACCACCACACTATCCTTGATGGTAGTCATTTTATGTTAAGGAAATAAGACAATAAAAGAAAAACAGTGTAATGTTCCTTTGACATCCATTCCCTAAACCCAAGACCTCAACACAGGAATAAGAAATAAATATTTGATTTACAAACCAAATGAAATGTCTTTTTCAAGAGCCAGGTTTAGAATTCGAGAATTGCAGTGACATGTAATCCAGTAGAAGCAGGATTATTCTGAGGACACCTTATCCTATTCTTGAATATAGATGTTACCACAAGCTTGCTCTGATTCACTCTTCACAGCTTTGCTTACTCATCTTTTCCACTGTTGTGTTGTGTTCAGTTGGACTGTTCTGTTTCCCCCTGTTTTGTAATAGTTCTGCCCTGGTTCTCCCTCTCCCCAGTAAATGTCAATCACTCCTGTCCACCACCCTCTTTTCCAGAAAATTCTGTCCTGGGCTTCGAGGGATTAGATTAGGGACCTGGGCCCCTCCTTCCAGTTACCCTGATTGTTCTGTTTCATCTGTCTATCTTATGTACCCTCCCCACCCCCAGACTCCTATTGGCTGCTGGGATTTGTTCCTCCCCTATCTCTTCACACTTTATAACCCCAGGGAGCCCCGCCTTCCTTGGTCTCCTGCTGCTGGTGCCGCTGAGATGAAGTAAACTTGGACTAACCTCAGCTGGAGTCCGCCCTTTTATTTCTGCYGCAAGCAGCCTTGGTCAGCCTCGTCCTGCATCTGGCAACGTCCCCGGATTCCCCTCTGGGTGCCYGCCTGAAGCGCGAGCCCGGTGCTGCCGCTCCGGGGCAAAGCGCTCCCCCGCTGCCAGTGGTTGCTGGACAAGCTAGCCGGGACGTTTTACCRGCTGACTGTTGCMTTCCACATTTATTTTCTTTGTCTTTTTTGCTCTTMTTCTCTTTCATCTTTCTGTGTAAAGTAGCAAATAATTCATTTGTAATAGTCTCTCACTTGGATTAACATCTGTGTGTTTAATTGACTTAACAACTTTTTAAAGGGATGTCTTTCAAGATTTCTGCTTTTTTCTTCCTCTTTCGTGAATCCCTCCTAACTTTTCTGAGTAAAATAATTTTTTTCTGAACTTCTGAATTTCTTGTGTTCAAACATTACCTTCATAACCTGTCAACTTTTACTGGCGTCTTTGCAAATTTATTGTATTCTTCTTTCATAGACAAGATTCATATACAAAGCTGTATGTTACATAATTTTGTTGAATCATCTTGAAGTAGCTTGTGATAGTATTTTTTTCCCAATCAAAATTCAAGTTCAACAGTCCCAGTAAGAGAAACTGAAAGATTACATTGCTTTATATCACTTTTTAATGCAAATGAAGAGCACCAAATTCTCAAAGAAAATTTTTATTTGTCAAGATGACCTAGTAGAAGGCAATATCATTTAAGGTTTTGTATAATATTTTTTCCAGGGTGAGGGCTCCTGCAAGCCTCTTTAATATTCTGTATAAAATAAAGTAAGGAAATATGAGGAGTTACCCTTTTTGTGCTTGGAGTTTTGGGAGTAATGTTCTGTTCCTTCACGCATTCTGAATATATCAGCCCAGGTAGAAAACTCCCACTCTGTATTTTATGGGTGTAACTCTTAGGTGGTTTTTTTTTTTTTATTATGTTCCTGTATATCATAAATATATATGCCTACATAGTGAGGATTGTTTTTAACTATCAGCACAGTAAAAGTGCTTCAGCACTTGTCCCTACAACAACATTATGAGAAAATAAAAGGTTTATTTATCATGAACATTTTTAACAAATATTATTGCATGACTGCCCTTAGGATCCTGATATCCAAATAAGTAATTACAAGGAATTTGTCTTACATATTTTTCTATTGGACCCGTGCAAGCTGAGTAAACAAACTGAAATCTAAAATTCACTGGAAAGTCACAAAAGATCTCTGTGTCCTCTAAGCATCTTTAGTGAATGCAGCAGAAAAGTAATCTTTGTTCTCTTTATTGTCCACTGAAAGCAAAGTAGACCTGTGATTTAATGTGAAAGAAACAAATCCTCAAGTTACAGAATTAAGATCTAGATAGAAAGTATCAAGAAATCAGTGTTACATATCAAACTCAAATTATCTAAAAAAATGCAAAACAATCACATAGCAAGGAAAACTGGACTGGTAAGTCTGAGGTACTAAATTTGGCCATAAGTGGATGAATCTAAAACCAAAAATAACAACATATTATTCCAACTATTTTGTCTTTATTTTTTATTTATTTGAGCATTTTTCAATGCTTGGAAATAATAGAGTTGTTAGAAAGTCTGACACAATGGACACTGGGTTTTCCCATTGCTTACAGGTTTTACTTTTCAAGATCATTGAAAGTTGCCAAAAATATCTCATGTCAAAAAGTGGGATGTAATTCTTTTTCCTTGCTGTAGGACCATTTTTAATATTCCTTCAAATCAGGTTTACTATTCTGCTTCATTGCTTAATGAGGCCTCAGATTAATCTACAAAGAGTCAATAAATCATAAACTCTTTTATTCATGCTCAAAGGGCATTCAATCAATTTTACCCACTGCTGAGCTTTCAGTATCATCAAATGTCTGAGCTATCTTTGTGCATTTACTAAATAATTTGAAAATATTACATTGACTGATTATACATTATTTTGAAGCACATAGAATCTATAGTTATATTATGATTTCTCAAGCAGGCAAAAACTTCTTCATTTGTTGTTGGGATGATATGAACATGATTATTGACAGCACACACAAGGCAACTTTTACACAAAAATAAAGCTCTGTCTATACAAAAAGACTTTTTAAGCGTGTTTCTGTGTTATACCAAGGCTCTAAACTACATCTCATTTTCCTACTTTAAGATTTGAGACTAGCCTGTAGTACTCAGACAAAAGAGAAAGAAGAGCCTTATTGCTTTTATTCTTAATTGATGGCAGAGTGATAAGAAAGTGCACAAATAGCAGATAGAAAAGGTAATGGGCATGAGATTTGGCTGCAGTGCATTGGCATAGTTCAAAGGAAGGGGATGGCCCTACATCCYCTGAGGAGTCTATCTAGTCTGTGTGTCTTTCTATGCAGCCTTTTGTATTGGTTGTCCAATAGGCATTCTCAACAGAATGTGATTTTTCAGTTTTTGTTGTCCCACTAACAGCATAACCATAAAGAGGTACTGATAGGGAATGCTTTTATGCACATATGAGGGAAAAAGAGGTTGACAAAATGGTCTTATATAATGGAAGGTGCTCAATGTTCTTGTAGGACTTTATAACATCAGATAGTATTTCTTACAAACTGAAGACTACTATAGCCAACTCATAAAGGGTTACCATAGCTGACTTTCAGCATCATGAAAGTCTAGGCATTGTCTTACCTCTTACCTCAGTTGTTTGTTTGCTTTAAAGAATTAAACAATTTGTCTTACCTCTTACCTCAGTTGTTTGTTTGCTTTAAAGAATTAAACAATGTCTGATCTTGTCCTCCAAAAAACAGGTGTAGTTAAGTACCCTCAGGTCATGGATTTTGACAGAAGAAAAAATCCAAGGTATGATAAAAGGAAGCAGAACACCCTGTTTAATCCTCACTGTCTGCTGAATTTAGCTGCTCCATGTTTGCATTAAAGTTTTTTTAGGGTGGCACCCTAAAGAGCTTCTTTTTCTTAAGAAGTGATTATACAACTCTTCCAAGATTATATCCTGGCACCCAGCAAATAGTTAGAAAATTAAGACAGTGCTCTGAGGCAAGGCAGCGCATAAATGCTGACTTGAACATTCAAACTGAGAGATTGCTGGCATAATGCATTTGAAATGCATTCAACATTAGAAATTTTAAATAGAATATGAAATTAGATTTGTGATGCCTATACAAAGTTAATTCTAACTCCACACTCCTCTGTGTAACTATTTGTGTCTATGCTACTTTTTCTTTCATTGTAAATTCCAGAAAAGTGTAGTGGAACTGGCAGCCATAGCAGGTATAAAGAAGGGACAGAATTTAATTTCAAGCTATTATAAATTCTTCTTTTAAGTCTTCAGATAAAGAGATTTTGATAGGCACAGCAAAAAATAAGGTATTAATTTACTTTGGAATAAGGGAAATACAATACACTTAAAAATCAGAAAAATTAGAAACAATGCTGATAAATAATTGAAACAGACAAATACCATGGAAGAGATAAGAGAAACACATTGTCATAAAAACAGATTATGTTTTCCTTTTGTCAACACAGAATTAATAGCTGAATGCTTTAATGGGGTTTTATTTTACTAAGACTTCATTACATTTTCAAGACATGCTACTAAAGAACATTTATTAGCACATTATGAAGTGTTATAAATAATTGAAACTAAGCTGCCATTGTCAGTTGAATAAGTGCTTGGAATTAATTATTATTACATTCCTCCCCCCCCCCAACTCAGTTCACAAAATTCAAGGATTTTCATTAAATGTGGAATTCACTACACCAACAGAGAAATGTCCTGACACTCCTGGCATTCCTGGCTTTGCCAGCTTGGGTCAGAGACTGATGGTAACTTGCAAGATGGGCTCCTGCCTTAGCACACTCTTTTCCTGGCCTCCTCTATACTCACCTGAAGAGTGACAGAGTAATTAAAAGAGAGAGATTATACAGTGCAGCTTAACAGAGTGATGCAGTTCTTCTTGGCACAGTAGCATCACTTTGGAAGTCCTGAATGCAGGAAGGAGAATTGAAGGGGTATCCTGAGGAGGGGGGCCCTCAGCAAGTGCTGATCATTGTGAGTGACACAAAAAGGTTCTGATGACTGTGAAAATAGCAAAAATATTACCCCAGATGATCTTCCTCATGACACAATCTCACCCCACACTAATTATTAGACAGCAGAAGTTTTTTTGTATTTTGATGCTCAGCATGCTTTCTTTACTAGAAAAGCAGGAACTTGTGTATCATCCTGATTGATTCAGCCATTCCTTAATTTAGTTCAGAGAGTCAATCAATATTTTGTATAATGTGGTGCATGTTTTGATAAGCAAAGAATTGCCTCCTGAATCACTTCTTAGGCACTGAATATAAAATCACCATATCATTTATTATTCTAGTTTGATAAGCAACTGTGCTTGAATTGGTCATTGATTAAGCAGMGCTCTTCTGTCAGATTACAATAGAAACTTGGTTGCTATTCCTTTAAAATAGTAGCTGCAACAGTCTAACCGGTTCTTACAYTCCTGTAAATTCCAATATTATTTGGTATCCAAGACAAACACAACCATGGCTAAATTTTCTAATGTTTTAAATTAGTATATTTTTGTTGTTGCATATGCTGTGAAAACACCTAATTCTGTGGTATTTCAGAGCCACTGATCAGGAAAGAGTTCCATGTTCTCAAGCGTTACACCTGGAAAAGCCACCTGAGATCTGTAGCTACTGTAGTGAAAATGTACTATACATATATGTAGTGAAAATGTACTATACATATATGGTATGATGTAAGAGGCATACATACCAAAGTGTTTTCCATAATTGACAATATATGTACAGTGTAAGTGTAAAAGATCAAAAGTTTCTATGGCCSCCAGTGTATAAATTACTCTTATTTTTGTTACATGTAATAATACTGTTATTTTTAACAGTATTTATTGAAGGTTTTAATTAATGCTATTAGAAATATATTAATTCTCAAGAGAATTAAAATTTATACTAATATTTACTTACAAAAATGCAACACTTCTGATTGGCGTGTAACCTGAAAAGCTCATTGATGCTGAAATGTATTTTGGAGTAGTACATCCCATTTTATGTTAAGGTAGAAAACTGTTGCTGATACATTTTTATCAGTGAGGTATTTACTTGTAAACATGTTCTGTCTTTCAATTTTTGCAAATTCAACTGTTTCTGATACTTTTTCTCCAAGCTAAACCATTATATGCCTTTGCCATCAGAAGTTGTTGCTGTGAAAATGGTTATCATATCAAAGAACAAGATCTTGACCTCAGGTGAGGAATAATGAGGAGAAGTAGATGAAATTTTCTGGCTATGAGATACCATCAGATGGGCACAAGAAAGAGTTGAAAAAAACAAAACCTTTATATGTGTTTATGATAATGTTTAATTGAAGATCTATTGACTTGTTTGTCTTCCCCTGGAAAAGATTATTATCGTCACATGTTCCATACACACGGTGTAAAAAGGGCCAGAAGGATGGTACCTTGAGCAAAAAGATTTRAAGAGATAGAGAGAGGAAATTATACTTTTTGCCCAAAAGCACTCTATGAGGAAATTTTTATACAAAGTAAATCAAATAGTGTTCTTTTTTTACAAATTGGTAAACGGCTTTGTGTATCTGCAAGCTAAATCAGACACCCAAAGGACAGCTGCAGTGGCCAAGACTTTGGTTTAACTACTAACACTCACTGAAAAATCCTGGATTGATGCAGACTCTAAAGCCACAGAAATATATTTCATTCTGCAAGGAGTGCCATAGCTTTGGAATACAGATTATTACATGAGAGAAAATAAAATTTTTATTCTCTTCCTAGACTGCTGAAATTTCACTATTTAAGACCTATTTATGTTTGTCTGTGCAATCACTCTCAGGCACTCAAGAGCCCAGAACATTTAAACTGCTTACAGTGTTTGCTTCTCTCAATGACATATTGAGAATCTTTCAAATTGCCAGCTAAAGTAATTAATTGTGACAGGACTAAAAGTGATGCAGTAATGAATCCTGAAGAAGTGTTGAGAATGGAGGAATGATGCTAAGCTTGGGAAGGAGGGAGGAAGGGAGGTGGTTTGGAGGAGYTTTTTCTTTGTTTCTCATCTTCCCACTCCACTTTAATTTTTTTAATTGACAATAAATTTAATTAATTTTTCCCAAGTCAAGGCTATTTTGAACATGGCASTAGCTGGTAAGGGAGCTTTCCTAACTTGTTTTCTCCCTCTATCCTGTTGAAAAGCGACATTATAGAGGAGCTGGGTGAGTCTTTGGCAGCCAGTCAAAATCAACCYACATCACTCAGGTAGTTGTCCTGCAAAAACAGATACTGCAGACACACTCTGGATGATAGGATATTGCATGACTCCTCTGTGGGTCACAGTCTCACATAACTGTTTGACTCATTTAGAGAACACAAGTGAGCTTCAATAACAACTGCATAGTGCCATATCTGAAACTATTTGTCTCCTCTGACACAGGAAAGAAAGAAGGTGAGAGGGAGCAAGGAAAAGTTCAAGAGAGGAAGAGATAAAGAAATGGATGGCTGTGCCCCCCTTTGCTGTGCAGACTAGGGGTGAGATTCTCTTGCCTAAACCTCAACATCTGGTTCTSCTCAAGGCTACTTCATTACTCCTCTGTTAGGCATCTGACCTGTGACCACTGCTCCAGGAAGGGCCTCATTTCTGCTACCTATGTCTGGCTATCCTAAACACTCCATACAATCTCAAACTGCCCTGAGCACGCCCATATATTCAACCAAATCATGACCCCAATCTTTATTGAATCTAATGGAATGTAGGCACCAAGCACAAATTTATGTATCTTAACCCTCAATTCAATCCCACTCCTATGCTAGTCTCAAACTGAATTCTGCTTCCATAAATCTAGTGGTAGGTTTCTGGACAATGGCCAGATTCAGTCTAGAAACTGCTTAGCTGCATTACCAGGGCACTATATCTCCTAAGTTCCAGCTGAGGAAATGGATTGTTTCCCTGCTGTGGCTTTTACCCTTTTCCTCCTTTTCTGCTGCGTGGCTATAGAAATTGCTGCAAATATCTGTCTTGGCTTAGAGTCAGGAAAACACAGAAAATTAGATTCACATATCTGGACCTTTGACTATGTGGACAGAATAAAGTTGTGACTTGCTGCTCTTATCAGCGTAGATGTGTTCATTATAAAAGCCAAAATAGAAATGATTTGTTTCTAATACTGAAGTGCAATGAAACAAAAATCCAGACCTCCTTTATTACAATTTCAAAATTAAAGTCTGTTTTCAGCAGACTGTCATTTGTGTTGTGACATTTTTTGCCAAAAACAAAAAGACCTAAGCAATGAAAATAATCACTCAGGATATGCACTGAAATATTGGTTTGTAATTATAATATTAGACTTTGAACAATTTGTTTTTAACAAGATAGTTCAACAGATGTTATTAATTAAATTCTCTTTTAATGAAACAAAATGCTCCATCCCCTATTAAACTAGATGCTCTGTATCCTTTGAAGAAAGAAGGAAAAWTATACATTTAATAAATTACCTCTATTATTAATTGGAAAATAACTATGTTTAAAAAAGTAAAGCATGCAGGTTTATCCAGTTACCCAGTCTGTRTATGTGGAGAGCTGTGATGTGGAAGGTGCTTTTATTCTTCTTACTCATTTGTTCAGGTTTGTATTAAAAGTTACGTCTACCTTTGCTGAGAAAAGAGACCTTTTTTCCCTCACCCCTGCTTTTTTATTGCTGGTAACTCACATTCAGAAAGGGTTTAGTTAAGTCCTATTTCTTCTGGTACCTGTATCATCAGTAGGATTGGATCTAAATTGTAATTTATGAGGCCATTCAGTTACACAGCAGAAACAAGACTGTAGCTTATGACATGCTGAGGCCAATAGTAGAAGAAAATGGTGTTCTCTAACTGCAGGGGAAGGTGCAATTTGTCTTCAGATCTTTTATGATGTAGCTGAGAAACAAGAAAACATCACAAGAAAGATAGAGATTTCAAAGCTTTTCTCATTGCTGGTTGATTTTTCTAAGCTTTCTGTCATTGGGAAATAAGCATTTTGTTTGAATTTAAACTCACAACAACAACGCCACCACATCTGTACTAAAACCCTTCACAAAAGCAATTTTTTACTACAGTATCCCTGCTAAGAGGGACTCAACAAAACACATTTAATTGACATTATCTTTCATGTTCATTCACAAATTAGTTCAGTAKTGGAGCTATGTTTGCAGCCTCTTTGGTTTCCATCTACTGCCCAGTAATTGGCTCTGCTAAGGCTATTTAAGGACAATAGATGGACTTTTCTAATATGTGTCAAATTATTCACATGATTCCAGAACTTTCTTTATTCCCCTTTAAGCAGTTTGAGATAGAGATTGTCATGTGCTGAGAAAATACTGCGACAAAAGTTTGAATTAACTAAGATTGTAAAAAAAAGTATATTTATGAGTAATCTTAAAGTTACAGCCATATTCACCATTATTCTCTAAAYCCAGTTTTGATGTTCAACTCCAAAGTGTTCAGCAAAAATTTCAGATGTAGATGTTACACCAGCAGCTGTAGGGCAGAGCTRTTGTTATGATGGTGCTGTGGAAAGCAATTAACCTGCAGACCTTTCACTATTTGTGAAAATAGCTGGAAAGGCACTGCCATTCAATTTAATTGAAGAATATCTGTGCCTATTCTCTGTTAATTTGTATTTTTACTTAAAGAAAAGGCCATTTAACAAAATTTCTAAGTTGCTGTTACAAAGACTTAAGAATTGAACTCTATTCTTGTTTGGAAAGTGTAAGATCTACAGTAGTATACTCTCACTTCTAAATAATGTCCTTTGATCTGAGTACTTTAGGGGTGACTGTGAAGACACACAAATTCCTTCATGCTGAAATGAGAGAAGAGAAGAGAAGAGAAGAGAAGAGAAGAGAAGAGAAGAGAAGAGAAGAGAAGAGAAGAGAAGAGAAGAGAA